>CM038707.1:37203691-37591191 GCA_021613375.1 Megaleporinus macrocephalus | reverse complement strand
GGGCTGCCGTGAGCCCTGCCCCACAACACAGAGAAGACCCACACCACTCCACGAACCACTGCACTTACTGCGCATGCCCAAAGCCGCCGCTGACCCCGCCCCCTATGTACAGAGCAGGATGTAAATATAAACGCATCTTAGATAGATTTATACTTTATTGATCCCCGAGGGAAATTCTTGGCCTATTTCAAACCCAACCAAAAAAGAATCCACAGAAGAAGTTAATTTATTCAGAGTTTATTTGTAGTTATAACATATTTCGGGTGTTTTTACTCACTTTTTTCTCTCCCACAATGTTATTCCTCCAAATACACACAAATAGACCATTATGCAAATTAGGCGATTATGTCATTTAGCGACTTCTAGCGACTTTTAGGACAGCCAATAGCTACTTTCCCCAATGAGGAGTTGAGCAACAGTGAGAAAACCACCTTGAGCATGAGTAGGTGGTGGCTTACCTGCTATTCATAGTATTCGCAAGCAATACTTGAACATGAAATGTGAACACTTCAGATGCTGTTTTCAGAAAACACCACAAGAAGAAGAAAAGATATTGTTAGTCAATAAAACCAGAATTCATTCAAACCTATTTTGGAGCATTTCTATTGGTCCATTCATCATGAAATTTTCACACAGTGTAAACAGCAGCTGCTGCGTTGGAATCATGTAAAAAAAATAAAATTAACCAAAACACGGATACATGTTTTCCTATGGACGGCGATGATATATCAGTGTTCTGCTGAACACGTCTTACTGGCTGATCTAACGTTGCATTCCAAATCATACACACTTCTGTACTTCACCTACTACACTAATGAGTACACTTCTAATGCTACTGCACTATTTTTTGTATACAAGTTATTGTGCTAGTATGCAAGTTGCAAAAAAACAATTCCCAGCTCGCAAGACTTCAGCTTTTATTATTGTTATCACTACAGTAAAGTATCACTTAAATAGAAAACACTTATCAGTATCAGTGAACATGCTTTCAAATTTTGTTTCAAACTGAGTGTTTCAAAAAAGGCACTCTCCTGCTGGGGTCAGTAACAGCTTCTCTGAAGAGTGACCTTGAAGCTGCCTGACTGTGTAATGTTAACACAATTATATTTATGTGTTGTATGTGTTTGGTGACAGCACACAAAAACAGTTTAGCTGTTTAAAAAATAGCCTAGATTCCAGATATGGATGGAGGATGTGATTGTAACCTCGTTTATATGCTATTTCTAGCTCCTTTATTTAAAAAAAAGGTTTAAATGATATAGACCCCTTGAGTTTGGCCAAAACTTCCTAGCTAGGTTACTAATTATTACACCGTGTCTATGCAAATGCTTTTGGAGTTACACAAAGAATAAAACTGTAAAATAATAGTTTAATGAAGAGTTAGTCTGTAACAACTCTCTGTCGGAAACACTCTCTTAAAGCATGATGTGCTTTTATTGGTTAGCTCACCCACTTTGTTCTGATTAATTAACTGCTAGAGGGGCATCCTGCTAAACAGTCCACCCACCACACTGCTGCGGCTATTCTTACAATGACTTAAATTCTACCTTATCTGTTTGAGTCGGAGTCTGATTCTGATAGTCAGGCAGAACAAGCTGGTAGACCTGATTCACCTACACAGGCTAGACTGGAGCAGAACGTTTTAGAGTGGTAAGTTTTTACTCTTGTAAGATCTCTGTGCAGTTTGTGAGGGCTTGGCAAGCTTGCCGGTAGGCAGACAGTAAGGACTGTGTTGCGAGATGACATCACAGTGTAACAGATAAACAGGAAAAAACATGGTTGTTGCAGCTCAGAGGAAATCGTTATTATAATATTTCTTGATAAGTCAAAGTCTGAATAGTGTTGAAGAGGAGTGTGCTGTCTACACATTCTTCTGTAGTTTGTTTTCAGGCTTTTTACTTCATACATTTCTCATATATATTTGGTTAAAATGCTTGCAGCTTCAAAAATGTGTCAGCGGTGTAGTTCTACGATAACAACATCAGGCATATGTTGTATATCGTCGCTGTCCAATGAAAAACAGTTATCTCTTCACTTTCAATGTAAGTTAATGGAACCAGAATTTTTTCCAAGCTATTTTGGAGCATTTCTATTGGTCCACTGGTCATGAATTTTTTTCACAATGCTGTATTTAACTGACGTAGAAAAATAGAAATCGACAAAAATGGAAATACATGTTTTTTTTATTGGACAGCGGCGGTATAGGGTTAGGTATACCTTACATAGTGGTATACCTTATAACTGCATACCAACACATGCCTACCATGTGATTTCCGCATTAAATAATGGACTGAATAGGGACTGAATAATTGAAATCTGTTTACTCCAACCTGTTCACCTCAGTAGTGCTAAAGAAGAATGGCAGATAAGACGCATTTATATTCTGCTGCATCCTTAGCTTCAGGTCTATGATCATGTTTGTGTTTTTTTTTTTTTTTGGCCCTGAGGTCAAAAGCCGGGGCTTGATTGACAGCATACTGACGCAGTGAAACTGTGTGAGATGACTCAAGGCTAGTACAGTGGCTTGTCACAGCCTTTTCAATTCAGTCTGGCCTTGGACAGAGAGTGCATTATATGAATCCAGCATCGATATAAATAGCCTGATATGATACGTCAGCGCATATACAGTACAGCCATATACACAGTACTAATGTATGCACAAACATGCACATCAAAGACACCATCCATTTAATAGGCAATTATTTTAGTGGCCTTAATTAAATTTGTCTGCCATTATATTCACAAACCCTCAAAAAAAGAATCAATGTTCTAAAAGACAAAAAAACAACAAGGATTCTAAAATAACACTTTAAAATGTCAGTAATTTGGTGTTTTCAAAGCAATTTCGAGGACCCACCATTGTGCAGTAGTCAGTAGGAGTTCGCTTCAATCCTCCATACAAATCAGAGTCAGTAAAATATCTCAGCAGAGACAGTTTTCTCATTCAGCAGCTACACCCTTTCATCATTCCATACAGACACGGCAAAATTATAAAATACGTGCTGTTATTCACAAAACATGTCATTATTCAACGCAAAGGAAATAAGCCACTGATCTAACTGCATCATAGTGGCTGATATCTGAGTAAATCCTAAAGAGCATTTAGAGTAAACATTGGTGATATAGCAAAAACATCCAACATCACAACACTTAAACACCTTTTTATTACACATGTATCACACTGTTGAGATTTTTTAAGGTTTAAAGGTGTTTAAAGTATTCACATTCATTACTGAGGTATAGTATAGATACTAGGGTTTAAAACCACTTCTGTAGAAGGTGAAGTATCAACTCAAGCTTTTTACTCCAGTAGAAGTGTAAAAGTCCTGCTTTCAAAACAACTTAAAGTATAAAAGTAAAAGTTATATAAGAGGAAAAAAAATGGCACTAAGGACAAAAACTTAGGCCGCACCACAGGGGTCTTATAGTGCACTAGCCCACCTCCCCAAAACCCCCATTCTTCTAAAAGCCATAATGACTATAATGTTATATTAAAATGTTAATGTTGATAAATTTGGGATGTGCTAGGCTTCCTGTTTCAGCCGCATATACGCCCATTGATAATGAATGTAATGTTTAGTACAATGTAAATATATTAAAGAAGCATATCTGTGCACTACTGAGCATTAACATGTGTTCAATGGAGCGGAAGATATGATGACTAGTTGTCTAAGTATTGTAATGGTGCACAACTTTAAAGGCATCTTATCAATAACCTTTACTGGAATGTAAATGTACATGAATGAAAACAAGCTGAAATGAAATAGATGTAATGAGGCTATTTTAAAATATACAGAGTAGAAAGTACTGATAATGGAGTGAAAATGTAAGGAGTAGAAATAAAAAGTCATCTGAAAAATAATTACTCCAGTAAAGTATAAATGACCAGAATTTCTACTTAAGGTAACAAAGTATTTGTACTTTCTTACTTGACACCTCTGCTGAGGTTTGCAAACTAGTTGTATTAGTTGCAGCACTGGTAGATAGTTGTTTATTTGAAGACCTCTGTGGTGGTAATATATAATTGTACTATGTGTGTTGGAGAATATTTTGTAACAAAAGATGAATCTGATATTTGCAAATCCGTTGAAAGAGTAAGTGTGTATTGATACAGTCAGCTGACAATTCCATGGAATTCATGAGTTTATGATTCAATATTCTTATTATATTTAAATGAAGGAGAATGTGAATAAAAGAGAATTAGGACTATAATCATGTTGGTGCACAACTTTCTAATGACACTGGAGCTGGGAGACAGGAGGAATGCTGGAGCAAGGTCCTGATTGGTGCTGATTGACAGTCCACCCTAAATTTACTAGTAGAAAATACATACAAATACATATAAATACATATATTTGAGTAGATATGCTGCTGTCTGATCCTCTCATACTAGGACATCACACACTAACACACCACCATGTTACAGAAAATCTGTGTTTAACCAGTGCAGCACTGGGTTTTTGAGATTGTTACAGCTCTAGCTATATAGCTTACTGAAAAAGTCTTAGGCACCTAAGTTCATTGATTAAAAGCCTTTATCTCACAATAAATGTACTTTCACCAGTAAGGACACCAGATATCATTAAAACATATGTAAATAATCATCAGTACAATGAAAAATTGCTTAAATATCTTATTTAGAAAGAATAGATCATATCTTGAGCTCCAGTTTGAAAAACAAAGCTTAGTTTCAGATTTCTCCTGGAGACATTGTATGAATGTATTCAGTTCCTTTAGCAGCTATCTTGATTTAGCTTAATGAAGTACTGAGTAGTCAAAGCAGGTATAAAGGGGATAACTGTAAATAATGCTGGGTTGCCAGTAGGCCTTGACAATAATTCAATATCGGTATTTACCGCAATATGTTTCAATAACAATAATTTTTGCAGTATTCCTATATGTATTATTTACGGCAGGGGTGCAGCCAGGTTTTTATTGGCCCGCTGAATCACCCTTAATGGCCCGTTGGTACATTGCAATTGTCCCTTTCACCTGACGGTGGCAGCAGTAGATAAATGTATAGTACGTTTCACCGCTGTGTTAGTAAGGTGAGGTAAAATAAACTTAAGGCTGATTTAAGGCTCATTTATACTCTGTGCGAAAATGTCTGCGTGCATTTTAAGTGATATAATCGTCACTGCCACATACTTGTGTGCGTCAGCTCCGTTGACATGGTGGCTGAGCAATACTTGTAGCAGAGGGCAGTTGTTGTAATTTAAAGTCAAAGTTTTATATATATTGATAAAGTAGATACAGACTTCCATTATACGTATTCTTGGCAGTTTTTTGAAACCTTCAAATTATTTATATCGATATCAGAACTATATCGTATCGACTGAAATTAAGGAATATATCGCAATATAAATTTTGGCCATATCATCCAGCACTATATATATATCTTTTGAGATTGTTGTAAGCTTATAAGAAATTTATTGAACCTATATCTTAATGTTTCTAACTTGTTTTAAGTGATTTTGGCCAGCCAAATGATCTCACTGCATTGGCAAATGTTTTGACTGGTTCAAAGCAAATTTCTGCAAATGCTGTGAGATAATTAGGATTATTAAATCACTTAAGTTAAAGACCCCTATAAAGAAGTTTAGTCCTATAATGAGCTTGAATCAACCTTAAAGTAAGAAATATGATAGTTTTATCACAGTATTATTGATATAGTTTTTACAGTGTTTATAGGTCATGCTTTGTTAAGGCTGGTTGTAATTAACCTGTCATTAAGAACATTATAAATGCTTTGCTCAGTGTCTTAAAAGTACTGATGAGAACCACAACACACTCAGAACAGCATCTCGTCATACTGCCCATCCTGAGTTCAGGGTTATACATGATTTACCTTCTGGTGCGTGTTAGTCTTATTGGAAACCAGGCCATGGCCGGTATGTTGATGGTATGCCTGCTATACTCTGAAGCTCCAGATGGTCCCACCCCTTCAGCTACACCATCTGGATGTAACCAACACTTTTTTTTCTTGCATCTACACACTGTCAAGTGTGGGAAGAAAGCCTGTTGAGGCTAGACTGCCACTGCTGACTGAGTATCAGCATTCTATAGGGGATTTTTTTTCACTAATATTACACATATGTTTGAAATGTCAAACAACATACAACCACAAGCTATCCTTGACGTGTTTTTTATTATATGGCTTCAACATGAAGCACTTGACTGACGAAAACATTCCATTCCACATAAACACACCTTCATGAGTGCTTTCCAGCAGCCCGGAACCTGTACAGCGAATTAACTCGGAGGGGAAAGAAAGGCACCACAGATCTGTTGCTTTTCTTAGTTTTAGATGCGCTCATGCTCAGGCTTTGTGACAAGCAAGGTTTTGTTAAAAAGAACAAGCTTCAAGCTGCCGGTGACGCATATATCTGTGCAGTCTTTATGGTGCAGATTACTAGCGGAATGTGTTGAAAATGGAAATGAGGTCTGCTGTGACCTGCATAATACAGGAAATGTTGGCACAACACAAATGTGACATGTTTTATTCTTTTTTTTTTAAATCCAACGTGGTTTCATTTCCTAGTGAGATAGTTGCGCAGTATGTGAAGTGACAGTGCCAAATGCAAACAAGCTCACTAGCAGCTAAAATATCCTAAAAATAAACGTAAGAGGACTAACAAGGCGGACGATTGAATGCGACAATACCAATTGAGCATCTATTTTGCCTCTTGTTCGGGCATACAAGGAGGTTAGGGAGCAAATATTCCGAGAAATAAACAGCTTAGCAGTGCTCTGCAGCAGCGCAGTAATAGATTTTGGTATTGGTGTAGACCCATAAATAGAGGTTCTTCATGGGTTGCTTAGGAAGGCAAGGCTTATATATATATATATATATATATATATATATATATATATATATATATATATATAGAAGCATGACTCAAAGATCTATTTGAATGCTTACGACATTTTTCATAGTTCAGAAATCCTCTTTTTATATGTGCGACACTCTATGTATTAGAGATCCATTGATATGGGAGCTGTGGGTTGATGCAAATATATGCCCACATATCTGCCAAAGCCAGTACATATACAATTACAATATGTAGAAGCTGATACTACATGTATCTGCATTAGCATAACAGAGAAAAATGGAATATTTATTTCTACCTGGTTATAAATGCAGTAAAATGAATAAAATTAACATATTTTGGAACAGTAACGCTGCCTCACCTCGATCTTTCAGAGGCAGCCTGTTCAAGCCTTGTTGTGTAGCTGTGTAGGTCATACTGAATCAAGCTGAATTTAATTCAGAAAGGTGCTGCACATTATTAAAAACAATATAAACTGTAATATTTATACTCAATCATTGGCAGCTTTCTAGCCAAATGAATTATACGTGAACTGACATCACTTAAGCTAACAGTATAGAGAACATATCTGTTCAGTGTGAGTGGATATTGTAAGGAAGCATAGTTTTTAAGTGAATAGCAACAGTAGGTCGTGGACAGAGCTGGTAATTTCTAGCCATACATTGTCCATTCATGTTAGACAATAAGACGACACTGATTACCCCACAGGCCAGCACAGAGCACTACGTCCTTTGTGAACCACACTTCTTTATAAGTCTCCGGTGCCACAAGTGTGGCACTCTGGAGAGCTGCCACACACACCCCCTCTGCATGGCCGTGGCATCATCACCCGATAGTGGGTCACTACAAACTACAGACTGTTACACAACCTCTGGTTGGAGTGCTAGAGTTCCAAAAGAATCAATAGGTTTGTACATTTCTGTAGAATTCTAGAAGCACTACTTTAAGCAAGACATTTAAAAGAGAAAAATAATATAGAAAACCGCAGTCCCTGAGCTCGCACCCGAGCATGGTGCTTTTATACATGCATGCTAGTCATGTGACACAACTAACATATAATACAGCACAAACAATGCAATAAAAAATTCCATCTTACCAAAAATTCTAGCCCCAAAAAATCCAGCAAACTCTGATACAATTTATACATAGCATAATAATAACGTATATTTGGCTGAAATTACATGATGAATGGAATTACAAAGTCTACCACATAACTATTAGCTCAGAAGTACAATAACCACCTAATCTAATATCGGTTTGAAATATCAGTCAAATATTTCAAGCAACAATCTGCAAATACCAATTCTGAGAAATGAGAAATTCATTAGTTTTATTTCACAATCACAATTTAAAAGAGTGTAATTTTCAGGTTGCAAGTGCTGCAATTTTAATTATAGGCCTTATTGTAAAGCTACCATGTAACTTAGTTTTGGGAGCTGGACCACGCCCTTGTTACTTCTACCGACTATATATACACCCACATTCACACATCCATTTCCGCGTCACCAACTGGTTTCACCTCCATTCAGCAACTTTCACCCGGCGCCTATAATCCAACTTAGTTCTCTGCCTATCAACACTGGCTTCCCACCAAGGATTCTCTGATTGTGCTGTTGAAGTTCTCACACGGTGGGCCTCCTAAGCTCATGTTTGCCATACCCACGCTCGTGACGTTTGCAAGTGGGCCATGCTAGCAAAATCCAGCTTGTGAACTGTCTGTATGACATTGACTGCAAACCAGACAGTTGACCACAAAGCAGTTGTTAGTGTTTACAATTATAGGTTTTCGTCACTACAAACAGAGTGAGAATTGCATTGGGAAACCCATATGTTTACAAAAACATTGTTACAAAAACTACTAAAATTGACTGGTGCTAGGCCACTATTAGGGGGCAGCAGTGAGAAATATTTGTTTATTTCATGTTTGACATGAGTGTCTTTCAAGGTAACAGGTGAGTAATTATTTGAGCTCAAGCTGAGTTGGGAGGTACTAGGTATCAACAGTTAAGATACAAGTAGTCAGCTTGTGCTTTAATAGCAGAATATAATGAATAAGTAAAGACAATGAAATAGTTAACTGCAATTATTAATAAGGCAATACATTGTCGGTAGACATCACTCAGGCCTAATGATAATATAACTACAATGTCATTGTGCATCCCTACTAACTATACTACACTTGCCTCCACAAGGTTACAATGGTCATTTATGTTATTTGAATTGATATTATCAATAATATTAGTACTAGTATAAGTATTATTGTTATTATGAGAAGTAGAACTATTAGACCTTTTGAGTGTAGCAGAAGAACTTAAAAACCAATTTAAAAGCATCACACTCGTCCTTACACTGAGGATCACTTCTTCTGCCTGCCTAGAACGTAGCATACAAATGCACTGGCAACTATAAAGAAGACCAGCATCCACCAGTTAGTGGCAGATGTCCCATCCCAAAAAAAAAAGTCTTTTGTTTTATTCATGGGAAGGTGCAGGAACGACAGGCAGGTTGAAGGAGGAAACAAATGGAAGCGGATGATGGATCTGCAGCAGATGTTAAATAGAGAATTCAGGTCAATACTGTACAGGATTCGGTGCAGTGAAAGAGAAAGAGGAGAACAGAGGAGGAGATCGTCAGTTCGATTCACAGGGCTATGAGTCATGTTCAGAGGAAGTCAGGAGGTGAGAGTTCAACTCACACCTCATCAATCTGCTTCGCAACTGCCTGTCTGGTGCTAAAGCAAGCTTCACATTATTCAGCTGGAGAGCAGCGCACCGGTATTGTGATGTGGACTGAAGCAATTCAAACCCGGCTATTTGAATCAGTACCCCACGACAGCGAAGCCACGTTTCCAAACCATGTTATTTCAACCACATCTGAATAAGATAGCGAGCCGTCAGCTCAAATTAGACCAGAGGCCACGGAAATGATCTGCTTTTTTGTGCGATTGTGCTGCTATTTTAATCACAGATTAATGAGGGCAAGGTAGGATTGTGCCCGCCCGCACGCCCGCCACGGCAGATGCCTGCTGTTTCGGCCTTTCCAATTCAGCGCGAGGATTTAGGCTTAAAAATGCAAGAATCAGCAGCCGTGAATTCAATTAAAGATCATCAGTAAGAGACGCCACAGCATCCCGAAAATCAGCGTCCATAAATTCAATTAAACATCAGTAAGGAGCTCAAAAGCGAACAAATTGAGAGCATTAAGGAAATGATTCGGCTCAAAGTTAAGCCTGCTCAATTTGCCACTTAGTCCAGATGTAGCTGACCAGTCAAGACAGGCTACGGCCCAAATGTGTGTCTTTAGTTTAGTGGTGCAGTTGTGATGCTAATGGTGCTAACAAAACTTCATCTCCAAAACTTCTCTCAATCAGCTCAAACCTCATCCGCCTCTTCATTCCAGACTTTGTGAGGTGTTTCAGTGCAAAATCAGCCCTGGTCCTGAGACCACTGGGTAGCTCATGGAGGTTTAATCTGCTCCACCCACTTAATTTTATTCAGATGCCCTGGATTGACAGGTAGGGGTAATATGTCAGATGTACGTTGGGAACAAAACCCTGCAGGAAAGTAGCAGGTTGGTGGCCACTATGGTTGCTGAACACTGATTTCTGGGCTGAATTCTGAAACCCCTGGAGAACACATGCATGCAGGTCACGCAGGCCGCTAGATTATGTATGCGGTTTCTGTTGTTTGGCTTCCGAAACATTTATCTTCAGTTTGAACCATAATCGGAAGCATCCTTATGCCTGTGTGTGGCTGCGATTTTAATTATAGGCCTTATTATTAAGCTTGTGAACTGCCTTTAGATGACATTGAGCAATCAGTTGATGCAAACCAGTTGCTAGTGTTTGCAATCAAAGCTCTACATCTATACAAACAGGTAGGAATGACATTTTTACCCCATATGGTTACAAAAAACATTGTTACAAAAACAACAGAAGTTAGCTAGTGCTAAGCCGCCATTAGAGGGCAGCAGTGAATAATAACATTAGTGTATTCAAACTCCCGCTAAGAAGTAAGAACAGCTAATCAGCCAGTGTATAACTATAACTATAACTATAACAGCTGGATGCAACAAAGAAAACATAAATAGTTCATATTTTTATATTTCTATATTTAAATAGGCAGTAAACTATCAGTAGACATCGCTCATCTCTGATGGTAATGTAATTACAATATCATTGTGCATCCCTACGAACTATACTAGGCATTGTTGAAACATGTAAGGGTGAAGTTTTGTTTATGTTTGTTAACATTTATAGCTCACGCTTGGGCATATGTACCACATTGAGAAGTCAGCACTACCTCAATAAAGACCTGAATGCTTTTTGGATTGGTTAAGAGACGTCATGAAGGTGTATTCCCAGAAAAGATTTGGGTGAATATCGACTATTGTTTTTTAGCAGCTCAATGTAGCTACAGCGCTAAGCTAGAGAAGCAAAATTTAGACACCAAACATGTCTCGGCTGACTGCCTACATAAGTGGAGAACTGTGAAAAACCTGTGCAAAGTTAAACAGGCCTCCAAGGTCCTTCTTAAGGCTTCTGTCGGATGGAATTTGCAAAGCCGGCTCTGGAGTTTAATTAAAACGTCTAGATTTCACACAAATACTGATGGGGGTTATCGCTGATTTTCTAGGGGCGACAGACCCAAGTTAATTGAAATCTTCACGATAATCACAGTGTACTTGACAGTTGAAGTGCGGTGGCGGAGGGAAGTGGTGGTGCGTGAATCAGTGTGGAACTGCGAATTGCTTTTTGTATAAGCACCTTAAGCCCTTCACAGATAAATGATGCAATCTTTTTGTCTTTGCTCAATACGCAATCGTTATTTCCATGAGGATTCTCAACGTCTAAGCAACGCTGTACACTATAGATAGCAGTGTGTTAGTTGCATGGCTGCCTCTCCTCCCTCTGCTGTGCTGGCAGCCAAGTCTTATTAAACTTCTCGCTGCATGTGCTCAATAACCCATTTCTCCCTCTCTGCTCTCTCTCATCTCTCTCTCCTCCCTTTCTCTTCCTTCAGCTCACGGCCTGTTGAACACCATTAGCACTTGTCACATCAGTCCAGCCAAGGTCGTCGCTCCTGCCCTCTTTCCCCGGACCTCCCACCACGCCTTAAACAGCAGACAGTCGCTTCCGCTTTGACACCGCACAATGGAAAGCCTAAGCGAGCTGCAGAACCCTCTCTTGGACAAGAACAGCAAACATGTGGTCAAGGCAGACTACGGCTACAGGAGCGATTTCCCCAGCAACCAGTACCAGGAGAACATCATCAACTACTTCGTGACGAGCGGCGGAGGTGGGAGCGTGGGAGGGGTGGGGGGAGGCGGGGGCGAAGTCGGGGTCACGCCAGGCAACGGCAAGGCCAAAGCCCAGCTGCTGGATGCCACTTCGCTGCACCTGGCCGTCGAGGCGTTCTACAAGCCCAACTTCATCCTCTACAAGGACGACGTCACTATCAAGGGCAAGGATTACAAAAGCGAGTGCTGCGAGACCACCTTCACAGAAAAGAAAGATAAGGAGGCGGCTGTGGAGACTCCCAGCACCGAAGATCCACAGTCTAAGCTACTGGATGAAAACGAGGTGAAGATCCAGACGGTGTCCTATGAGGTGGAGGAGGAGGAATACGTGGAGTATGAGGTGAGGCTGCACGCCTGCATGTACAGCACTGTGCAAAAGTCTTAAGCACCTAAGCTGATTGTTAAAGCCTTTATCTTGGCAGTAAATGTATTTTCACCAGAAAGAACACCAGATATCTTTAGAACAGATGTAAATAAACATAAATACAATACAAAGTAACATATCTTATTTTGAAAGATGAGTAGATAATATCTTGAGCTCCAGTTTGAAGAACAGAGTTTAGTTCCAGATTTCTCCTGGACGCCCCAGACATTGTATGAGTTTATTCAGTTCCTTCACCACCAATCTTGATTTAGATTAATGAAGTACTGAGTAGCCAAAGCAGGTTTTAAATGAGAACTGTAAATAACACTAGGTTGCCAAAAGGAAAAGCTTGCAAAGGGTTAAATAAAGGCAGTGTGCTGCTTTTAGGCTTACCTATACACTGTCTATACACCCTATATACTGTCTATACACCCCATACACTGTCTATACACCCCATACACTGTCTATTCACCCCATACACTGTCTATACACCCTATACATTGTCTATACACCCTATACACTGTCTATACACCCCATACACTGTCTATACACCCCATACACTGTCTATACACCCTATACACTGTCTATACACCCCATACACTGTCTATTCACCCCATACACTGTCTATACACCCTATACACTGTCTATACACCCTATACATTGTCTATACACCCCATACACTGTCTATACACCCTATACACTGTCTATACACCCCATACACTGTCTATACACCCTATACACTGTCTATACACCCCATACACTGTCTATACACCCCATACACTGTCTATTCACCCCATACACTGTCTATACACCCCATACACTGTCTATTCACCCCATACACTGTCTATACACCCCATACACTGTCTATTCACCCCATACACTGTCTATACACCCTATACATTTTCTATACACCCCATACACTGTCTATACACCCCATACACTGTCTATTCACCCCATACACTGTCTATACACCCTATACATTGTCTATACACCCCATACACTGTCTATACACCCCATACACTGTCTATACACCCCATACACTGTCTATTCACCCCATACACTGTCTATACACCCCATACACTGTCTATTCACCCCATACACTGTCTATACACCCCATACACTGTCTATTCACCCCATACACTGTCTATACACCCCATACACTGTCTATTCACCCCATACACTGTCTATACACCCCATACACTGTCTATACACCCCATAAACTGTCTATTCACCCCATACACTGTCTATACACCCCATACGCTGTCTGTTTACCCCATACACTGTCTATACACCCCATACACTGTCTATATACCCCATACACTGTCTATACACCCTATACACTGTTTGTACATCTTATGAATTGTCTGTACATCCTATATACTGTCTATTCATCCCATACACTGTCTATACACCCCATACACTGTCTATTCACCCCATACACTGTCTATACACCCTATACACTGTCTATACACCCTATACACTGTTTGTACACCTTATGCATCGCTGTACACCCTATACACTGTCTATTCACCCCATATACTGTCTATTCACCCCATACACTGTCTACTCACCCCATACACTGTCTATACACCCCATACACTGTCTATACACCCTATACACTGTCTATACACCCTATACACTGTTTGTACACCTTATGCATCGCTGTACACCCTATACACTGTCTATTCACCCCATATACTGTCTATTCACCCCATACACTGTCTATTCACCCCATATACTGTCTATTCACCCCATACACTGTCTATACACCCTATACACTGTGTATACACCCCATACACTGTCTATACACCCTATACACTGTCTATACACCCTATACACTGTTTGTACACCTTATGCATTGCTGTACACCCTATACACTGTCTATTCACCCCATACACTGTCTATACACCCCATACACTGTCTATTCACCCCATACACTGTCTATACACCCCATACACTGTCTATTCACCCCATACACTGTCTATACACCCTATACATTGTCTATACACCCCATACACTGTCTATACACCCCATACACTGTCTATTCACCCCATACACTGTCTATACACCCCTATACATTGTCTATACACCCCATACACTGTCTATACACCCCATACACTGTCTATACACCCCATACACTGTCTATACACCCCATACACTGTCTATTCACCCCATACACTGTCTATACACCCCGTACACTGTCTATTCACACCATACACTGTCTATACACCCCATACACTGTCTATTCACCCCATACACTGTCTATACACCCCATACACTGTCTATTCACCCCATACACTGTCTATACACCCCATACACTGTCTATATACCCCATACACTGTCTATATACCCTATACACTGTTTGTACATCTTATGAATTGTCTGTACATCCTATATACTGTCTATTCACCCCATACACTGTCTATACACCCCATACGCTGTCTGTTTACCCCATACACTGTCTATACACCCCATACACTGTCTATATACCCCATACACTGTCTATACACCCTATACACTGTTAGTACATCTTATGAATTGTCTGTACATCCTATATACTGTCTATTCACCCCATATACTGTCTATTCACCCCATATACTGTATATTCACCCCATACACTGTCTATACACCCCATACACTGTCTATACACCCTATACACTGTCTATACACCCCATATACTGTCTATTCACCCCATATACTGTCTATTCATCCCATACACTGTCTATACACCCCATACACTGTCTATTCACCCCATACACTGTCTATACACCCTATACACTGTCTATACACCCTATACACTGTTTGTACACCTTATGCATCGCTGTACACCCTATACACTGTCTATTCACCCCATATACTGTCTATTCACCCCATACACTGTCTATTCACCCCATACACTGTCTATACACCCCATACACTGTCTATACACCCCATACACTGTCTATTCACCCCATACACTGTCTATACACCCTATACATTGTCTATACACCCCATACACTGTCTATACACCCCATACACTGTCTATACACCCCATACACTGTCTATTCACCCCATACACTGTCTATACACCCCATACACTGTCTATTCACCCCATACACTGTCTATACACCCCATACACTGTCTATTCACCCCATACACTGTCTATACACCCCATACACTGTCTATTCACCCCATACACTGTCTATACACCCCATACACTGTCTATACACCCCATAAACTGTCTATTCACCCCATACACTGTCTATACACCCCATACGCTGTCTGTTTACCCCATACACTGTCTATACACCCCATACACTGTCTATATACCCCATACACTGTCTATACACCCTATACACTGTTTGTACATCTTATGAATTGTCTGTACATCCTATATACTGTCTATTCATCCCATACACTGTCTATACACCCCATACACTGTCTATTCACCCCATACACTGTCTATACACCCTATACACTGTCTATACACCCTATACACTGTTTGTACACCTTATGCATCGCTGTACACCCTATACACTGTCTATTCACCCCATATACTGTCTATTCACCCCATACACTGTCTACTCACCCCATACACTGTCTATACACCCCATACACTGTCTATACACCCTATACACTGTCTATACACCCTATACACTGTTTGTACACCTTATGCATCGCTGTACACCCTATACACTGTCTATTCACCCCATATACTGTCTATTCACCCCATACACTGTCTATTCACCCCATATACTGTCTATTCACCCCATACACTGTCTATACACCCTATACACTGTGTATACACCCCATACACTGTCTATACACCCTATACACTGTCTATACACCCTATACACTGTTTGTACACCTTATGCATTGCTGTACACCCTATACACTGTCTATTCACCCCATACACTGTCTATACACCCCATACACTGTCTATTCACCCCATACACTGTCTATACACCCCATACACTGTCTATTCACCCCATACACTGTCTATACACCCTATACATTGTCTATACACCCCATACACTGTCTATACACCCCATACACTGTCTATTCACCCCATACACTGTCTATACACCCTATACATTGTCTATACACCCCATACACTGTCTATACACCCCATACACTGTCTATACACCCCATACACTGTCTATACACCCCATACACTGTCTATTCACCCCATACACTGTCTATACACCCCGTACACTGTCTATTCACACCATACACTGTCTATACACCCCATACACTGTCTATTCACCCCATACACTGTCTATACACCCCATACACTGTCTATTCACCCCATACACTGTCTATACACCCCATACACTGTCTATACACCCCATACACTGTCTATACACCCCATAAACTGTCTATTCACCCCATACACTGTCTATACACTCCATACGCTGTCTGTTTACCCCATACACTGTCTATACACCCCATACACTGTCTATATACCCCATACACTGTCTATATACCCTATACACTGTTTGTACATCTTATGAATTGTCTGTACATCCTATATACTGTCTATTCACCCCATACACTGTCTATACACCCCATACGCTGTCTGTTTACCCCATACACTGTCTATACACCCCATACACTGTCTATATACCCCATACACTGTCTATACACCCTATACACTGTTTGTACATCTTATGAATTGTCTGTACATCCTATATACTGTCTATTCACCCATATACTGTCTATTCACCCCATATACTGTATATTCACCCCATACACTGTCTATACACCCCATACACTGTCTATACACCCTATACACTGTCTATACACCCCATATACTGTCTATTCACCCCATATACTGTCTATTCATCCCATACACTGTCTATACACCCCATACACTGTCTATTCACCCCATACACTGTCTATACACCCTATACACTGTCTATACACCCTATACACTGTTTGTACACCTTATGCATCGCTGTACACCCTATACACTGTCTATTCACCCCATATACTGTCTATTCACCCCATACACTGTCTATTCACCCCATACACTGTCTATACACCCTATACACTGTCTATACACCCTATACACTGTTTGTACACCTTATGCATCGCTGTACACCCTATACACTGTCTATTCACCCCATATACTGTCTATTCACCCCATACACTGTCTATTCACCCCATATACTGTCTATTCACCCCATACACTGTCTATACACCCTATACACTGTGTATACACCCCATACACTGTCTATACACCCTATACACTGTCTATACACCCTATACACTGTTTGTACACCTTATGCATTGCTGTACACCCTATACACTGTCTATTCACCCCATATACTGTCTATTCACCCCATACACTGTCTATTCACCCCATACACTGTCCATTCACCCCATACACTGTCTATACACCCTATACACTGTCTATTCACCCCATATACTGTCTATTCACCCCATACACTGTCTATACACCCTATACACTGTGTATACACCCCATACACTGTCTATACACCCTATACACTGTCTATACACCCTATACACTGTTTGTACACCTTATGCATTGCTGTACACCCTATACACTGTCTATTCACCCCATATACTGTCTATTCACCCCATACACTGTCTATTCACCCCATACACTGTCCATTCACCCCATACACTGTCTATACACCCTATACACTGTCTATTCACCCCATACACTGTCTATACACCCCATACACTGTTTGTACATCTTATGAATTGTCTGTACATCCTATACACTGTTTATAAACCCTATATACTGTCTATACTCCCCATACACTGTCTATACACCCTATACACTGTCTATACACCCTATACACTGTCTATACACCCTATACACTGTCTATACACTGTCCAGTGTAGTCTGATAGAGCTGCTATGAAGGTATGAAGTCTGAAGGTATTGCTGAAGGCTGTATTTGAATGAGAGGTCTACAGTCTTTTATAGAAGCATGCTGCAGACCTTGGCTTTTCATTCATTCATTCTTTTTCCAAGCTTCTTATCCTGGGGTGAGCTGGAGCCTATCCCAGCGCACAGTGGGCGGAAGGCAAAAAACACCCTGGGCAGGCAGGCCGTGGCTTTTTTATGAGCCAAATTATCTCACTATGCTGGCAGATCATTTGGCTTGTGTCAAGCATACTTCCTAAAACGAGACAAAAGTTTGTGCCAGTATAGTAAGAGAATCTAGCAGAGTCACTTGAGACAAGTGTAAATGTCCAGAAATAAGTTAAATCATCTTATAATAAGCTTAGAACAACCTCAAAACGAGAAATACAGTATCAACTAACGTAACCATTATACTTGCCAAGATAAAGATTGGTTTGCGCAGGGCATAATTAATATTGCTCTGTTAAGCCGTATTCGAGCTGGGGAGGTACTTTCATTTGAGTGATTACTAATGATATCCATGATTTTAATCCAGTAGGATTCTGCCATGTCTGCTAAGTAATAATCCTGGAGCGAATTGATTTTGTGATTTATCTCAATCGGAGCTGCGGTCCTGTTTGATTCAACTTCACTGCAGTGTGAGGACACATTCAGGACACTGGCACCTCTGAGTTTTTGTTGACCAGAGTAACAAGGCTGCCAAAATGGAGCTCTGGACACAGCTTGTTTTTTAGGACTATTATAATCATCTGAAATACTGCTGCTGATGGGCTAATTAGAAGGTGATTAATATCTGGAGGTTCCTCTTGCGAGACAGAGTGATTTCTGTCCTGTTGGGCATTATTTGTTCAGTTAAATGAGCTCATTTTACTTGCCTAATCCTACTCAATCTGATAATAACTGGAAGTTTGTTTTTCTTGTTTGTGTTTTGTTATTTGGAACAGTTTTATTCTAATCTTGGTATTTAAGTCAGCATCCTGCTGAGGACGCTTGGATCTGAGCTGTAATTGTACAGGTGCTTTATCCTGTAAGAGTCGGCCAGTTGAAACCTCGTTACTGGACTTCCTCTGAATCCATTATAAATAGGGCTTCAGACACATACAGCTCATTTGTATCAAGTCAGTATGTGTCCTGTGATTACAGGGATTTGAGCTGTTAGTGGGGAAGTACTCATAATTACTGTATCACTGGTGTTGTACCATTTTATACCACTGCATACTGACTGACAGCCCCTTACTGTCCATCAACGGAAAGGGACCCCCATAGGCCCATCCCAAAATTAACTTGGGAACCATTTTGAACTTACCTGATGTACGTGTTGAGCTGTTCTAGGAGTCTTTGGTACAGCAGTCTTTTGTTTTTTTTTAAATCTCACGTCTGGGTTAATGCACACTGTGCTGCTATCGGTGGTCCTGTGGTCAGAACGTCCCCACTGATAAAGGGGTATAAAACGAGTAAGGAAAATTGTGCATGTCTTTCCACCTGCTTCTGAATGGGCTTGATTAATAAAAATGGCGAGCAGCTCTTCAGGGTTCCTGACAGCTGGCTTTAAATAGCTCTAGCTGAAGTCTCATGGGCAGCATTAGTTTTGACTTACTAGAGCCCACGCTTTAATAAGACCGCCAGGCCGCTCAAACGAGCAGGGCGCTTTAGATGCAGCCTCACCCGAATGTTTGATTCTCCTCTTGGAAATGTAACCGCGGTAAAAACGTTATGTTCAACACTTTGTGACAGATGTGTAAATGAATATTCAGCCACCATACTCTCCATTATTAATACCGCTCAGATTGCTATGCAGTGGAATTCCGTAAAGATTCGCTGAATATTTCAAGATGTTAAAACATTTACAGAGAGAAACAAAGCACGGTCCCTTACGCGGGAACAGAGAACGGGGTGTTCGCTAACCTAGTTCTCAGTGGGAAGTTGCTTCATTAACTTGATGAGATAACACAATCAGCGCTAGAGCGCGATCAGGCGATGGCCTACTGGATCTCAGTAGATGAGAGGGTCTAATGAGGACGACGGGCTTGTATTTATAGTTCAAGCCGCGAGACCTCACTTGATGTCGGTGTCAGTGTATTTGTTGCAGACGGACGCAGTGCTCTTACTTGAGGAGTCTTACTTTCATCTTCGAGAGGAGAGAGGAGAAAACCAAGCTCCACTCTTGCTTTAGATCTTCTGTCCAGATCTCCTTCCACTGTGATAAGACACCTCAGTGCTCTGGGTCTGAGAGGATGTGTAGCTGGCAAGAAGCTCCTTACTGAGGAAATGAAACACGTCAAAGAAAGAAGCTGCAGGCGTTCACAGCACAATGGATTGACCACCTCAGAGTCCAGACCTTAGCATCACTGAATGTATTCGGGATTATTTAGATTGTGAAAATCAGAAAATACAACCAACTTCTAAGGCTGAACTTGGAAGGGTGTGAAAACATATCCCTGCAAGTAGTTCTTCTGGAAAGAATGAAAGATAAATCTGTGTAATAGGGCGGTGTTGGCTAACCTAGTTCTCAGCGTGAAGTTGCTTCATTAACTTGATGAGATAGCACAGTCAACTCTAGTGAACGGTCATGTGATGACATACTGGATCTCAGTAGATAAGAGGGTCTAATGAGGATGATGGGCCTGTTTTTATAGCTCTAGCTGCGAGGCTTCACTTGTGTCAGTGTATTTGTTTGCAGGCAGACGCAGTGCTTGTTCTTAAAGAGTCTTGCTATTTGCTGGTTAGGTCTGAGCAGTACCTCACTGCTTTAATCTCATAATCTTAAAGGCACTCTCCCTGCGTGGGCCCTCCTGCCCTCAGCAGTGTGCAAAGTATGCACTTCCCTCAAGATGTACGTGGGGTTAAGAATGCGTGGCACACTGCAGCACTTTACCTGGTCAAAGTTTTATGAAGCTCTGCCACATGAAATATCATAACCGCATGGCTGTCCAGATAGCAAAGAGAAGTAGAAGTTGCTCGTAATACAGCTAAGCAAATCCGGTATGCCTTACCGCAGGAACTGCCGCTTTAGAGCATTTGGCTGTTATGCAGCAGGTAATGGGATTTTCAAGCTGTATAAAATCTATAACATACACACTTTTTCTTCTTTCCGCAAATGCAGTTTATATACCAAGCTGTGTTGCGTTAGAGCCACAACATAGCCAAGGAGCAATAGAAGCTTATGTATAACAGCATCAGGAAAATCAGATCATCACTTTCCCTCAGAATTTTAAATAAACCTACTTATCTCGTGTCTAATTATACAAGCTGTACATACTGTTATCTACAGCAGTGGTTCTTAACCTGGTTCTCAGGGACCCCCAGAGAGAACAGATTTTTGCTTTAACCCAACTCACAACACATAAGGATAGAGCAGAAATGGGGACCATCTGGGAGTCCCTGAGGATCAGTTTGAGAAGTGCTGATACAGAAATGGACAAAAATACAGACACAATTCAGGCTGCTGCTGTTTTTAGCCACAGAATGGACTATTGTTCCGTTTTAAAGATAACAGGACGTCACCAAACATATCACAAATGCTGCTTGACAGCTGATTGACTACATTTGTGGTGAGAGGAAAATAATGTGACCAAAAAAGAGTTTTTATGGCCAAGCTGTCATATTTTATACACCCACTATCTATCTATCTATCTATCTATCTATCTATCTATCTATCTATCTATCTATCTATCTATCTATCTATCTATCTATCAAGCTGTCATATTTTGTAGAAAACACATACTGACATATACTTTTTTATATATCAATACACCCTCTATCTATCTATCTATCTATCTATCTATCTATCTATCTATCTATCAAGCTGTCATATTTTGTAGAAAACACATACTGACGTACTTTTTTATATATCAATACACCCACTATCTATCTGTCTGTCTGTCTGTCTATCTATCTATCTATCTATCTATCTATCTATCTATCTACCTATGGTATATGTATATAGTACTGTAAAAAAATCAGAGACCACTTGCCATTTCTTTAAAGTTGCTGAGAGAACTCCTATTTTTCATATATCTGAGGAGATATAATTATATATAATATAATCCTTATCAGACACAAATTTACAAAATGGTAGTTATAAACAATAAAATACTACATGCATAGAAAATATGGCTTTTTAACAACCATGCAAAAACAGTCCCTAAATCAGTCCCTATCAGATCAACAGCACAAAAAGCTTTCAATTTTGAGAGGAGAGATAAGAAAATCAAGCTCCGCTCTTGCTTTAGATCTTCTGTCTTTCCTTCCACTGTGAGAAGACACCTCAGCGCTGTGGTTCTGAGAGGATGTGTAGCTGTCAAGAAGCTCCTCACTGATAAAGGAGACACATCAAACAAAGAAGCTGCGGGTGTTCACAGAACAACGGACTGACCATCTCAGAGTCCAGCCCTCAACATCACTGTACGTGTTTGAGCTTATTTGGATCGTGAAAAGCAGAAAATGCAGCTTCTAAGGCTGAACTTTAGAGGTGTGGAAAAATATCTCCTCGAGCAGTTCTCCTGCACACAATGAAAGCAAATCTATCTGTCTACATCATATGTAGGTTGTAGATGTTGTTATGTAACACCAGTGTTTGGATGTATAGCAGTGTTGACTCAGTGTTGCCAACAGCAGGTGAGATTTCCTCTTCAGCTTACTTCAGCCTTCAGAGCACTGCGGTCCTCCTGCTGCGGCGATGATGAAGCATGCGTTAAAGCATTCACACCTAAGCTTTTCTTCTCGCTCTCATCGGCAATCCGTATCCTCAGCGCAAGAGAAGGTGTCCCATCCGTGAAGGGGCCAGTCGTGTCTGCTCAGTTCACGGCTGCTCAGGCCAGAGCCGGGCAAAAGCGCCTTTGCTGTTTGCTTTCTTTTTAAGCCCAACACTTCCAAACCCTCTAATGGGAAAGACACGCTAATGGTCCTTGTGCTCCCGTTCGCGGGGCTCGCCATGTCACCAAAGCCGCTGTTTAGCTCTTTAAAACCCAATTTAAAGCTTTCTGCTCTCTCCTAAGATCTCACCTTCTCCCAGAGAGAGCGAGCTGAAAAGGAATTATCCGGAAAGGGATGAAAAAGGGGATTGGCGCTCTCTCTGATGTTTAAAATGAGTGGGTCTACTGGAGAAAAAAACCTGATTATGCCCTTTCATCTCCAACAGTTTATTAGCCTAATCTAAATTGTGCAGCTTTGAGAGACTCTTGTCAACGTACAATGGCTTTTACACTCCTCGACGGGCCTCCTCTGAATGCTAAGAAGATGATAATGGTGATGATGATGGCGGTGATTATTGTACTCATCACCCCGTCCTTACGTGGGAATGGATATTATTCTGGATGCAGCGTTCAGTCCGCAACAGTGCGAGAAACAAACAGTTTGGGGGGGGTTATTTTCTATAATCACACAGTGCTCAGACCTTCTCCTCGTAGTGGCTTTGATCTCCCAGATAATATGCTTTGAGATCTGAAATGGAAAACTTATTCTGACGCGAGAAAGCAACAGCACTGGCTCTGAGGCAAGGAATCGCAACGGCTGTCCGTCACTTAAAAGGGATCATTTGAACTGGTTTGATGATGGACTGTGTTTATGATGGGGGGCTCTTTACATTTTGGAGGTGCATTTACACATATTTTAGGAAATTTTTCATTTAATTCCAGAAACCTGAAATCTGTGACGTTGGATGGTGGAGAAAAATAATTTTCGAGCATCTCTTTACTACCACTCCACAACCCCCCGTGCACTGCTGCATATACAGTGTTGCTAGGACGATAGCAGGCTTATTGCTAGGCTGCAGAAACATTATGAACGACATCCATTCAATTAGCATATTTCAATAGAGCAAAAATTCCATCTGTGTGTTTGTGTAGCTTCTCCTCCCAGAATTCATTTCATTTGTAATCTCATAACTCATACACATGTAGATGGCCGAAAGTCACACCTACTACTAAGAATTTATTGCAAACAAATGTATTTATCCATATTATGTCTAATTCACATTTGCAACAGGACATCAGACAGCCCGGATTTGTGAGTTCCTGATTAATGTCAAACTTTCTTTTGCATGTTTTCCTCCCCGTTTGTCGTTTGTGTGGGTTTATGTACCAAAATGAGCATTTTTCAACGTGTTTTCGTTACTGCGCCTTTGACTGATACTGGCATTAGCTGCCATAAGGGAATGCCAAATTTACAAGGAGGGGGCAATTACAAGTAGGAAAAAAACATTGATCAAAACCTGAAATAAAGCCCAGTAGACAGAGGAAGGCTAAGTGATGACAATAAAAGCAGCTATAAAAGTACACAATGCATTATCCTTGTAAATCCCTTGATTGTCATGACTTTTGTCGTTACAGGATTATTTCACCCTCCCTAATTGTCTCTCACAATAGACTTTTCTCCAGTCGATTAACTCCATATGAGAATATACTGCACTCCCTGCAATGAAATCTCAGTTATGATGTCATTCACAGTGACACGCTTCCTCCCATGTTCTGTCTCTTCATTATTGCCAGTCATATGTAAGTGTAGTAGAGCAGGCTGGGCAGTTCAGTAGATAGCTGGTAGACTAACAGGCCCCTCCAATAACTTTCAGAAACAGGCTGGTTATTGCAAAACTGTAAACATACAGATTTAAGAATGTGACCGGAATACCAGGTAGTATGTTCGAGGTTATGCAATATTTAAATTGTGAGAAATAAATAAATAAATATAAAAAGTGAATATGCACCACTGCTAGCTATATAATGCAAACATTCCATGGAATAATCTTAATATTACTATAAATTAGAAGAGCTAATCATCACTGATTACAAGGCTCTGCCCATGAACTAAAACTATATGTGGTTTGGTAACAATTTTTTTAGGATATCTAAAAAAAACTTTAAAAGAATTAAAAGAAACCCAAAAGATTATATATATAACTACAGTGTATAACTACACTTTAGAATTTAGTTGTTAGGGTAGGTGTATATACAATAAATAATATATTAGACAGACTGACAGACAGCTTATTAAGAGAAACCCAAAAGATTATATTTAGATTTAGATTATATATATATATATATATATATATATATATATATATATATATATATATATATATATATATATATATATAAATACTTAGACTACACTTTACAATATAGTTGTTAGGGTAGGGTATAAACAATAAATAATATATTAGACAGACTGATAGATTTGCCAAACAATAGACAACAAATAAATAAACTATAGATCGATAGATAGATTGGCACCTCATTCAAAAACAATCCTTATAATTTGATGTGAGGGGGTGGGTAGGGGGTTTCTTTGTTCTGAATAGGTGGATAAGCACAAAGATGTGACAAAGATTTATATATTTGTATTTCGTAAAGTATAGAAATCAGATGTGAAATGTTTTCCATCATATGAGCCCTTTAAAAGGGCAATTACAGAAATAGTACTTGGAAGCCAACATTAATTAAACCCTACAGTGAGCTGCTGGGTGTGGAAGGGAAAAGATCCTAACTTTCTGATCCTAAATAGGCAAGGCCGTGATGAATCCTGCAGTTCTTGGATGCCAGTCCTGATGAAACGCTGCTATGCTTCAAAATATCAAGCGCTTAAACTGGATTTATATAAAGCTCTTGAAGGCCTCATGCAAGCAGGCTATCGACAGCAAGCCAGGCTCAGCATGCCAACAAAAACTCTCCTCTAAAAAAAAAAAAAAACGTTTTAAATATGGTAATACAAACCCATGAGTCTAATTTAAGCAAGAGTGGTTCAGCTAATCAGACTAAAACATGCAATTGAGGCCTGCATGTCTTTAAGTACAAGTGCCGGAGGTTGACCACACTCTCGAAGCTTGCGTGAATGTGAGCAAATTGAGTTGTCCTGGTAAAAATGTAATAAAACTACATTAGCAGCACTGACTGCCACTGCCTGTAAAGAAAAGTCGCTATCACTACGTGTAGATTTATGCTTATGTTCAAAATAAAGCACCAAGTCATCAGTTCTACATGTTCACAGCCTTTGGAAATCCATTAACTGCGACCCCGTCTTAATCTCATTGCGGGTGTACTGCACGCACAGCTCTCAGGTGATCAAAGGCTGTTTACACTCGCTAAACAAATGAGGCTACTCTGCGTTCAGTGGGAAATTAATTCATTGTAATTTGATAGATATGTTAGGTTCAGTGTAAACAGTGCCCAAGCAAATTAATCTCTGAATAAAACTGTGATCTTGTGTCAGATCACAAATATCAATTAGGGAAGTTCTGTGCATTAATTAATTCAGTTTGGCTAAAAGTAACACTGTGAAGTCACAGGTCAGATAATTAGCATATTTACTTTCAGTAATGATACCACCTAGACTGCATATGCATTGGAGTGTAGCGTGGTGATTTCTTTTCTTTTTTTTATTAAATTAAAATGTACAAAATGAACAACAACAAAAACAACAACAGCATTATTATTATTATTATTATTATTATTATTATTATTATTATTATTATTATTAATAGTAATAATAATAATGTTGTTTTTATATAATAATTATAATAATAATAATAATAGTAATAATAATAATATAATTTAAATCATATCATGGAAAAACAAATGTAACCTTGGAATTAAATATGTGTGTAAATTATTTGTATTAGTAGTAGTAGTAGAAGAAGTAGTAGTAGTAGTACTTTTATTGTTGTTATAATAATAATAATAATAATAACAATAATAATAATAATAATTATTATTATTATTATTATTATCATTATTATTATTATTATTATTATTATTATTGTTATTATTATTATTATTAGTAGTAGTATTAGTATTATTAGTATTATTTAAATCATATTAGTATTATTTAAATCGAATTAAAGATGTGTGTAAATAACTTTTATTATTATTAGTAGTAGAACAAGTCGTAGTATCAGTACGTTGTCGTTGTTATAATACTACTACTACTACTACTACTACTACTAATAATAATAATAATAATAATACATAATTACATAATAATAATAATAATAATAATACATATTGGATTTACATATTTCCACCCCTACATATGTTTAGCCACACCCACTCTCACTAAAGCTAGATGTGGTATATTACAGAACAATCAATTAGATCATAACTCAATTAAATATCTCAGTTTTAAAGGCACAGAAACTAAATGACCCTATTTAAAGGAGCAATATGAAAATGTTCTATGTTTAAAACATTCCAAATTAAACTAACATCATCAACAGAACATGGAGAAATTTGTCGGTATTCTAAAGACGTCTATGTTTTGTGATGTCTGCTGAAGTTAGCATGCTAACCAGCTAGGTTTGGGTTGTCCTGTCTCATAATACTGCTTTGTACCTCAAGAGATGATAATGAGTCACTGTAGCATCAGTCCAACATTAGAGGACGAAGAAGTAACACTGCCCCGACAGCAAATTCCAAACTTTGGTCCATCATATTGAAGGTGCTGCTCCCGGCTATCATAAGAGTAAACAGTGATGGCTCTCAGCAAGAATCCACGTTCAAATAGCATCATCTTACAAATTACTGCTTTAAAGGCACAGCAACAAAAACAGCTACATGAAACCATATGTCAGAAGTCGGCCAATGAGAAAAATAAAATAGAAGAAAAATGTAGGATGTGGGCGCTGGAGTAAATAAAAACATATAATTAAGCCATATGGCAAAATAACCCCAGTGGCACTTAGTGCCTGCGTCTCTCTCTCTTTCTCTGGCTGCTGTACTGGAAGAGCGGGTCCCCCTCCCTCAACAGAGGCTAACAGACTCGCACTTTAATGCTTGGTGTCCTGATGATTCCCTCAGTGATTGAGACTCCCACTGTGGTCCTTGAGCACAGGTCCTGTCGTATGGGCGTGAGGTCTACAGTATAAATCAGACAGGCTTATTAACAGCTCAATGACTCTGTGTTTTTATACTTGTCTGGCATGCGCTGGGCGTTAATCAAGCCTCCTGAGGAATTACATCCTCCTGACCTGCTGCTGAGTGCTTGGTGTGGCATAGCTCACCCCCTCCTCCCACACCTTCTCCCTAACCGTGAGGCACGCTCATTAAAAATGTATGGGAAACGTTTCGCTACCGCCAGCCCAACACTGACCTCTTCGCGACTTCACCAGTGCGGTTACCTGCCCCTTTGTAGGAATATAATTGGCTCCGAGAGCTTTTCACCTGGTGCCTCTTTAGTTGCCCCGTCCTGCGTCAGTCTCTGCTGACTGCTGTTCAAACCGCCCCATTCTCCTCCTGCCCAAAACATTCATTTCCATTTGTGTGGCAGTCCCCGCGGACTGTTTGCAGCCAGCTTGACGCACAGAGCCACCACGGCGGCCAATAAATTCACACCGCTGCATTTGTGCAAAGCGGGCACCGCCATGGGAGTAAACTGTAGAGCCGGTGGCGCGCCTCATGAAGCAGCATCCCGAGACCAATGCAAAGTCCATTTCTAGTGCAGAGTGGTTACTAGTTCTAGGGCTCGAATATTTCAATTTCTGTTGGTCCATCCATCATGAAATATATAGGAAAATAGAGAAACATGTTATTTTAGGGCATTGACATTATGTATATTGTCCAGTCCAAAGAAAAACTGAAACACACATATCTCACTTTTTGTCTGTTTTTACTTTTTTACCTGATTTGAACTCAGCAGCTGCTGTTTTCATTGTTAGAAAGTTTCATGATGAATGGACCAAAAGAAATGCTCAGAAATAGCTTAGAACAAAAATCTGGTTCCATTGACTTTCATATGTCCCTAAAAATATATACCCAGATCAGCCATAACATTAAACCCACCTCCTTGTATCTACACACACTTTCAATTATATCAGCTCCCTTTACAATACAGGTGCACCTTGTAGCTCTACACCTACAGACTGTAGCCCATCTGTGTCTCTGCATACTTTGTTACCCTGTTCTTCAATGATCAGGACCCCCAAATGACCACCACAGAGCAGATATTATTTAAGTGGTGGGTCATTCTCTGCACTGCAGTGAAACTGAAGTTGTGCTGGTATGAGTAGATCAGATAGGCAGTGCTGCTGGAGTTTTTAAACACTGTGTACACTCACTGTCCACTCTATTAGACACTCCTAATTTGCTGGTCCACCTTGTAAATGTCGCTGCACAGTTTGTGTTGGTCACCTTCTAGTACTTCATCTGTGGTCACAAGGTGCTGCCTACAGGACACTCTGCTTTCTTACTTCTGGTATCGTAGTTTTCCCACTGGTTTAAGAGAAATCTTAAATCAGTCCAAGTGTGAAAAATCTGAATTTATATGAGTGCTAGAATTATCAGATAACCTCAGAAATCCAGTTATGATGTGATTATAAAGTGCATGTGAATGCACCCACTGAGAGACGGTGTAGAGGCTGCAATAGGCTAACTGCTTTAGTGGGTGTTTGCTAAAAGCAAAAAACTATGAACATGTATTTCTGTTCCCAATATTATCTTAACAGACTTTATATTATGGTGCAAAACCTCATCCAGAAGCAAACAAGTCCTCAGTGCTGCACTGGTTACCTGTAGTGTTAGTCTTTGTGGTAACACCTTGTTACTGTTGAGTGCTCTTCATAAGGCTATGAATGCAAATCGACTCCTCCCCTCTAGAACAAAACTCAGCACCATGGGGGATCGGGCCTTCTGTTCTGCTGCTCCTTTAGGCAACATTACACCTGCATAAGCTTATTATAACAGCTGCTGTTGGGTACTCTTCATACGGGTTCATTATGCCTGCATGAGCTTGGTATAACAGCTGTTGTTGGGTACTTTTCACAAGGCTACATTACACCTGCATAAGCTTATTATAACAGCTGCTGTTGGGTACTCTTCATAAGGGTTCATTATACCTGCATGAGCTTGTTATAACAGCTGCTGTAGGGTATTCTTCATAAGGATTCATTATACCTGCATAAGCTTATTATAACAGCTGCTGTTGGGTACTCTTCATAAGCGTTCATTATACCTGCATGAGCTTGTTATAACAGCTATTGTTGGGTACTTTTCACAAGGCTACATTACACCTGCATAAGCTTATTATAACAGCTGCTGTTGGGTACTCTTCGTAAGGGTTCATTATACCTGCATGAGCTTGTTATAACAGCTGCTGTTGGGTACTCTTTCCAAGGCTACATTACGCCTGCATAAGCTTATTATAATAGCTGCTTTTGGGTACTCTTCACATGGCTACATTACACCAGCATAAGCTTGTTATAACAGCTGCTGTTGGGTACTTTTCATAAGGGTTCATTATACCTGCATGAGCTTGTTATAACAGCTGCTGTAGGGTATTCTTCATAAGGGTTCATTATACCTGCATAATCTTATTATAACAGCTGCTGTAGGGTATTCTTCATAAGGATTCATTATACCTGCATTAGCTTTTTATAACAGCTGCTGTTGGGTACTCTTCATAAGGGTTCATTATACCTGCATGAGCTTGTTATAACAGCTGCTGTTGGGTACTCTTCATAAGGGTTCATTATACCTGCATAAGCTTACTATAACAGCTGCTGTAGAGTATTCTTCATAAGGGTTCATTATACCTGCATAAGCTTATTATAACAGCTGCTGTAGGGTGTTCTTCATAAGGATTCATTATACCTGCATGAGCTTGTTATAACAGCTGCTGTTGGGTACTCTTCATAAGGGTTCATTATACCTGCATTAGCTTATTATAACAGCTACTGTTGGGTACTTTTCATAAGGGTTCATTATACCTGCATGAGCTTGTTATAACAGCTGCTGTTGGGTACTCTTCATAAGGATTCATTATACCAGCATAAGCTTGTTATAACAGCTGCTGTTGGGTACTCTTCATAAGGGTTCATTATACCTGCATAAGCTTACTATAACAGCTGCTGTAGAGTATTCTTCATAAGGGTTCATTATACCTGCATAAGCTTATTATAACAGCTGCTGTAGGGTGTTCTTCATAAGGATTCATTATACCTGCATGAGCTTGTTATAACAGCTGCTGTTGGGTACTCTTCATAAGGGTTCATTATACCTGCATTAGCTTATTATAACAGCTACTGTTGGGTACTTTTCATAAGGGTTCATTATACCTGCATGAGCTTGTTATAACAGCTGCTGTTGGGTACTCTTCATAAGGATTCATTATACCAGCATAAGCTTGTTATAACAGCTGCTGTTGGGTACTCTTCATAAGGATTCATTACACCTGCATAAGCTTGTTATAACAGCTGCTGTTGGGTACTTTTCATAAGCGTTCATTATACCTGCATGAGCCTGTTATAACAGCTGCTGTTGGGTACTCTTCATAAGGATTCATTACACTATACCTGCATAAGCTTACTAAAACAGCTGCTGTTGGGTACTCTTCATAAGGGTTCATTATACCTGCATAAACTTGTTATAACAGCTGCTGTAGGGTATTCTTCATAAGGATTCATTATACCTGCATAAGCTTATTATAACAGCTGCTGTTGGGTACTCTTCATAAGGATTCATTATACCTGCATTAGCTTTTTATAACAGCTGCTGTTGGGTACTCTTCATAAGGATTCATTATACCTGCATAAGCTTACTAAAACAGCTGCTGTTGGGTACTCTTCATAAGGGTTCATTATACCTGCATAAGCTTTTTATAACAGCTGCTGTTGGGTACTCTTCATAATGATTCATTACATTATACCTGCATAAGCTTACTAAAACAGCTGCTGTTGGGTACTCTTTATAAGGATTTATTACATTATACCTGCATAAGCTTACTAAAACAGCTGCTGTTGGGTACTCTTCATAAGGATTCATTATACCTGCATAAGCTTATTATAACAGCTGCTGTTGGGTACTCTTCATAAGGATTCATTATACCTGCATTAGCTTTTTATAACAGCTGCTGTTGGGTACTCTTCATAAGGATTCATTATACCTGCATAAGCTTACTAAAACAGCTGCTGTTGGGTACTCTTCATAAGGGTTCATTATACCTGCATAAGCTTATTATAACAGCTGCTGTTGGGTACTCTTCATAAGGATTCATTATACCTGCATAAGCTTACTAAAACAGCTGCTGTAGGGTACTCTTCATAAGGGTTCATTATACCTGCATAAGCTTATTATAACAGCTGCTGTAGGGTATTCTTCATAAGGATTCATTATACCTGCATTAGCTTTTTATAACAGCTGCTGTTGGGTACTCTTCATAATGATTCATTACATTATACCTGCATAAGCTTACTAAAACAGCTGCTGTTGGGTACTCTTTATAAGGATTTATTACATTATACCTGCATAAGCTTACTAAAACAGCTGCTGTTGGGTACTCTTCGTAAGGGTTCATTATACCTGCATAAGCTTATTATAACAGCTGCTGTTGGTTACTCTTCATAAGGGTTCATTATACCTGCATAAGCTTACTAAAACAGCTGCTGTTGGGTACTCTTCATAAGGGTTCATTATACCTGCATAAGCTTGTTATAATAGCTGCTGTTGGGTATTCTTCATAAGGGTTCATTATACCTGCATAAGCTTGTTATAATAGGTGCTGTTGGGTATTCTTCATGAGGCTACATTATACCTGCATAAGGTTATTATAATAGCTGCTGTTGTGTACTCTTCATAAGGCTACATTATACCTGCATAAGGTTATTATAACAGCTGCTGTTGGGTACTCTTCATAAGGCTACATTACGCCTGCATAAGCTTGTCATAACAGCTGCCATAACTCTACATAAATGTTTATACATGCTACGAAGGTTACATCTGGCAATTTTGCTCAAGTTAGCTAAAGTAGTTTTTATAACAGGCGACATGTTTTGAAATAAACATTTTTCATCTCTATGGTTGTGTCAGTTGTCATGACCGGGTTATGTAGGTGTCATAAACTGTACCCTGCAGTGAAGGGCTACCATGTTATTGTTACCTCGTTAGCTCATCTGAAAGGAGCTGCCTCTGTTACTCAAGCAAGCTCCTCTACTTGCTTTCAAATTGTCTCTAGTGCTGCTGTTTTTTAACCTGTTAGCACCATCAGTAACTCTTATTTATACATAGGTATCAAAATGAGTCTGAAAGCATATACCCACTTTAATAGCTCCCTCTCTGATGGCAAAAAAGAAAGGTGGTTCATATTGAAGCAATAATTTGATTAAGCAGCTAATTATGAGGATACATAGATTCAATTTTCTCAGCAAAGGTGGGCACTCAGGCAAAACCCTCACACATGACACATACATAATAAGTGCAAAAGTAGCAGAATCTATCACCTTGAAAACGAAATGAAGTGCTATTAGCTTCTAGATCTGGATCGGAAGAAGAAAAGGAGAGAGAGAAAGGGCAAAAACGCGGGGATGGATTTGCTGGTCTTGCGTATGCTGGGGAAGCAATTTGGCAACATAAATTACATGCTCCCTCTCCTGTGGCTCCTGCCACCCTGATAGGATAAAACTATCCATTAATCTGTCATGACCTGTCAGGAGGCTCTGGGGTGGTGACAGGTCACTCTTAAAGAAAGCATCGCGGTGTTGTGAATCCAGGCTGCGGGGTTTAACCAGAGACATATTAATAAGATATCCAGAAATGGACACAGACCCACAGTAAGAGTTAGAAGCTCCCATTAAAGCGCAGTGCTTGGTTCTGGTTCTGTCGTGGAGAGAAAGCACAAGTGTATAGTCGTCCTGGAACCATGGTAACCAAGCCCAGAGCTTACATCACCAGCGCTCCCAGCTTAATACACATGTGTGCTGTGAACTCCTACAACATATAGCTGCTTTTGTTAAGCAACTCAGTTTAGCAGAACCATGCTGAGGTCTTTGTACGACTGTATGAAAGGAGAACATATGGAGACAGTATAATAGCTTGAAGGTCTAAGCGGAGCTGTCGAGGTATGAGGTCTGCTTTGGGATTATGATTGTAAAGGTTGTTTTTCCATCACACGTACTCATTTGCAAACAGGAGCCTAGCCTTCGCACTGTACAGCCCAGTTCCCTGTTGACCCGAGTCAGCTCAGTTTTCCAGCTTTCTGGAACTCATCTCCATTAAAAACAATATAATGTGAAGGTTTGGTAATTGTAGATTGTGGATATTGATTCAGGGTGTAATTCAGGGCACATATTGTCAAAATGATATTATAAATAATTTGAAATAGTTATTATTAAAATGTTAAATATATTATTACATAGAACAATTAATAGTTATTACTATTGAACTTGCTCTGATATATTATATTATATTATATTATATTATATTATATTATATTATATTATATTATATTATATTATATTATATTATATTATATTATATTATATAATTGTAATGGCGGCACGGTGGTGTAGTGGTTAGCACTGTCGCCTTACAGTAAGTTTGTCCGGGTTCGATTCCCGGTCCGGGCTGTTCTGTGTGGAGTGTGATGTACCCCGCCTTCGCCCGATGATTTCCCCCATGACCCCGACTAGCGGGATTAAGCGGCAGATAAGGTGAAATATTAAGCGCAAGAATGCCACAGAACGTCTTCTACAGCCGAGAAGAGCTGCTTATCTAGAACTACAAACTCAATCACTCTGACTGTGGTTCTTTAGCTCTCTGGCTGTTTCTGTTGCTGTACTGTTCGTACCGGTCAGATCTAGTCTGTACGGTTCTCTGGGCTGTGCGTGCTAGCTCTGCTGTTTACTGATACTCACTGTACTCAGCTGCGTGGTGTACGCGCCGTATCAGATTAGTAGTGTTAAATGTCTTTGTCTTGGTTTCCCTGTGAGAGACGCTGATTTACTAATTTTACAGATGAACTGACCTCCTAGAGTCACATACGGTAACAAACTGTCAGACGGACGATGTTTTTTTTTCTGCACATGCGGTGAACGATCAAACTGTTCTCGCGAGGCCGCTGCTTTAGTCAGTCTGACGAAAACGAAACGGTATGTTTTTCCACCTAGTGGTTCAGATAGGAATTGCAGGAAGCTGGCCGGAGGGGGTTTTGCGCAGGGCTCCTCTTCCTGAATGAAACGCTAGCTATAATACAGGAATTAGGCTCTTTTGTTTACCGCCATCGATCGGCTCTCGAGATCGGCCGATCGCCGATCACACATTTTGATTAAAAAACGGCCAATACCGATACAAGGCCGATCGATCCTTCCATCTCTACCACTTACCATATACGTGCACTTTGTAGTTCTACATTTACAGACTGTTTTTCTGAACCTTACAGAAAGTTACTCTGTATACTTTGTTACCCTATTATTTGGGTGGTGGTTGGTGGGGTGTGTGTTGTGTTGGTGTCAGTGGATCAGACACAGCTGAGTTTTAAACACCTTAGTGTCACTGCCGGACTGAGAATAGCCCACCAACCAAAAATATCCAGCCATCAGTGTCCTGGGGACAGCTTCCTGTGACCACTGATGAAGGAGTATAGAACCCAAACTAGAGCTACTGTCTCTCACTTTACATATACAAGGTGACCCAACAAGGTCGGAGTGTCTAATAGACTGGATAGTGAGTGTACACGAAGTCTAGCAGCTTTGCTGTGTCTGATCCACTCGTACCAGCACACTAGCAATCCACCAACCTGTCAGTGTCACTGCAAAAGTATGCAAAGTATGATTACAGCACTGGTTTTTAATGTCTTTTGATGTTAAAATCCTTACAGCCTCTTGACATATGAGCTCCCAATGAACAACCCTAAGTTCCCTCAGTCAACATAATGCTTTCAGGAACGTACATTTCAGGTCTCGTCAGAGAGAAAAAAGGCTCCTATACTTTCGCCAACTCCGATATCAGTGCAACTCAAGTTTAGCAGCTGGAGTCACAGTAAATTGAAAAAAGAAAATGCAATGTATTGCCTGGCAGGCCCTCTATATTGCATTCAAACAGAGAAGAGCTTTGGCCCATAGGCCACATTCTATTATTTATAACTTTATATTTGTATTGTGGTTTATGTTAAATAAACTCAACATGTTGCAAGTCGCTGTTCCAAGTGAGTGTACAGTCTGATTTAAAGCCTGAGAATAAATCCGATTTGAAGTTCTCCTGCTAGGGCTTGTTTGTTTCTGGTTTTGTTCTCAACAAGTTGATGTTAGTTAGGGACGTCTGGAAACAAGGAACTTTATATTTTAAGAAGTTCTGAAACAGGCAGCTGTGATGAAATGCGTTCCATCCTATGAAGGAAATGGGTTTTACATCCAGCCCTTCGTATTACATCAGTTCTGAGTTCGGAACACAGCTAAAGTTCCAGCGTGCTGTAGACGGAACAATGACTAACACATTTCCACTAAAATATTTATGTCCTCTTACACAACAGCAGGTGTAGATAAGAGCAGCGAGAGAGGAGAGTGGGAGAGAAAGAAAAAAAAATTGCAGCAGGTAATAGGAGGCGGAACTCATAGACGTTTGTTTAACATTAATTACGGAGGCTGATAAAAGACAGATACTGAGGCAAAATGTTTGACACCCCAATGCAAAAGACAACCCCGCCCAACGCCGCCCAACCCACCCACCCCTGCAACCAGCTGAAGGGAAAATGCAATGACATAAAATCCAACAAGACGTGAGCACATAAGCCATTTCCCCCTCCTCACCACGTGAAATCCAATCTAATATCCCACGTTATTTTAGACCGAGACCTTGTTTTTGCAGATAAAGCCCCAATGACAGTGCTGTTCTTCAGCAGGGATGATTGCAGCTTATTGCTGTGAGCAACAGCTCAAAAACTGCACATTCTCTAACAGGCATTGTTATTTTTAGGTCCTCCTAAGAATCAGTGGGGATGAAGACCAAATCTATACCCACAGAACTTGTTGTTGTTGTTGTGGTTTAGAAATACTCTCTTTGTTTGCATATAAATCGTCTATGTGCTATTTTATGTATTTAAAATTCAGTACATGCATATATTTACATGTATCTTAATGCAGTGTGAAATTACATTTACATACTGTGCAACATGCATGTTTACACTGTACAAGCTATGAATATGTATACGCATGAATGAACGTATGTATCTGCCTCTGCCTGAGTTTTTTGGGTCTTTTTGTGACTGTGTTCTCTCTCTCTCTCTCTCTCCCGCAGACGGACTGCTCCAGCGACAGTGAAAGTGAAGATAACTTCATCGTCATCCCTCCTCGCGATCACCTGGGTCTGGCTATCTTCTCCATGCTCTGCTGCTTCTGGCCTCTGGGCATCGCTGCCTTCTATTTCTCTCAGGGGGTGCGTACACAACTCAGGTCTTTAAATAATACTAAGTTAGAACAAAAGCTACTGAGGAATGATCTGCATGTGCCTCGACCTCCCACCTCACGGTCTGCGGGAATGCATAAAATAGAATTAAGAGCGTGATCTCAGCAGAACTGAATTGATTTGCTGGGGGAAACAAACTACACTCACCAAAGACTGTACAGTAAGATAGCAGTACATAAGAAGACCGATAGAGAACCACCAGACTTTGATTAGGGTCAGTGGGTCAATTATAAACTATGTCAGGTGAATATACAGTACTGTGCAAAAGTTTTAGGCACTTGGAGACATTATATTAAAACGGCTATGTTTTCAGACAGGAAGCTTATATTTGCTCATAATTGTTTTTTTTTTTCAATATATAAATAGGATTAATGCAGTAAATAGTGGTTCTACATATGTCAGGGTGTTTATTTAACCCTTTCCAAGCTTTTCCCTGTGGCAATAACCCAGTTTAATTTACAGTTATCATCTAGTACCTGCTTTGACTGCTCAGTACTTCATTAAGCTAAATCAAGATTTCTGCTGAAGGAACTAAATACATTCATACAATGTCTGTGGCATCCAGGAGAAATCTGGAAGTGCACTTTGTTCTTCAAGATATGATCTACTTCTTTCAAAATAAGATATGTATGCTACTTTGTATTGTATTTATGTTTATTTACATCTGTTCTAATGATATCTGGTGTTCTAACTGGTGAACACATACACATTGCTAAGATAAAGGCTTTTAAACAATAAGCTTAGGTGACTACGACTATTGCACAGTACTGAATATATCTACTCTGCCTGCTGTAGAACGAGAACGATACATGGGAAAGATTAAGACCCTTTAGTCTCCCAGCATCAAGCTGATGCAGTTACCCTACATTAGGGTCAGGTGCGTCCTACCATCTATTTTTACCCTATTAAGTCTTCAGGTCAGCAGAGTAGCAGTGCAATTGTCTATGTTTGAGAGTGAAAATATATTTACTTTAAATAGTTTAGAGTATTATGAAATATTACCTGATATATTTTACCTTTCAGGGCTGCTATATGAATAATACACCAGCTAACCCTGTGGCCTGGAAACTGACCTAACTATGTTAGCCTGGCCGTCTAGTCTGAGCCTTAAAAGGAACCCCGGCTGGTAACAATTGTAAGCCTTAATATGGTGTAATGACTCTAAATTGTTAAGACACGTTGTAAAAAATCACAAAAGCAGCAGATTTATTTACAAATTAGCGCTTTTATTCTAAATATTTAACATATGGACGTAGCCATTATTTCTGATGTGCAATGCCTGTTGGGTAAATGACGTCAAATGGTTGCAGCGCGCTAAACTTGATTGCGGTTGGAAGGAGTGAATGTTAGTTAGCTAACCTAGCTTAAAGAAAAACATGCCACATTGTGTTGCTGTTGGATGTTATTTCCAGTGGAAAGGCAGTGGGAAGACTGATATTAGTTTAAACAGCTTTCCTAAAGATAAAAAAGGAGAATAGTTTGTGAAGCAGCATGAGGACGAACACAGCTACCGGAAGACCCACCGCTCTGCTCTCCTCACATTAGTCCTGATGCGTTTGACTCATTTTGAGAACAAATCTGAGATCAGCGTTTTTTAATACGATGTTAATACAACCGACTACACAGTAGCTATTCACTGTCCTGCTATTAATTTATACCAGTTAGTTCAAAGTACAGATTTAGAAACACATTTCTCTGGGAGGTGATGATGAGAGCCTACTCTGGATGATATATTGCAGATCTGATCTATAATTTATGCTCCACCTACTAATTACAAACGTGTTCTTTCCTAGTTACTGTTGAGAGGTTGGACAAGCTTTGCAGAATGCTCCTATCAGTCTCCTATCAGGGAATACATAATTCAGTTTTTGTCAATATATGTAAACTTATTTTGGGTGTTATTCTCGCATGTAAACATAGCTGAAATTTATATTAGATGATATGTGAGCAGTATGAATACCACATTCATTGTACCTGGAACAGCTGAGACTGTTGTAGAAATGCTGCTGTTGAGCTGCGGAGGGTGAACATGCTTTGGTGCTGCAGGCAGACATCATGCCTACAGACATACAACACCATCTGCGGTACAGTGTACATTTTAGCACGTCCTCAAATAGCGAAACCGCTTCTGCTCCGGGGACAAAACACTGCTGTGTCTCAGCTCTCCAAGCGTCAACAGACATTGTGGCATTGGAAGGCAAAGTCTGTCTGGCATTCACAAATCTGTCCTTTATTACAGTGTTAATTAGGTTTGTTTAAAGATGACGCTGTACTGCCACTGCAGTCGGCATGTTCATTGTGTTCTTTTATTTAACACTGACCTGTGCTTGCTTGCACGTCAGCATCAGAGAAGTAGAACGTCATGAAATTACCAGAAAGAAAAAAGAGGCCTCTATTACCTTCATTATTAGTTGTATCTCTGCAATTAAAGCTGCTAATGCTTCTAGCTGCAGCATCAGGACTGTTCCTGGAAGCCTCAGTAGCTGTACTCGCAGACATGAAAGAAACACCATTTTAATTTTCATTTACAGCCGCTAACTCTGAAATGGACGTGCGTGCCCACACAGTAATAGCGAGAGCCGAAGCTAAATTTAAAGATAAAGCTAATGGAAATTGTCTACCGAGGTTATATTCCAGGAATGCCAATAAGAGGATTCTGTTACTGGAACACGCTGACATGCGTGAGAAGGACTGTACCTGTTAGGAGGAGAGAAGAAGCTGATTGATGGGCTAAGCAAAAAGTTCCCAGATGCTTTCACATCGCTCCTACAACCAACAATTAATTGCTGTCACTCACTGCTGACCTTGGAGCACACCGAGCCTGTTTACACCTTGTATTAACAGATGTTTCAAACGTATGGATCTACTAATTCCAGCTTTGATATATCGTCCCACCCTCTACCTGGCACTAGGCATGCTTTCCATTTACACTTGCGTTAAAAGTGGTGAGGATCCACCTCAGAATGTAGATTTAACTATAATCCAAAGACAATTCATCCTGAGGGTGTTTACAACTGGCTTCTCACATGATCAAGTGTAATCTGAACATAATCTACGGTGGCCGAGAAGACCCAACGCGCTGCAAATTCACAAACGCGCTACAAACAGAAAACACTTTCATCAAAACAACAACATGGGCACTACAATTAACAAACGCACTGCAAAAACACAAACACGCTGCAAAACCGCCCACAACGTGGGACCACATACGGCGTCGCAATGTAAACAGAACCACGTGGAGCCGTGGTAGCCTCTAAGTTTGGCTGGATTTGCTAACTATCCAGACTTACTTTTCATTAGATGCTAGTGATGGCCAGATCAAGCCTCCTGAAGCGTTGAAGCTTTCCCTCCAGATTGTTCCAAAAAGGTTCATTACTCGAAGCTTCATGTGCACATGAACCCCCCTGCTGGCCAAAACTTGTATTGCCATTTCAACTATTTGCGATGGCCTCTTTCAACGTTGTCAGCATGGTATATACATAAAACACCGTAGTTTCATTTTCTGTGGTTAATTCATTTGTTTATCTGGTCTTTGTTTGAATGTGTGGGTAATAGAGGTCTGTTAATTAAAAAAACTGCCACTTTGATTTCAGTCAGTAAATAAATCCAATAGGATGCGAGATATTGATGTTTAAACTGCTGCAGTGGTTTTAAGAGATGGGACAGTGATTGTGGGGTGCTGGTGACTTTAAATTTTATTAAGAAACAATAAATCATGACAATACTCAAACCACGTCCCGAGACAGCAAGGCTACAGACGTCATCAGTGACGTTACTCGCTCTTAACAAAGCAAGCCTCCATACATGCTTCATAAACGACTTTCTGGATTTCTCGACACAAACTCAGAAGCATCGGTATCATTTGCCTATTACTATTAGACTCTACTGCGGCTCCGCGCGGTTCTGTTTACATTGCGACGCCGTATGTGGTCCCACGTCTTTTAAGTGTCCTCCGGAAACACTTCCGTTGTGTTGTGGACGATGTTGTAGCGCGTTCGTGTTTTTGCAGCGTGTTTGTTAAATGTAGAGCCCGTATTGCCATTTTGATAAAAGTGTTTTCTGTTTGCAGCGTGTTTGTGAATCTGTAGCGCGTTGAGTCTTCTTGGCCACCGTAATAATCTGATCACTGAAAACATATGATGCATAGTGTAAGCAGGCTCACAGAGTGGAAGACTGTTATCGATATTTTGGTCCTCATGGTCCACCATTGTAACTCACTCACATTTAGCAGGTTAAAGATTCTCCACAAGGGGGAGCAATTAGCACTCAAATAGGTTCTGTTCTGTATATCAATTACTTTGGGTGTTCTTATTCTAGTATCAGCTACGTCAGACCCTGAATACAGATGTACAGCATAAGAAAATGTGTGTGTTTTTGAAACACTGAAGCATTACAAACGAGCATATTAACCCTTTAAATATTAATATGAAAACCATATTGGCTGAATTTTCAGCCTTTTAAAATCAATATATTCAAATCATGCATGTAACTAAAATCTAATCAATCTAAGATCTGATCAATCCTAACATCTTTTCTCAGATGTAGAAAATAAATATATGAAATGAATAATGCATAAGTAGTTGGACAGAAACTGTGTTTATGGGACTTTTCCTTTTTTATCCAGCAACAGTCTTCATGTTTGCTGGTCTCTACATTTGCGTGAGTGGCGTATGTAATTGCGGGTGGAGCATGATTAGATCAACTGATGACCTTAGATTTTCCTGTCCAGCCAGATGAGAGTCTTTGCGCTATTGTGTTTTATAATCTCTCTAAAGCTCTTCTATCAAAAGAAGCAGGTGCCACTGATAACATCACATTCCCTTTCTCCTAAAGCAAACAAAAAAAAAATGATGAGCATTATTTCTGTGTCTGCTGAAAAACTGCACAAATGCATTCAAAGCACTTTGCGTTTATTTATTTATTTATTTATTTTGTGAAAAGCTTTCCATTTTTATATAATATGTTGTATGCTTTCCGAGCAAGCCCTTTTCTTCTCTCTCTCTCTCTCTCTCTCTCTCTCTCTCTCTCTCTCTCTCTCTCTCCTTTTTTGAATCCAGAACTAAACATTTTACCCTTATCTGCAGTTTAGACCGTGGCAAGTGGAGGCAGCGAGTGAATTATCTTGTCAGGGGCTAATTTAATTCTCCTGCAGTAATTATGATAATGATGGTGGTGTTTAGAGAGAGCGGCTGACGCCCTCACCCGTCTCTCATTGGAATCTGGTGTTAGAGACAGGCTGGTGGAGATAGGGCTGTTGCCTCCGCTCACGCCAAGCACCTTCCTCGGAGAACGCTCTGAATAGACTCTCTCACCGTAGCGGCAGAGCGCAGCAGAATGGTAATGAGGAGGCCCGCCCACTCCTTGCTCCTTGCCCCTCCCTCTCTGTACCTGTTTCCATGTGCGTCTAGGGTGTCTGGGGAAAGAAGATGACTTTCACAGCAAGAGCTCTCTGTATTTCATTCGCATCGGGGTGAAATCTGCATTAGCAATCTACTCATTCATTACACCAGCCTCAAAGCAACAGTCAAGCGTTTTTCACTCCGCTGCATCTGTTGCATATGATTGTTTACCATAAAACATTCCTATGCATAGTAAAAAAAATTATTCAAAGGACCTTTATTACGTCAGCATATATACAATACAGTGCAAAGGTTATTGGGGACTTTATTATATTTTAAAAAGCAAAACTTTATTTTATAAATATTAATATAGTATTAATATAGCAAGTAGTGGTTTTATATATGTCGGTATGTGTATTTAACCCTTTCCAAGTTTTTTTTCTTGTAGAAACAACCCAGTATTATTTACAGCTCTCATCTAATACCTACTTTAACTACTCAGTACTTCATTAAGGTAAATTAAGATTGCTGCTGAAGGAACTGAATGCATTCATACAATGGTCTGGGGATGTCCAGCTCCATCCATCCATACAAATATATATATATATATATATATATATATATATGAGATGGACTGTTAGAGCTCCTCCTGTTGTTAAGCCCCGCCTCCCGACGAGTCCAGTGTGCTGTGATTGGTCACCCTGTTCTGTTTGCAATGATGGTTCTACCTTTACACAGCCTCTAGCTGTTGCAGTATATTGTCAATTGTCACATTTCAACTCAAGACAGACTGTATCTTAAAGAATGTAAATATTATTAAATACATGTCTAAACTGCTGGCAACAAAAGTGAGTACACCCCTAAGTGAAAATGGTCAAATTGTGCCCAATTAGCCATTTTTCCTCCCCGGTGTCATGTGACTTGTTGAGTTACTCGGTCTCAGGTGTGAAGGCGGAGCAGGTGTGTTAAATTTGGTGTTATCATTCTCACCCTCTCTCATACTGGTCATAAAAGTTCAAAATGGCACCTCATGGCAAAGAACTCTCTGAGGATCTGAAAACAAAATATATAAAAATATATAAGAAGATTGCCAACACCCTGAAACTGAGCTGCAGCACGATGGCCAAGACCATACAGCAGATTAACTGGACAGGTTCCACTCAGAACAGGCCTCGCCATGGTCGACCAAAGAAGTTGAGTACACTTGCTCAGCGTCATATCCAGAGGTTGGCTTTTGAAAATAGACGTAGGAGTGCTGCCAGCATTGCTGCAGAAGTTAAAAGGGTAGGGGATCAGCTTATCAGTTCTCGGACCATACGCCGCACACTGTATCAAATTGGTCTGCATGGCTGTCGTCCCAGAAGGAAGCCCCTTCTAAAGATGATGCACAAGAAAGCCCGCAAACAGTTTGCTGCAGACAAGCAGACTACGGACATGAATTACTGGAACTGGTCCTGTGGTCTGACGAGACCAAGATAAACTTATCTAGTTCAGATGTTTTCAAGCGTGTGTGGCAGCAACCAGGTGAGGAGTACAAAGATAAGTGTATCTTGCCTACAGTCAAGCATGGTGGTGGGAGTGTCATGGTTTGGGGCTGCATAAGTGCTGCTTGCTGTGGAAAGCTACAGTTCCTTGAGGGAACCATGAATGCTAACATGTACTGTGATATACTGAAGAAGAGCATGATGACCTACCTTTGGAAACTGGACCTCTGGGCAGTATTCCAAACACACACAAGCCAAAAGTACTGAACTGGCCAAGCATGTTGGAAGATGGAAGGTGGAGGAGCACAAGGTCTCTAACATCCACCAACTCCATGATGTCATCATGGAGGAGTGGAAGAGGATTCCAGTGGCAACCTGTAAAGCTCTACTAAACTCTATACCCATGAGAGTTAAGGCAGTGCTGGAAAGTAATGGTGGCCACACAGAATATTGATACTTTGGGCACAATTTGGCCATTTTCACTTAGGGGTGTACTCACTTTTGCTGCCAGTGGTTTAGACATTAATGGCTGTGTGTTGAGTTATTTTGAAGGCACAGCAACTTTACTCTGTTATACAAGCTGTACACTGACTACTTTACATTGTATATAAGTGTCATATTTTCATTGTTGTTTTATGGGACAGTGTTGTCCCATGAAAAGATATAATATATATATGACAAGCCCTTCATCTTTTAACTCTATATTCATCAAATATTTTAGCAATACCTTTTTATGTGAAAATTTTCATTGCATCCATATAAAATTCATTTTAGTTTCTTTTTGCCTGCAAAATGATAAAATGTCAGATGGCACAACCATCCAACCATATAAAGATAAAAACCATGTTTCAAAATAAGGCTATATTAAAAGTGCTGAACTGACCTAAAAACGTTTGTCTGTAAGTTCTTACTTCCTTAAATGTCATGTGGCACAACCATAAATAATCTGAATAGAGGTATGTGCGACCATGGGCTATATTTAAGATATTTCTGTTGGCTCCCTGTTACAAGTTTAATGAACTGAACACCTTAATGCAGCAACTTTAATTAATGTTTATTTAATTAAGAAAAATAAAATTTCACAGTAAAAAAAGACACAGATATCAGCTTACTGTGGCTTTAGTCTTACTATGCGCTCAATTCTTTGTTCAATGTTGTGGGACCACAATTGTGACCAGACTGGTAGATGAGTTTAAGCTAAAGCACTGGCCCACTGGCCTCTATTGTAAATTCGACATTTCACTCGTCTTCTCACAATTCATTTTCACTACTCTTTTCACAAACCTCTCAGAACGCACTACAGCATTTCTTTATTGTCATTCCCTTTCTCTCTAGAGTGATGGGCCTGTGTGTATGTGTGAGCGAGCGAGGAAGTTACTTACCTTGACAAGAGTATCTCTTGCACTAAATGTGAATGCACAAGCCAACAGGAGTGACAAAGCGTGTTTACATGATAACTCAGAGTTCAGCGTCTCAGAACTGGTGGCCAAACAGCGCGTTATTGACCGTCGCCAAGCAAAGGAGTAGAAATCGATAGTGTTTTCCTGGGATTAGGGGGTCAGCCACAGTGACAGAGAGCGGTGAGCCTCCCACGCCTGCAGCCTTGTGTGAACCAGCAGCTCACGCTAGTGCCGCGGTGTGAAGCGTCTGCTAAAACAGACACAAGAGTACAAAAGGCCACGACAAATCAACACGCAGTAGTGCACTCGCATAAACACAGCAAACATCACTCCACTCACATCCGTTTGTAGAAGCGAAGGATGCAGGGCGAGCTTAAAAATGCAAAGCCACGTAGAGAGAGAGAGAGAGAGAGAGAGAGAGAGAGAGAGAGAGAGAGAGAGAGAAAGCCTTAATTTTTTTTTTAATTTTGATTTTGCCCCCCAGATGAATAATATAAAGAAGGGAAGCAATTTTGTTTAGCTTATATAAACACAAACTTCAGCAATTTACATAAGAAGTGATTTCTTAGCAGAGTTAAAAATGAATTTCTGGAATACTGTATTTATTAGAGGTGGTGAATAGACAGAAGTTATTATTAGATGCATTGCGGTTCTCTCTTGGAACACAAGGTATCAAAGAATACAACATCAAAATCTGTGATATCTCATTACTCTCAATAACTTCACTCTCAATGATTTCACTGTTTCTGCTAAAACCAGTTTAAACCACAACCTTAACTCACATTCAACAAGTGAAGAACATGGATCTGGAACACAGTACACGTATATTGTAAATACGTTGTAAATACTTCTTACATATCAAGCCCATCTGGTGAACTGAGTCTCTTCGGACACAGATGGGCACCACACCAAATGCTACAGAGGTTACGAGAAGCTTATGGTTCAGCAAGTCCCATCATTTTACGGCAGGAACCCCTTCAAGGAAGTCCGCCCCAAACCGAGGAGATAAGGACCTACCCAGTCGGGTCACATGGGCCACATGGAACATGGAGGCAGGCCTATGAGACCTTTCCTAGAGCATGTCTGTACTGCGGCATCTTCAAGAACAAAGCTTATACTCTGAACTGGTCACCCTCTTCAAGTTACAACAGTGCCAAAGCATTATATAGCCTGTACCCAGTTCATTAGAACGTGCCTGAATAAGCTCCAATCTCTGATGGAATTAGAACATCCTGAACTTGGGGTAACATTCAGTTCTCGGGTTTTGTTGATTCTAGGTGAAAGTAAGTTAACACATGCTCTACAGAGAACATGCACTGTAAGGCACAGTTGCGGTATATTTGCTGAGTTTAACAAATTGGGGCAAATAAAACAAAAAAAAATTGTGGCCTGTGTGAAAGTTATGACATATTTGTTTTCTCACCAATATGTGAAAAATGTGCAGCAGAGTTTACAGAAATACATCACATCTACTAGATTCCCAGTAGAGGACGTGTTGACTTATTTTTTTATTTATAAAATCAACAAAATCTCTGATAGGATAGAATAGCAGGCCACTGCTTGTCTGCTATCAGCAAAGCTGGAGTTCCACTGTTGTTTTGCTCAGCAGTTTCTGGGTGGCCCACCAATGTTTACACAAAGAATTAGACAAAGTGCCAGTTTTCATCAGTCATTTTCCACTTACAGTCCAATTGACTTATTTGTCTTTCCTTCCTTTGTTTTGCAATCCTCGATAAATTAGTTTAGTGCTACATAATTTTCATCTAGTGTCAGCAACATTTAAAACCAGGATTTTTCATATTAGGCCCAGTTATTCATTTCTTTCTCTGAATTGTTTAGAATATGGGTCTATTTCCAAAATAACATCTAAAAAATAATAAAGTCAAATCTGTTGGAGTAGATTAAAAACTAGTTACACCTGCAGGACAGTAATGTGGTTGATCCGAGGGTGGACCAGCAGTGGCACGTAGTCAGGGGGCTGCCGGCCTTATCAACTCAGTTGAGTGGTAGGTGCTTTCCAATCTGGGAACACGTAACACTGACTATCCAGTGCTGTTTATGAAAATGGAACAATATGGGAAAATCCTTGTACAGTACAAGCCGTGAGGTGCATAGAGATTTGCACGCCTACTGTGGACTTATTGTGTTGATGCCACACAGGCTCTATTTGCAGTATCACATGTCGTCCGTTCATCCAGCCACACTCCATCAGCCCTTTAAACCGTGTCCTCGGGGAGACGAGCATCATACCACCACTTAATTATTCATCCAAACTGGAGGAATGGATTGATTAAACAATTACAGGCAGCTTAATAGACGACGTTATAAAAGAAATTAAATTTGAGCGAGTGAGGTTTCCCCCCCTTTGAGCCGGAGCCTTCAGTGCACATTTCTTCCTGCACTGCGTTCAGGGAGTGGAATTATTAGATAAAGCCGTTCACGGCCACATTAAGACGCTTTCTTCTCTTAAAACCTCCTTCAGGGGAGAGTATACAAGTCAGAGGAGATGTTTTTTTTTCTTCTCTCATTCTAAACAGTGGCCCTGCTGCAAATTCCACAGAAGTCTGAAACAATAGCATCCAACGCTGCTTTTGCACGCTCCGTGTTGGCATGGAAACTAATAGTTACATCCTGCGTTCTCCATTTGTTTGATTCGGCGTCCTCGCGCTCACTAACAGTTTTTCCTCCTCATAAAGCCGCTCTACGTGACACGAAACGGACGGTGTGTGACAAACAAGGTGTGTGCAAATGAAAAAAGCCTTTATTGTGCAGGCTGCGTGGCTCCCCCGTGGCTCCAGAGCACCGCTGAGTGCTCAGTGGGCTGCAAGCTTTTTCTCTGAGAAAGCCAGGGTTGGGGAAGCCAGCCGGGACCGAGCGCAGCCGCAGACAAGAGCAGCGGAACAAAGAAAATTACAATTACAGCCAGAGAATCAAAAAGCCTCTCACCAGGGGGGACTTTGGCTCCAGACAATAATGTGCTCCGTCAACTGCTGAAGTAAGGTTTGGGTCACCTCAAAGTAGGTCAAAATGGAGAGCAGGGGAAAAAACAACAACTTTGACCTGCAACAGAAAAGACAGCTGGACCCAAAATCAGACAGTCAATTAACTAAAGTCACTATAGTATTATAAAACACCATACTGTAACTGGCTTTATAGAGATATCACAAATATGTTCCAAATATGTCCCTCTCTCTGTCTCTGTCTCTCTCTCTCTCTCTCTCTCGCTTTATATATATATATATATATATATATATATATATATATATATATATATATATATATATATATATATATATATATTGTTGCTGTCCAAAAACTTACTTTACTTTTAATGTAAGTCAATGGAACTAGAATGTTTTCCAAGTTATTTTGGAGCATTTTTATTGGTCCATACTTTATCAACTTTTCACAAATTGTTAACAGCAGCTGTTTTATTCAAATGATGCATAAAAGTAAAAATCAACAAAAATGAAGATACGTGTTTTTCATTGGACAGTGTCAATATATATAGTTTTATATAGACACTTGTGGACATTATATTAAAACCTTTTTTTTCCAAACAGGAAGGTTTAATTTAAACCACTTGTATTTCTTAAATATTCAAATAGTATTAATACAGTATGTAGTGGTTTTACATATGTCAGTGCTTTGACTGCTCAGTATTTCAGTAAGCTAAACCAAGATTGCTGGTAAAGGAACTGAATACATTCATACAATCAGGAAATAAACACAAGATATTATTTACTTCTTTCAAAATCAGATATTTATGCTACTTTGTATTGTATTGTTTACATCTGTTCTAATGATATCTGCTGTCCATACTGGTGAAATTACACTTATTGCTAAGATAAAAGGTTTTAAATAATGAGCAGAGCAAAGACTTTTGCAGAGTAGTGTATATAGAACTATAATACAATAGCTAATTAGCAGTAATATACAGTACTATACAAAAGTCAGAGCCTTCATGTGTTTACAGTCAAAACAATCGTTAAGTACAATTGTTTAAATATATATGTATAGTGATTACTGGGATACTGAAGCAAGCAAGGGAGGAAGATACATACGCAAAGCCTCTTTATCAGAGTTGAACGTAGCTTTGCTAGGAATCAGAGTGCAAGCAGTGATGGTAAGAGCAGGAGAGTCCATAATTAAGAAACACTGAGACTAAGATGCTGAGACACAAATAACTACAACAATAACAGCAATTAAACATGACATCACTTTTTTCTGAACTAAGTGTGACATATCTTTTAAAAATCAGTACAGAACTTGTACTTAATGGACATTTTGACTGAAATGAATGAATGAATAACAAAAAAGTACAAAACACATTAGAGATGCCACAGAGCTAAGACCAGCCAGATCAGAAATTGGGGGAAAATAGAATGACTCTGATCTAATCCTATAACAGATCAGTTCTGAAATAACACACTCTCACATTGTGCGATTGTGGTTGTTTCCTGTGGGATTGTACTCCTGTAGAGTATTTGAAGAGCACAATGGCTTACTTTTGGATGAAGTGCTTTAATGCTCTTTTTAAAGCAGGTAGTTTTTTAAGAGGAAGTATTATATCAGTACTGGCGAATACGTAAAGTTTCAATATCACTACTAAAGTATAATGGAGTGACATTGTGCTTTCTCTAACAGAGATGGATTTCCATGCTGTTTGATCAGTCCCGTTCGCCCAGTGTGACACTGTACATGGTACGAGGGTTGAAAGTCTGATTTAATGATGATGCGACAGCTCCATCTGATGCAGATATAACGGAGCGTCTTGCTTTTCAGCTGTCTGGATCGCTTGTTCTCTTCTGAGACAGCCATTAGTTTGTATAAAACTTGAGTTGCCGTATTGTTCTACAGTTCTGTTAACCTCCTCGCGTTGCTTGTTCGAGCCGTCGTGAGCATTGTGTCCTTCGCTTTGATTCTTTTTGCAACTGCACAGTTTTCCCATTTCAAAGTGACTTGTTTGAAAGTGTTGCCAGATATCAAAGCTCTCTGAATTTCCTTTTTTAATTTTCCTTCTCGTGCCATTTGGGAATTTTCCTCTTCGCTGGGAGAGAGACGTACGCGAGCGCGCGGCATTCTCCCTTTTGAATATCGTCCTTGCACAAGCGCGTAATCGGTGGAGCAATAAATAGCTCTGGCAAATTAGCCTCGTGTAGAGAAAAGGGGATCACTGTAGCCTTTGATCCTGTCTCTCTTTCACCATCCTCTTCCCTCTCTTCCCTCTCTCCTAGACTAGCAAAGCCGTGACAAAGGGAGACTTCCCCATGGCCAGCATCGCCTCCAGACGGGCCCTCTTCCTGGCCGCTCTCTCCATCACCATCGGGACGGGGGTCTATGTGGGCGTGGTGGTGGCCCTCATCGCCTATCTCTCCAAACCGGGCCACATATAGCAGGAGGCACTGGATAAGGGACCCTCTCGAATCGCAGCGGCGCCTCTGAACTTTTGGCAAATTCCCCTCTCGCACACATCCCTCCTCACCCCCCCACCTTTGGACTGCCTGTCGCCCCGAATTAGAGAGACAGGGATGGAGCCGGAGAGGACGGTTCGGGTAACGCTGGAGCACTCTTCATCAAAGCAACACCTGAGCGAATGGAAAGCTTGCGCAGATGCGGCTTGTCCTCATGTCACACCACAGCAGCCACGGCTCCTTTGGGACTCTGAACTTTTTGTGGTCGCTGAAGTCTGAGAGCATTTCAGGCGAATAGAAAATAAACTGGGGGGAGAAACAAGGCATCCAATTAAGCAAATCCAGAGGGAGAGCGTTCCAAAGGACACCACGTAAGGATCAAAAGAGAAGCCCAAGTGCCCTTGGATTTGTTTTCTCCCTCGTCAGCTGAGCTCCATTATGAACCCAGAAGAGATGTAAAGCAACGGTCTACTTCCCTCTTCCCTTTGTTATTTACTCAGTCAGTTAAAAGCATTCTCAGCATCCAGGGCTCAAAAACAGTCCTGTTGGGTACTCGGAGACCCTCAGTCTGCAAACCATTCGCCGCAGCTCTGTGAATGCTGAGGTGCCATATCTCACCATCTGCTCCGAAAGACAATTCCGAACAATATTGACCAAGGATTGGAAAAGCAAATGCTCTTATATGTTTACTTTCCTCACAGACGATGGTGGCATGAATACTAAAATCGGACTCGCTATGGTTCCGAGCCGAGGAACGACTGATACTGTGCGCCCTCGATGGGGTTTGAACTACATCAGTATTCCTATCTGAGAGAAATGCCGCTCCATATGAAAAAAAAAAAAAACGGCCTCTGCTGGTCCCTGCGCTGTTCCCACTCATTTAGGGCTCACGCTTCATGTTTTGTATTCTTTGTTTCTCCTCATGCTGTCCAAAAAGCTCAAAGCTGTGGTCTTTTCACTTTTCTGGCCTTAGGATGCCTGCTGTGGATAGAGAAAGGCTAGGAAAAAAAACAAGCATTAACGCTCTGAGTCTTGACAAATAGAAAAAACAAAAAAAATCTTCTGAAAACAAAAACCATCCCCCGCAACTAAAAAAAAAAAAAAGAAAAGCCTCCAGTTTCTTTCAGTGTGGTTTCAGCTCCAGGTCTACTTAACAGCTAAGCGGAGATGGAGCAAGAATGAAAAGAAGAACTGGATTTATGAATGTTGTAGCAATACATCCCAACAGCGAGATCCTTTAACCGATTGGTATTTGAAGTGGCAAAGCTCACATTCACTGGAGGAGGAACAGAGTACAATGAATCTATATTGATGGAGCTACTGGTTTCCCTGCAGGGTGTGGGAAAAAAAGCTGGGTTTTTTGTTTTTTTTGATTGATTGAATCCCTTAATAATGTATTGCATGCCTCCAGGCAAGGCTATGGTGGAGCATGATTATCAACATACGGTGGATGCAGCCATCTGTTGTTGCCTACCTCACAGCAAGACCGACGTAGCTCCAATTTGGTCTCATGCGTCCAAAAATAGTGTTATGTGCTAAGCTCAAACACAAGCATCATCCGCCTTTTGAACCTGGGTTTCTATCTTCTTCGGAGCGGTTAAAGTGAAATGACAACCTGAATTGGCTCCTTTGCTAAGCAAGCAAGGTGATAGCGACAGCCATATAGCTAATCTTCACCAGCTGTAGCTGTAATGAACAGGGATGAGTCAGAGGGACTCTGCTGAAGGGGAGCAAATGGTACAAAGCACAGCTTTAGTGTATAAAAAGCATCACAGAAATACACCAATAAACAAGAAGCTCGGGATCAGTTCATGCTTTGTACATGGATTTAGCGGAATACGTGTTTCAGGATATATTAAATATATATATTCATATAGTGAATTTATCAGGAAAGATCGATCGGCTATGTATCGATATTTCTCCAATTTAGCCGATCCTGAGAGCCGATCAATGGCGTTAAACAAATTAGCTTAATTTCCAGCTAGCGTCAGGTTGCAGTTCCTATCTGAAACGCTAGGTGAAAATACATACCCTTTCATTTTCAACAGACTGACTGCATCGCAAGAACAGTTTGGCAGCCCGTCTAGCAGCTAGTTACCATATGTGACTCATCCAGGACATTTTGTAAAATTAGTAAAATCAACGTGTCTCGTGGGGGAACAAAGGCAAAGACATTTAACAATACTAATCTGATACGCCACTTAAGAGTACACTACACAGCTCAGTACAGTGAGTACAGTGAAATAGCAGAGCTAGCACGCACAGCTAGCAAAAACAAGCAACCCAGAACACCGTGCAGACCAGATCTTACCGATACGAACAGAACAGCAGCAGCAATTCAAGATCTATATTTAATGATTACAGTTTTTAGTTTAAAATAACCCGAAGTCTGCGTTTAATGACTGCAGTTTTGACTGCATGTATTTAAGTAGCTTGTTTAGTTTTAAATTAAGGGTCTAAATTGAATGATTACAGTATTGGGGATATTTATTTGATTTACTTTGTTTATTTACTGATAATTTAGTTAAAAATATTATGCTGTTTCACATGAGCTCGTTAAAAATGGTAATAAACCAGTTTAGATCATGTTTCATGATTTGCTTGTGCTAATAACTACATGTAGGTCTGCCGTGGCATATAGCCCACCGTCGATCAGCATCGGCTATCGGCCGATCGGAATCGGCCTCAAAAACGCTAATCAGTCCATCTCTAGTTTTGTTATCAGCTAAGTATTCACAAACTCGCTGTTTACGTCCGTCAGTGCTGGATCGGATAATCGGGAGAGACGGGAAAATTCTAATTAATAAGTCTGCATCCAAATGTTGGTGTTAAACCAGAAACCTGCATGTGGTGTGATACAGTCCTGGTTTGCTCATTGTAACACAAACAGTGGATAAAGATCAGATGAAGCTGAAGTTAGCTTCACATTCTTATTGCCCCTTCCACCTCACTAGTTAAGCACTAGTTAAGGTGGAACAGGAATTCCAATGAAAGGCTGACATTGACCTTGGGAGATTCAGATTCAAATTCAGCCTTATGATGGCTAACGCAACAGACACAGTGCTCCAAAGAGTTTATTAACTAATCATCCTCGCCACTGCTCTCCATCTTCACATAATGCACATGTGAAAGTTGTGAAATTGTTAATAAACTCTTTGGAGCTCAGCCTGCTGGATTTTGATGCTCTCTTGGGGCTGATGTCAGATTCCTATTGGAATTTACATTCCACCTTAAGTATTAGTGCATTCAGAGCCTGTTTGGGGCGCTAGCATGTGCTACACTACTTAAGGTGTAATGAAAATTCCAGTAGGAAGCTAACGTTAGCCGTGAGAGATTATTATTAACATTCAGAGTGATGATGGCTAGTGCAACAGACTCAGTGTTCCAAAGAGTTTATGAACTTACTGCTTTCGCAACTTTCACACATGAATTATGTGAAGAGGGAGAGGGATGCGTCGATGCCCGAGCAGGTGGGCTGTAAAGCATTGAGAGGACATTCATTTAAGTTACTTAGCTAGACTGTCATGACTGTCGCATTTAAGACGTATCAGTTTTCAGTTTTTCACTATCTGCCCACCTCGTAAATCGTAGTGTAGCATATAAATAAACAATAAGCAGGAAAATGGAAATGCACTCATATTAGTACACGTTATGTTGCTCTAAGGCAATGCTGTGTGTGGGCACAGCAGGAGAAATGTGAGTTTAAGGTGGGCTGTTCTGCGTCATTTAACTCTACGGTCTGAAAACAAGGCTCTGGTTTCCGAGCTAAAAGATAAGAGGTGAAATTCCATGTGGCTAGTGGTGTTAGCTGAGACCACTCGTCTGTTCATCTTAAATACTTCTGATTGACATTGTTCTTGGTGTGAAATTCAAGCTGTTGTGGATTTGGAGTCCAGGTTTAATATAGTACAGCAGAAGAGAAATGCTAAGTGGTGCTTAGCTGTGCGCTGCATTTGAATGCCTCTGTGCAGTAGCCTGTTCGGATATCGAATATCAAGTGTGATGGAAATGCCCTCTAGTAACGAGCTCCACCGTGACATCTGGACCTGGTAGTTTCACTGTGGAATTGCGAGTGCGTTGTGATTGAGAGTGATTGGCTTTGCTGCAACAACGGGCAAGGGGGGAAAAGGATAAAACCTAACCCTGTCAAATCTCTGTGGTTATTCGATTCTCTAGAAGAAAGCGTCTCGTTTGCCAGTTGAATGGGCTGATCTCATATCCGTGATTTCAGTTTCAAGGTGGTTCTACAGCTAACACTGAGCTTGTATAGCCATCTGAGGGACGACGGGCTATGCACTGCTATAGCGACCATACACGATGGGCATATACGACATGATTAAGCATTTCTGTAAAAGATACAAATATCACAAGTGATTTTGGCTAGGAGTTATTTATAGTGCTGCAGTCAGAGCAAAACCTTGTGCCTCCACAATCATAGCATAACCAAGAAAGAAAAAATACACTTTACTTTTAATGTAAGTCAGTAGAGCCTGAGTATACACTCAATGTAAAAAATGGAGTCCAGTGTAGTGCAGGTTCAGAAGGGGTCTTCCAATAGGCTTGTTTAAGTAAGTGGACTATAGGATTTTCTTACTCTGCCTTTTTCCAGTTTTGTGGGGCTTCAAAAGTTCCTAAGAAGGTAAAGCATCTAGGACATTTATTAAAAAGAACCAGAAGGTGCTGAACCACACTGAATAACCATAGTCAGTAAGTTAGTATATCAAGGTTCTAAAGATGGGACTTCCGAACAGGACAAATCCATATGCATGACTTTGATATCTTTCTGAAAAATAAGATAATCTGTTGAGGCTAGGCTCTTATCTCGTATGACTTGATTTGCAAACCAGTGAAAGACACATAAAACTTCTCTTGTGCTTGTAGGCTTTAGGCATGTGTGTCAGCTGGCAGTCTTAGCTTCTACTGTAGCTGTATAGACTCACCATCAAAATGTCTCTGCCTGATAAAGACTTAAAGAAAACAAGTTTTTACCTACTTCACTGAGCACTACCTGTTTGTCCTTGTAAAAGATAAGGTTCCTACATGGTTGTTGGCTTGGATATGTGGTTTTAGGAAAAGGCTTGAATTGGTATAGACCCTTGGAAATTCCTTAATTCTTCATGTTTAAGTGTTTTTACACTTGAACATCTCACAGGCCAAAAACCCAACAAAGTTAGGAAATAACTAGTCTTTGGGAATAGGACCTTGCCTGAGGTTCCTCCTCCTTCCAAACAAAGCTCCTATAAATTTCCACTTCATCTCCTCCCTGTTTAACCATCTTAAAACAGACGCTGCCCAGAGCTCCAGCCTTCTTTCCTGCAGTAGCATCTCCCACTACAATCATATGTTGATGTCATGGACTAGTAAAAGCTCTAAAACATTCTATTAGAAAAATGTTCTTCAAGAAACCAAAATAGTTGGTCTATGAACATGATATCCTGCTTGTCGTCGCCATCCTAACAACTCTTGAAAGCTTGAAACCTTGTAGCTTGAAACTGGAAGCTTTACAGAAGAAGGTAAATATGTTCTTAACATGTAATGGCTATTACGGTAACAAGATCTGATTGCAAGTAATTTCAGATCATCTCTTTCGATCCACTGGTCATGAAATGTCCACACAAACTGAAGGGCAGCTGCTGCGATCAGATGATGTAGATTGAGGCAGAAAGTGAAATATCATGAAGATACATGGCTTTGATAGGACGGCGGCGAGATGCGAACAGCAGTTCATCTTTCAAATAACACGTTAAATGTCACCATTTTCTGACACGCCAGGTGAACAGAAAAAGGCACGACTCTGTATTGTTTGCTGAAGCCCTACAAAGAATTAGTCTTTTCAAAGAAGAATGCATGATTCAAAGGTTTCTGCCTCTTCAGATCTCTAAGGACCTGTGATTCACATCTCGGCTCTGCTGATGTTGTTGCAAAAGTGGGCTTCAGCAAATGTGTTTCCACTGCGTCCACCGAAGCGTTGAAAGCCAACATTAGGCACTTAGAGTTTCTCTGCACAGGCCATGCATTAGTCATACCTGACATTTACGCTTTACAATTAGCTTCCCATAATGGCGTTTTTCTAAGAGCGCCGGTGCTCTCCGGAGCACAACCAGAAATAGCACAACAGAATCATTTTTACAAATAAGGCCTCGTGCTTTGGTGGAGCTACTGAAGCTTGACCGAGCAAACACAAGGCAGCGCTGGTATGCCTTTTGCATTACAAACAAGAACCAATGACCAGCATTAAAAAAATTTAACTGATGATTATGAGGAAAGCATAAAAATAGGTGCACGAACGCATTTAACACGGAGAAACCATCCCTGTGGAAACCACTGGGTGGGAAAACGACCAGTAAGCACAAGTGGATGTCTGTACCAGAGACCTAATTTAGGCCTATGCGATCTATTAAATCTTATGTGTTACGTGTTCATTTCATTTGGGTTTCTTAGAAGTGCTCCTGTGTCTTTTCTTCCATGACTGTCCGTCTTTCGGCCTAAACGCTTCCTACGTTTTTTTGACTGCTCCCAGCGGTGGCAGTGGCCTAAAAATCCATTTTCATGTGTGTGCTTACAGTCCTTGATATGACCAACACTGTATTTAAAAGTAATCTACTGTATGTTTGGAAATTCTCATGGCAAGTAGCTATCTGCATTGTGTTTGGTTTAGATGTCATTCAAATTATGTGTTTCTTAAGGCTGTTAAGGTAGCCTGGTGTGGTACAGTGTTCGAACGACGTGTGGAAGCGCTTTGAGGAAACGTCCTTCAACCTGAACAGATGAACTATCGAAGCGTTTAAGAGGACATGATAATACCAGGGTGACTGTGTTATCTGAGTATTGTGCTTTTATCTCTTTCATGGCCAGAATATGCTTGTCATAATGTGAGTCAAGGACATGTAAATACTGCAAATAAAGGATAAAATGATGCTGTATAAAATAAAAGACGTTTGAGACAAAACACTGATCTGCTGTGAAGGATTTGCTTTAATGGGTTCTATATTTAGAATGTTCATTATTATGCTTTTAGATTATAATTCATAGTACATTATAAATGATGAATGGAATTCAGATGAATTTGTGTTGCAGTATTGAAATCACTAGTGAGGCCAATGATGGCCTTTTTCCATACTTAACACATAAGAAATTATTTAATATGAATATAAATACAAATGTAATGCTATTTTGGTATTTATGTTAAATGATACATGTATGTGGTAAGTGGTAGAGATAGGAACCATACCTACAACCGAAACCTATCTATTTGATTTGCTATTAAAACGACCAGTGCACCACATTCTTCTTTAAGCTTTTATATGCACAGTGTTGATAATGGTAAAATGGGTTACTATGGGACATATTTAGCCTCACAATGCCCTGCACATTGAATGGAAATTTCATTCAGTTCACTCCTTATGAAATATCCACATGTAATAAAATACAGCTGATGTGATCAAATGATAGAGGTTTAGACAGAAAGTAGAACATCATAAACATACATAGCTTTGATAGGACAGCTGTGAGATGCAAAAAATAGTTTATCATTCAAAAAACACACCAATGGTCACAATTTTTTTGACACGCTAGGTGAATAGAAAAGGGCAGGACTTTGTTTAACTTACTGTCTGTGATTTTCTGGAAAGTGGTGGTGATTGGAACCATGTGTACAACCCAAATTTAGCCATTTAATTTGCTAGTTAAATGATTAGTGCTCTACATTTGTCTTTTAAGCTTTTAATGATGGTAAAATGGGTTTCTATGGGACAACTATCAGGAATCTATGTCACAGGCTTTAGGTTGTATATTGATGACCTTTTAATGTAATGTCTTTCTGTGAGTTTATCAAATCTGGGCATCTTTATCAAAAGATCCTGCTTGTTGTCGTGATGCCAACAAAACCATACCAGCTTTACTGTCCTCACCTCTTTGAGTTTTCCATTAGGCAAACCAGGTACCTGCTACTGTTTTTCCTACTGTTACAAGTTTCACTAGCCAGTCAAGATCAGTGCTCACTTTTAGGAAACAATTAAAACGTATCTCTTTTACTTGGCATTTAACTCGAACTTTAACTTTGTAGTACCTATAAAACGGAACTTTGTCTTTGGCTACTTATGTTTGTTATTACTGATGAAAACTGTCTGTAAAGCACTTTGAGCTGCCTCTGGTATGAAAAGTGCTCTTCTGTATAAAAGATTATTATTGTATTATAACTACTATTTTTGGTATCACCTCCATCATAGTTCCAAGCAAGCTAAGCTGATGCCATAAAGTTATGTGAAAATGATGCATACTTCTGATTGGTTGGAGAGAAATGTCATTGTCACCCTAAAAACATACAGTAACGCTGTCTACAAAGATAGTGTACACTTCCACACAAAGAGTGAGGAAGGCACCAGGCCCAGACGGAGTGTCACCCTCCTGCCTGAGGAACTGTGCAGACCAGCTTGCTCCTGTCTTCACCAAGATCTTCAATAAATCACTGGAGCAGTGTGTCGTACCAGCGTGCTTCAAGCGCTCCACAATAATTCCCATCCCCAAAAAGCCAACCATCTCAGGACTGAATGACTACAGACCTGTCGCACTGACTTCTGTGGTCATGAAATCCTTTGAGAAGCTGGTTCTCACCCACCTGAAGGAGATCACCAACCCCCAACTAGACCCCCTACAGTTCGCGTATCAACAGGTCTGTGGACGATGCAGTGAATATGGGACTTCACCACATCCTCCAGCACGTCGACTGTCCAAGTACATATGCAAGAGTTCTGTTCTTGGACTTCAGCTCTGCCTTCAACACCATCATCCCCGGACATCTACACACCAAACTGACCCACCTCAGTGTGCCAGCCTCCACCTGCCAGTGGATCACAAACTTCCTCACTGGCAGAGAGCAGCAGGTGAGGCTGGGAAAGATCACCTCAGGAACCAGGACCATCAGCACAAGTGCTCCACAAGGCTGTGTTCTCTCCCCGCTGCTCTTCTCACTCTACACAAATGAGTGTACCTCCACAGACCCCTCAGTCAAAATCCTGAAGTTTGCAGATGATTTGACAGTCATTGGTCTCATCCAGGACAGTGACACGTCTGCCTACAGACGGGTTGTGGAGCATGTAGTCCTCTGGAGCAACCACAACAACCTGGAGCTGAACACAGCCAAGACAGTGGAGATGAGAGTGGACTTCAGGAGAAGCCCTCCAACCCTTCCAGCACTCACCATCCTCAACAGTACTGTAATGGCTGTGGACTCCTACAAGTTCCTGGGTACAATAATCTCCAGGGACTTGAAATGGGACTGCAACATCAGCGCCATCATCAAGAGAGCTCAGCAGAGGCTGTACTTCCTGCGTCAGCTGAGGAAGTTCAACCTGCCCAAGAAGCTGATGGTGCAGTTCTACACCGCCACCATCGAATCTGTCCTCACCGCATCCATCACAGTGTGGGGCAGCTCAGCCACCAAACACCACACCCACAGACTGCAGCGCATCATTAGGTCTGCAGAGAGAACCATCGGTGTGAAGTTACCCTCCCTACCGGACCTGCACACGGCCAGAACCAGGAAGCGGGCAGAGAACACTGTCCGTGATCCGTCACACCCTGGACATCACCTGTTCCAGTATCTTCCCTCAGGTCGGCGTTTCAGTCAGTTGAGGATCAAGACCTCTAGACTTCAGAGAAGCTTCTTCCCACACGCCATCACACTCATGAACAGCTGAACATCACACACTACATTCTGAATACAGTCTACTACATACATACATCCATATCCAGATGTTCTCTCACTCTTCTTCTGGTTCTGCACTTTTTATTTATCTGATAGTCTCAGAACACTCTGTACCATCGTCTCAGCCAGTGACTCTTCTGTTCTTCATATTTATATCTATTTAATTCAGTCTGCACTGTTCTTTACTGCTGCACTTAGCACTTTACTTTTAATATACAACTCTGCACATGTTAACACTAGTGTTAAGTTTACAGGTGTGTCTGTGCGTGTATGTCACTGTGTGTGTGTGTGTGTGTGTGTGTGTGTGTGTGTGTGTGTGTGTGTGTAGATTGGATGTGCTACTTCTGTAATGTCAGTTATCGTGCACTGTGAGCTTCTGTTACCAAACACAAATTCCTTGTATGTGTGAGCATACTTGGCAAATAAAGCCCGATTCTGATTCTGATTCTGACACTTAAGCGATGTCTTTAAGCAGCTAGACTTATCCCACTGTCTGAACTCTAAGGCAGTATTTCCTAAACTCTCCTGTCATTGTCAGCAGGCTTTGATCTTGTTGCCATCAGCCTCTTCTAGACAAAACTGTCTCCTTCTTGTCACGGCAGTTCTACGGATGACCAGCTACATCGAAGTGGAACTGTATCTGCAGTGGAAAACAAAACTAGCCCAGCTGTACCATGTAGTGGAAAGGTCTTATGAGTTTCTCTAAAGCTTTTCACATCAAACCACTCCAACTTACCACAGTAGTTATTGTTTACAACACTTAAGCAGTAATCTTTAAATATCAGCTCTGTTTTTTTTTATTTAATAACAATATTGTTTTGTACCATTCAAGTGCTTAGACTATTCATGTTGGTAATATGACCCAAACCAAGGCATGAAATGAAATCATTGCAAAATGTTTGTTTTAGCTTCTCTTAAAATATAATTTTAATTCTTATTTATTTACTTCATGAACAAAAACAGTTTTTGTAAATAATGTTTACAAATGTCAATAATTCCTTTCACGTTCTATAGTAAATATATAAGGGTCTGATTTAAGCTATGTTGTGCAGTAAAAGGGCAGTGGTATAAAAATTAATTTGATTAAAATAGTAAAAAAAACTAATATAAGCATTCGTGATGATCCAAAACAAGTAAATTGAGAACAAGTAAAAACAAAAAAAACAAGTAAAATTCATGGAAGCCTAAATGATACCATTTTTGTTTTGCAATATATAGAAAGTAAAATCTCAGTCGGGTCACATTTGACCCAGGTTGTGCATCAAAGGGTTAACATTGCATTTAGGCTTAAGCACTGCTTTTAAAAAGCACTAAAATCTATTAGAGTGCCAATAGCGCTCCCTTGAGGAATATAGTACACTTACTAAACATGACTGAGTGAGTGAGTCAGTCAGCTACAAGCCACAACCCTACAACCCTACAACCCTAACCCTAACCCTAATCAAGTGCTTCCCTTGTAATGTTTGTTAGTTATTATTAAATATTTTATAGCTATGTGTTTGAGCACTGTAGCATTTACAAGCAGTGAAATTCTACTGTCTGTGAAAGTGTCCTTTTTAATACAAACACAACTGATTTCCAAACCAGCTGCTGACTATATTAGGCCTCTATACAGCCTGTGTGATCAGATTTTTTTTTTTTTTTCATTTTGTTTTAACCTGTTTAGGAACATTATGTTGGTGCTGGAATGCGAGAACAGAAACATTGTTTATTCTCTAAGCAATAAAGGTCAGTTGTTTATTCCATTTCTGAAGAACTGAATAATAAATTGTATAGAGAGTTATCAAAAGAAAAAACTCACACACTTTACAGTTCAACTCTCCTTCTGTCTGTGAGTGCTAAATTGAATCTACAGGCAGAGAGAAATACAACCACAGTATAGAGCAAACTGATTTGAATATTAAGGCTATTTCCATCTTAGAAGAGAACAGTGGACTCAAGTGACGCTCCAAAATATTATTGCACCGATGATTGACAGTCAAGTGTCTTGCTCATCTTCATTCTGGAGCCAGAGACATTCCTCAACACGTCTGTGATTGCAAACTGAATTTAAAGAATTTTGCTGATTGGAAAGATGACAGAACTGTCAGCGTTTGAGTTTAAACAGATAAATGTTTCTGTGAAACGGCCCTGGAGGACAGAAACGCCGCATGATGCTTTCACGTGTCCTTCACTGATCCCTCAAGTGTATTGTCTATGCTGGGAGGTCATTTAATGATTCATGTTTTAATATTTAGATGAAGATTGCTTGCAATATGTGATAAATGCCTGTTAGCAGACAAATTTCACAAATTAATGTTCAATATGACCTTTTACACCAAAGCTGACCAATTATTTCAGTCGATAGCTCTTTTTCATAGATTTTCTCCTCCGCCGTGTATGCATTTATGTGTGTGTGTGTGTGTGTGTGTGTGTGTGTGTGCATTGGGGGACAAATATTAGTTTAACTGATGTGCAGTTGAAGTGGGTTTGGTTTAGTTAAGTGTAGTTCTTGCCTTCTGCCCAATGAGCACTGGGATAGGCTTCAGCAGCGCCCCCTTCAACCCAGAATGAATGGATGAATGAATGAATCCTGGTCCACTGCAATGCATCTCATGATATTACAGTGCTGTGTAAAATGCAGAGACCACCTTTTATCGATTTAACTTTAAGTCCAAAAGGTCTGAAGGAAAAAAACAACAGCTACACAAAATGACGTTGAAACTCTACAGAAGCCTCAACAACATATACATATTTTCAGTATTTAGTCTGTCCACACTTTTTACAGCTTCCAGGTTTTTTCTACACCTCCAAAGTTTGGTTTTGGACGTTGGTTGCAATTACTGATTGTATTGATCCAAGTAGGAGCTGATAATGTTCTCCAACATCATTTATGTATAACACTAAGGTGCTACTGTTATACATATACTAGTGTCCTGCACTAAATTAACAATATAGCAAACATTAGCTAGCTTGACAGAACTATAAAGCCTCTAAAATTATAATTCTGTTTTATTGCTTGTTTTTTTATGATAAGTCAGTTGCTATGGACTGTGTTTTAACAAGTCCTATCATGCCCCAGGACTGACCCAATTATGAATGATTAGTCAAGTTTCTGAAGTGGCATTTAATTTGGTTTGAAGTAAAACAAGAGAATTAAAAATAACCCATATGTGAATTGATTGCTTTTATTTGTTACAGATTCCCAACTATAAAAACTTTTAAAAGATTAAAATCTGATACCTTCTCACCTAAAGACAATGTGTCATAACAGTTTTTAGTTACAGACTATGATTTTGGAAAGGCTGGGGGTCTTGCAGGGCGTAACAGCCATTAGGAGGCACGGTTCCAATAATCCTCAAGTGTTGTGGACAGAAGCACTGCTGTAGAGAGAGCTGATGCTGTATTTCTTTTATTTCTGTACATAATGCCTCTACAGGATTTTGAGCTGCTTTTAGTTCATGTATGCATGTACAGGTAATACTGTGAAACCTGGATGTATGTGGTCAAGTAGCTAATGAACTATCATGATCGAGTCATTGGTTAGCATCTCCTTCATGCGCTCCATCTGCTTTCTTATCAGCAAAACCTTTGTGAATTACTTTTTTTTAATGAGCCAAGACTAAAAGCATGATATTAAACATGGCCGAAAGACTTAAGACAGCTATCCTGACCACCTTACACCAAACAGTCAAGATGATGAGATCACTCTGGTACTCAGTTCTTAGTAAGGACTTCTTGACAGCTACACATCCTTTCTGATTATTTGGCTTCTTCTCAGGATGGACAGAATGACCTGTGGATGTTTTCAGATCTGTCGCAAGAGAGGAGCTCTCCTCTCCTCAAAGATGAAAGCTGTAAGTGCTGTTTATCTTATGGGGACAGATTTGGTGGTCTACCAGGTGCTGCACTGTTGTTAGGAGCCTTAGTTCCTCTATAGCTTTTAATAATTCGGTTGAGACTGTTTTATCACTTGTTTTCTTTTGATTTCCCCCTTTCCTTACACAAGTGAATGATCGTTCATCTAATCTCCTCAGAAACATCTCCTGGAAAATGAATACTTGGTTGTTTTGGAGATTAAATACGGTTCTGTATGTTATGACGGAAGCTGTTGTCTTTCGTCTCAGTTTAAAATGTATTATCATGTTGTGTAATGTCCTTGCGTTCTGGTGCCAAGATGATTTTGCAGGGACTAAAACAAGCAGATGGGTTTGATACTAGGTTCCTTCCAAAGCCATTTGCATATTTGCTTAGATACCTCCCAGTCTCCACCTAAAAATGTCTTCAAAAATGGATGAGAATGTGAAAAACGAGTGTGATGGAGGCCACAGAGAACCTCTTGGTCACCCACTCAGGTCAATCAGCTCTGCACAATTCATATATTCTCCACATGTAACAGCGAGAGCTGCTGCGAATATTTCCCTAAAGCGCTGCTTCAGCTTGATATCCCTGCTCATTAAGGGTGTGAGGTTGGAGCATCTCATTTCTTGTACTAACATTTGCTTTGTGACTTTCTTTTTCAAAGTTCTGAGTCAGAGTAATCACCGAGTGAGACTGTCTTATGCTTCAGGCGAGAGATCTTTGCTTTATGAAAAAAAGACATACTACTCCTTGATTATGGAAGTTTACGCAAATGGCATTAGGAGAAGACTGGCACAGCAAGCCCCTGTGAAATCCTAATCCTAGGTAGAATATGAAAATTAGCCAATGAGATTTCCATGGACGGGAGCATTAGCAGGTCTGCCTGACACTCAGCTCCTTAGGGAGGATGGAGTGAAGCAGAACTTTATGAACTCTGGGAGCGGAGGTGCACGTGCCTGGGTGACTCCTCAGGGGGTGCAGGTGTCTGGCAATGACAGCTCCGCTTGGCTGACTGCCCTCAGTGGCTGGACATGCATAGTCTGGTGCCTCCTGCCCCGGAGACTGGCCCTGCCATCCGCTCCTCCAGCTCTCTGATGATGAGACTGAACTATGGGCTCTTAGCTTCCAGCTTAGCCCCACATGGCAACTAAAGCCAACCAGACTGCTTGGCTGATACAGGAGAAAGCCTTGTGGGGATCCCAACCAAGAAAACTCTGAAATAAAGCTCCTACAGTGAGGCAGCACTGCAGCTTTACTTTGAGGCTGTACCTTAGGTTAGACTCAGATGTTCAAATAGGAAACAAGATTCAAGGCCTACTAGAAAGACTGCTTTGTAATAGTTTATCCCTACAGGCAGGCCATGTGAATAATCACCGTACTCATGCCACTCCCAGTGTTATCCCTTGTGTTCGGTTTGCTACTTAGAAATGGATGTACTGTTTATGGGCTACCTACTTTATCAATACAATTATGATTTTTTTATTTTTAATTTAGCAAATATACCTTTCAAAATTATTTGCAAAGGATATATATATATCGTCGCTGTCCAATAAAAAAACAAGTATCTTAAAAATTGCAACTTTACAAAAGAGACCAAAAACATACCTTACTTTTAATGTAAGTCAATGAAATCAGAATTTTTTTCCAAGCTTTTTTGGAGCATTTCTATTGGTCCATTAGTCATAAAAAAATTTGCACAATGTACACAGCCATTGTGAACAAATATATATATATATACATCTAATATGTGTTTAATTGTGAATATTAACATTTATTTACATTATGCAAGACATCCCAACTTTTTAAAAACATGTTAACTTTAAATAATACTGCATAGCTATACTGTATAGTACATACCATAACTACCATAGCTGCATAGGGAACTCAATAAACGAAGCACACTGGGACAGATCTGGTTTGTTGTTGAAAATACTGCAAACATAGAGGATCTTTATGTTCAGCACCATATCCCACATCCCTTTATGGACAGACTAAAGGAACTAGCACTTATTGCACTTTATTATGTATGTGAACAAGCACAGTAGTTTTAATTCCTACTTAAGTTGTGCCATAAAAAACACCACAAGTAGACTCAGTATTGTATTCCTACAGCATACGTTTCACCAAACTACAGTCATGAGGGGGAACTACTGTTTAGCCCCATGTTTACTCTCTGGTTCGGTTTGACATGCCCTCTTTTCTTATTGATAACTCATTAAAAGTGGAACATGACGGGTCTAGCTGAAGCTGAAGCTGAACATATGAGTGGAAACTCAAGTAAAGCTGTTTGGTTGGTCCATTTAGAAAACCTGTATTTACATCTAGGCAGAAGTAAAGACAGGCTAAACAAGCTTCAGGTCCTTTACTGATAGGTGCTGGCTGTAATAATATGTTCCACTGCAGTTCTGTCAAGTCAATTTCAAGTCAAGTCAATTTTATTTATATAGCGCTTTTTACAACGATGTTGTCTCAAAGCAGCTTTACAGAGTTTTGAAAACAGTTCTGTAAGTTACTTAGTACTTAAGTTGAGATGGGTTTAAGCTTTACCTTCACCAACACATTCCTTATTACTTAATAAGACTTGGTAAAAGTTCAAGGGATAAAACAACGGGCACGCTTGAAAACAGAGCAGTATCGAGCCTTTAAGTATCACACTCAGGTAAAGTACTGCGCTTGCACAGCAACTGACAGAGCGCAGTTTGAATCAGGACTAGGCAGATAGTGTGAGAAAGCAGGGCGTTCTTCAGCTTGCGCTGAGGAGTCGACCACAGCTCACAGCAGCGAGAAAGCCCAAATTAAATAGAGGCACTGGAGGCTTTCACTACCGTACCTTTTCTTCTCTGCCTGTTCCTCACTCTGCTATGCACAGTCCCAGAGAGAGATAGTGTTGAAAGAGGCAATTTTAAAGCTCCTAAAGCTTCGGCAGAAACCCTACCACCTCTGTGAGGATTTATTTATCAACTCTAAACCTTGTGAAAGGGGAGAGAAAGAAGAAGGGGGGGATAGACAAGGATATTTATGTGTTCAGCAGGCCATATTTGACACTTCTTAACAAAATACAACAGTAATAATAACACTGCTTCTACTACTGCTGCAACTACTCTTTCTATTACTACTACCACTGTAACTACCACTGCTATTACTACTAACACTGCTACTACTACTTCTACTACTGCTGCAACTACTCTTTCTATTACTACTACCACTGTGACTACCACTGCTATTACTACTAACACTGCTACTACTACTTCTACTACTGCTGCAACTACTCTTTCTATTACTACTACCACTGTGACTACCACTGCTATTATTACTACCACTGTGACTACCACTGCTATTACTACCAATACTGCTACTACTACTTCTATTACTACTGTTACTGTTACCGCTACTACTAATACTGCTAATACTGCTAATACTACTACTTCTACTAATACTGCTACCACTATGACTACCACTACTAATACTATGTCTACTTATACTGCTATGACTACCACAGCTAATACTAATAATACTGCAATGACTAGCACTGGCTTCAATGTTTGTTGGTACAACCTAAAACTTGCTACATGTCTCAACAAGCAATTGAACTAGTTTTACTTAATTCAGAAATTATTGTGATTGAATGATTTGCTCATTTGTTCATTTGCTTAACTACATTTTAAGGTAGAATAAAGCTAAGTCATTTACTTGTTACCACAGGACGTCATTATTTAGGTTGTACCAATAAAGCATTTTTACAGTGTAGTAGTGGTAGTTATACTACTACTCTTACTACTACAATTAGTAGCACTTTTTCAAACAGTAGTACTTGTATTCTCTAGTGATACCCTTAAGATTTACGCTAATATCAAAACATTCACCCACAAGCAACCTACCATAACCTTCCTACCCTGTTAGCTAGACCGCTAATTCAGTGAAAGGTGCAAAAGGTAAAATAGCTGATGTAATACTTCACCAGTCGGAGCGGCTGAGTAAGATGCGTTCTAATCTGCGTGCTCACTAATGTGGAGGGTCCCTTTTACAGCTGAACACGTAGAGTTCACCACGTTAAGTCGATTGTTCAAAAGCATATTAGCTTTGGGGATTTGAGGCTGTAAACAAGAGGGCAACGGTACACAGCAATTTGACATAGCTCTGCTTTTCCTGCTATTTTTTTTTTCTCATTTCAGCAACCAGCTTTATGAGCGCTGATGCTGTTTAAGCATACAGGCAGCAAGCAATTCCTTTTAATCTCCTTATGGGACTGTGTCACTTTCGCCTTCAGACATTACCCAGAAGAAACCCCGCCATCGTCCCATTTTTCAAAACTGCTATTCTCTTTGCAATCAAGCTATAAATATCAACATTGGCACACGGCGAGCAAGAAAGCAAATCACTCTGAATGATTTGAATAATTGTGAGTTATCATGGGCGAGATCTTAGCCAATTAGCATGCATGGCAGATCTGCGCAAGTAAACACTTGTATTTACATTGTAGCACCAGCCATTTGTTTTTGTCCGTTGCCTGTGGACAAAGCAGCAGCTAATGGTAGCAGCAGGGGTAATATATAGTTCTCCATTCTCACCCTTTTTTATGAGAATATTTGTCTTGCTAATAAACATTCAGCCAGTGGATAAAGCTTTTCCTTTCCTTTTCTTTTTTTTCACGTCTGTTCATGAAATTCAAACCTGCCTGCCAAAAGATAAGGAAGGAGAGAGGGAGAATAGATGAAGGGGAGGAAGAAGAAAGTGAGCAGACAACCTGTTTGGGACAGATGCCAGTCCTCCTTACTGCAATATTGGCTTCAAAAAGCCTGCAGCAACAATAGAGCATCTACTATATCTAACTCTGCCCGAGTCTGCAGAGGGAACAGGGAGCAGAGCTGTCGTTATTTTTCACAGATTGCCGCACAGCATAAGAAGCCTAGATAGATGCGTCTGCCTCCTCGGCAACAATGCGATTCATTATTATTTAGGATTAATGACGCGTGGGGTTTCGGAATGTTCATAATTTTCTTGACAATTTGATTTGTTAATCTGTTGCAAACGGAAAAAAAACCCGGAGCTTTAAGAGATTTTTGGTGGGTAAAATCATTTTCTCACCTTTGTGTATTAGAATAATGTGAAGATTTCTCATTGCTGAAGCATAAATGATCATCTTAAATGAAACATCTCCCCCTAATATAGGCCCTGAATATTTTACTGCATTTTCATGAAGCTGCTTTCACAGTTTTTTATTATTATAAACATTTAAAATTCCTATTTATTCAATCAGGGCAGCCTGATAGAAAGTTATTCACAGTTATACACCACATATTCGCAACAGAGATGAATTAACATGCTATTTACCCCCAAAGCAAAGCAGATATTACTTGTGGGTCATTCTCAGCACTGCAGATGACTTGTAGATGTAAAGTCAGAGACGATGATAGCTCATCTGTTGCTTCACACTTCATGTTGGTCCTCCTCTAGTTCTTCATCTGTGGTTACAAGGTGCTGCCCACAGAACACTGTTGGCTGGATGTTGCTGGTTGGTGGACTAATCTCAGTCCAGCAGTGATGCTGAAGTGTTTAAAAACCTCCAGCAGCACTGCTGTGTCTGATCCACTCACACCAGCACAATGCCCACTAACACATGACCACCATGTCAGATCCACCTCCCTATTAGTGCCTGCTCTGTGGTGGCCTGTGATTGATAGATTCAAAGATTTACATTTTCATTCTCTTCTAGATGATGTATGTTCTGGTGACTTGATGTTAAAAAAAAAACGACATGAACTTTGAGTTGGAGTCCTCAATGATTTCTTCTGTAAGCACTCTTGCTTAGCGCTGAGGTAGCCTAGAACACACACACACACACACTTGTCCCTCGTTCCAGACACCTGTAGCTCATTACACTCACGCTTCAAAAACCTCTCTCACTCTCACCTCAGTGCGTGGTATTAAATGTACACTTGAACGTGCACACCAGACCTCTTTCTCTGTACAGCTAGGTTATGCCATTCCCAGTCAAGTCAAGCCAACACCTTTCCTTGTCCAGTCAAGTTCAGCCAAGTTATGTTGGACTCTCCTGCCAAATTCAAGGTCTGTCTATGCTACTCTACTTCTACGCTACATGTTGAGTGTTTCTACACTCATCCCTGTCACAAAGTATCTTCGTTACATGCCAAGTTGAGGTTTACTCAGCCATCACACTCTCTGGGCTACTCGCAGGCCCTCTGCAAGCCCGGCCGGGGAAGGCTGGGCTGTACTGACTCTCTTTTTGAATTGCTCACTAACTTTACTCTTTCTTTACCTTGTATCTGCTCACACAGGACATCGCTCCAGAAGAATGTCACGACTGAGGGGGTCTGCTCTATTTACTGCTCAGACAGGAAACCAAAGCCTGGAAACGTCAGTTCAAGTCGCAGCTACCATTAACTGCTGCTAACTATCCACTCTACACAGCCTGCTCCTTCTGACACGCCGCTAGGCTTCCCTGGTTCTCCAGTTTCCTGGTTCCCTGGTTATCACATCCTTTGCTCAGCCCAGTACATCTCTATTTACAGCTCTCTGTTATTCAATAAACAAGCCGGCTTATGCATATCACATGGGCTTCCAGGTCTTCTGATATGTTACATTTTCTTTGATTTAAAAATTTTATATTATCCAACTAACTTTAATCTAAGCTTTAAAGTTAAAAGCTTTAAATTATTATTCCATTTATTGAAGATAATGATTTATCCAAAAGCTATATTATTCATGTGAAAAATAATAGCCCCCTAAACCTAATGACAGCTTGAGGCAGTGACTCAACAAGTTCCAATAACTTGCAATGAGTCAATTACATCGCTATGGAGGAACGGTGACCTACACGTCTTTACAGAATGATTATAATTTGTCTACATTGGAGAGTTTCTGAGCATGAACTGCCCATTTAGAGTCTTGCCTCAGCATCTCGATAGGATTCGAATCAGGACTTGGTATGTCACTGACTGAATACAAGCTGTCATAATATGGTCATGAGAACAGTCACTGTAGCTTAGCACACTCGTCACAACGCTACCAGGAGTTAGCATTATTATAGAGGTGCTTCTTTCCCTCATATTTTGACAGTTATGTCATATTGAGGGCTTACCTCTAATAGTCATCACTCTCCACTGATCTATATGTATCTATATTCCGGGGTGCAGGTAATTTGGGCCCCTGGCGTTACCTCATTTGCCTCAGCAGTACCTGTCAAAACATGCCAATTTCTCATAGTAACCCTATTTTGTTATTGCTCCATTATTCCAACTCTTACTTTCATCATGCTGTCATCTCTAGCATGCGGCAAGCTGTGAACATTAATATAAGTTCCATGATCAATATACAGTATGCAACTGGCCTACTGCTTAAACCTGTAATGTTTCTTGCTGCTTGAAAGCATCTTAGCTCAGACTATAATAATGAACTCTTTTGGACTAGCAAAGGAGAGATGCATTCAGCAAAGCCCCCTGACATCTCCACAAACATACTTTTCTATCCGGCTATAGATCACAAAATTGAGTCAGGGAATATTATAGATATCCAGGCTGAAAGACGAAAGGGGGTGTGCTCAATAGTTCTTACCTCGGGTGCACCAAACCATAAAAAGACATACCAAAATGTCATATTTGCTGCAAAAGTTACAATTCCTATCACACATGCATGAATTTCATAAAGAATATAGGACTATAAGCTGAAAGATCTGATGCTGTTGTTTCCATGTATTGATTAGCAAGACTGGGCTATAATGATAGCCAGGCCAAGATAGCTTGTAAGACCTTGTTCAGACAGCTACCAACTATTCATGCTTTATTTATTTACTTTCTTATAAATTTCTATTATTTTGTGAGCACTTTTCTTAGTAAATTACAACGAAATGAAATAAATTTGACTTAAATTGACTTCCACTGCCTCAGCTGTTGGACTTTGGTGATGATAAAGCTGTTTCCTGGTTGCTGTTGAAGCTTTAAGTCCTGTTTGCAGCCAAGATGATGAATAATGAGGGAGATGAAGCTGCAGCTGAAGTAAAATTATGAGTAAGGCGCACTGTGTCCAGATTGGCTAAGGCTGGCTACCTGCCAAAGCTGACGTTTACTGAAGTTCAGTGGTGGTCTCTAATTCATATGCGGTGTCACTATATAACTTTTAATAAACTCACTATAATTACATTAAGTGTAGGACAATGGAAATGGAACACATTATTAATAATATAATATACTCAACCACTGTTCTGGCTCATATGTCTATGGTCAGACCCACAAAATGAAACGTCCAAATGTGTTTCTCCTTAGCAACAATGTGCATCTTAGGCTGGTTGGGAGTAGGTAATACGTAATGACTGGACTCTGAGGATGGTGCGTCAACCTGTGGTAGGAGATAATGCGGGCCTAAACGTAGAATGTTTATAACTGATCAAGTCCCTCACCCACCCCCTAATCTGAGTGTGCATTTTATATACTGAAGAGAGCAAAAAGACCTTGAAACGACCTGCACAGTGCAGTACCTGATGAGTCAAACAGTGAAGCCTTTGGTAACTATTTTGGAAACACATGGAAAAGGAGTTATGTACTATAAAGAGTTTCCTTACACACATACACAGCAGGCACTGAAGCACATCCTGCTTCACCTTCAAGGTCTAAACTTTTAAAAGATTCATAGGTTGCGAGAACGTAACAACTTGAAGCAGCTCTCATACTGTCAAAGCAAACGCATGCTTTGCGAAGCCTTTGCGGCAAGATTGGAGAACTCCAGCACTCAACCTGGTAAACCACCATCAGAGGAATCCGTTTTTAACAGACTTTATATGATTATTAATAACTGCAAAAGTTTCTGCAGTGATGTGAGCACTCCTATAGTGTGAATGCTGCTTGGAGAGTCTGCTGAACTATTGATTTATGAGGGGAAACTTTAAAAGCTGCTATGTTTGCAGAAGAACAGGACGTGTTGGTTAGACAGCTCAGCTGCATCGTTTTCATATGACAGCAGTAGTTATTACAGTCTAAGCCTCTCTTTTAACAGCCCCAGTGTAGTATGATAACCCACCCTTACCTTCAAAATTCTGGTTGACACAATGCCTTCCCTGTTCTTGCTATTGCTTTTCTTTTGTATTTCTTGATTTTTGAAAAACTGATTTATGTTTTTGGCAGCATCGTCGTTTGAACTGATGAAAGTTTTCTTCTGGTTACAGACAGTGACAGGAATGAACTACTGAATGTTTACACAGAGGGGCCTACTACAGTGATGACAGGATGCAAGGTAAGTTTCTATTGGAACTGGATCTAAAATGATCATTTACAAAAAAAAAACATCTTGTGGGACCCAAGCTGGTTTAAACCCTTAAAGTTACCCTACGCCACGCACCCTTATGATACCTCTGTCTATATGTATCACTATAAATCTAAATGCAGCTAGCAGTTACGATCTTATATAGAAAATCTATATATGATATTGTAATGATTCCGGAGGCGGGAGTTACAGATACAAATGCAGGTAGAGTTTATTTACATTCAAGACTTAGAATAACAAACACAGATCCAAAATAACAAGACATGAACTTAGCTCTAGCAGAAACACAACCATTACAGCGATACGCGATCGACAAAGACAGACAAATACAAGGAGCAAACAGAGGGAATAAATGGAGACACTAAACTAGTGACACCTGGTGAACAGGAGGAGACAAACACAGAGCAGCTGAGGGGACAAGAAGGGCGGAGAGGACAACGTAAACAAAAACAGACAGGCATGAAACATATGTCAAGATTGGTTGTCTTATGAAGTTGCAGTAGGCTGCATTTCTTTGCCATTCATCAAAATACTATATGAAATACTATATATATATATAAATATATATATATACAGGGGAGAGTTACGGTGTGGAGAAGCCCCAAAGAAGCGTACCACCCACACTGTTGCATGCCCAGAGTGAAGCATGGGGGTGGATCAGTGATGGTTTGGGCTGCCATTCCCTTGGCCCAATACTTGTGCTAGATGGGCGCGTCACTGCCAAGGACTACCGAACCATTCTGGAGGACCATGTGCATCCAATGGTTCAAACATTATATCCTGAAGGCGGTGCCGTGTATCAGGATGACAATGCACCAATACACACAGCAGGACTGGTGAAAGATTGGTTTGATGAACATGAAAGTGAAGTTGAACATCTCCCATGGCCTGCACAGTCACTACATCTAAATATTATTGAGCCACTTTGAGGTGTTTTGGAGGAGCGAGTCAGGAAACGTTTTCCTCCAGCATCATCACATAGTGACCTGAACACTATCCTGCAAGAAGAATGGCTTAAAATCTCTCTGACTACTGTGCAGGACTTGTATATGTCATTCCCAAGACGAATTGACGCTGTATTGGCCACAAAAGGAGGCCCTACACCGTACTAATAAATTATTGTGGTCTAAAACCAGGTGTTTCAGTTTCATTGTCCAACCCCTGAATATCTCACAGCTTTGACTGTGAGATGTGACTGCTAGGTGGCCACTCACCTACATTATATCTGCTACGTTCAATTAACTACTAGTGATTACACAAATTAGGACTGGAAACTGGATTTAAGGTCTGGATTAGGAGACCTCTGTAGGCTGGCACAGTGGTGCAGAGGGTAGCCTGACACCAAGAGACCAGGGTTCTTTCTGTGTGGAGTATCTGTGTGGGTTTCCTCCCTCAGCCCAAAGACCTGCAATCCGTCAAATTGGAAACACTAGATTGCCCCTAGATGTGAGTGTGTGTTTGTGTATGTATGTGTGGCAGCCTGTTCAGGGTGTTATCTTCCCTTCTGCCCAATAAGCGCTGGGATAGGAGCCAGCAACCCCTCGCAACCCTGAATGAATGAATGTAGACCTTTAAAGAGCATAACAGGCAGTGTTGGCCAAGAAGAGATTAGAGACCACTGGTGTAAAGAACAGAGAGAGTTGAAGGAAAATAAGTGAAAAAACAGGCATTTCCAAAACAAGAAACGCTACCGAGAAAATGGGACTCCTAACAACTGTGCAAGACCTGGCAGACCACCAAACGTGTCCCCATTACATAAACAAAAACCTACAGCTTTCATCTGTCAGAGCCAGAGGAGAAAATCAAGCTCCACACTTGCTTCAGATCTGAACACATCCACAGGTGTTTCTGCCCATCCTTCCAATGTGAGAAGACAACTCGGTGCGCTATGGGTCTGAAGGCATGCGTGGCTCTCAGCAACTTTAAAGAAATGGCGAGTGGTCTCTGACTTTTATACAGTACTATATACATATACTAGCAGCATATGATATTCTTAAGCTAGCTGGCTGTATTTTTAGATAGATAGATAGATAGATAGATAGATAGATAGATAGATAGATAGATAGATAGATAGATAGATAGATAGATAGATAGATAGACTGTATTTATGATGTATAATATAATATGCATACTGTTATAATAACAGTATAGTCATTATTATATATAGTTAACAGTATAGTTATATATAACATACAGTTATACACATAAATCTGTGAAATAAATCTGATAATAAGTCTGATAACTGATGACTGATATAGGGGTCCGGAGTATAACAGTGTCTGATAACTGATAACTGATGTAGGGGTCTGAAGTATAACAGTGTCTGATAGCTGATATAGGGGTCTGGAGTATAACAGTGTCTGATAGCTGATATAGGGGTCCGGAGTATAACAGTGTCTGATAGCTGATATAGGGGTCTGGAGTATAACAGTGTCTGATAACTGATATAGGGGTCTGGAGTATAACAGTGTCTGATAACTGATATAGGGGTCTGGAGTATAACAGTGTCTGATAACTGATATAGGGGTCTGAAGTATAACAGTGTCTGATAACTGATATAGGGGTCTGGAGTATAACAGTGTCTGATAACTGATATAGGGGTCTGAAGTATAACAGTGTCTGATAACTGATATAGGGGTCTGAAGTATAACAGTGTCTGATAACTGATATAGGGGTCTGGAGTATAACAGTGTCTGATAGCTGATATAGGGGTCTGGAGTATAACAGTGTCTGATAGCTGATATAGGGGTCTGGAGTATAACAGTGTCTGATAGCTGATATAGGGGTCTGGAGTATAACAGTGTCTGATAGCTGATATAGGGGTCCAGAGTATAACAGTGTCTGATGACTGATATAGGGGTTTCAGAGTATAACAGTGTCTGAGAGCTGATATAGGGGTCTGAAGTATAACAGTGTCAGATAGCTGATATAGGGGTCCAGACTATAACAGTGTTACAGGATTATGTTTTTACTGTGCTGGGATCAGTTAAACAGTCTGATGGCCTGAGGAACAAAAGACTTCCTGGATCTGTCTGTGGAGCAGGACTGGGACAGCAGTCTTCCGCTGAATGAGCTCCTCTGCCTGATGATGGCGCTGTGCAGTGGGTGGTCAACATTGTTCATGATGGTCAGCAGTTTACTGAGGGACCTTTCTCTGCCACTGATGTAAGGTTTTGTCCCTTGGTTTGCCACAAATACATCCCATAACAAAGGGATTGACCTGACCGCCCCTGAAATCAGATTATTCCTAAAGTAGAACATTCCATTCTTTCCTTAACTCTGATATAAAGCATTCATATCCCTCTACAGAGGCCTCATCTTTTATATCCTACATTAGATTGCTCGACTGTTTTCTGGAAAGGGATGTGCCACTGTCAACAGATTTCCAACTGCTTGCATTCACCTTGGCGTAGCAGATGAACTGGCCTAGGTAACATCACGAACAGAGGTGTCATTAAGTGAAACGCTCTCACTCTCTGTCCTTCTCCCGGCGTACGGAAATCTCGAGGCGGCTCTCTGCGCTCCCTAATGAGGCTTCGCCTCTCTTCCTTTCACGTCCTTTCTCCACTAATGATACCTCCACCAGTACCCTCCTCAATCCCACCATTTCATTATTTCGGCTAACAATGCCAGCATTCCCCCTGGTTGCTGCTGGTGAGGAGATCATTCTGTCTCCTCCCTCTACAGTCAGTCCGGGGTCTCTTTAATAAATCGAGCCTTGGCTCAGTTTTGCTGCTCCTAGTGTTTGTTTGTTTTTCTCCCCCAACGCTAATTAGTCATTTGATTTTGTTGGGAAGGAGGGAGATAAATTGTCCTCTATTCATGCTAGTGTAATCATGTCAGCAAGATACACTCAGAAAGATATCGGGCGTGTCGCAACTGGAGTCTTGGGAAAAAAAATGTTTACGCCAGTTAATAAATTCTATCATACAAACTGCTGTGAGCTTGGACTGGCTTTACAGAACATCTGCCAATATCTCATTTAACTTAAAGATACCATAGAATGCATATATTCAGCATTTAAAATTGCTCTCGGATGTTTACATGTGAAAAATGAGAAATGAAAACATGAAAAGTGTCCAGATGCAGTTTTACATTCCCATATATTCCAGTGATTTGGCCCTAAGATGAGCTGTTTTTCCTTCGTTTGTTAAATAATATGATGAGCTCGGCTCTGATTTGATGGTTTGCTGGACCAAATGCTCAGACAGGGCAATAATATGAGCCTCTGTGCAAATAAGTTAGGTCATCAGACTATTTACTTAGCTGTAGTAGTTACTTGGAGCTTACTGGAGCTCACTTTCCATCTCCACATCAACACAAAGTAAATGAAAGTTGTTGCTCAGGACAGAAAGGCTCTCCAGCGTGTGATCAAAACTGCACAGCCCATCTCAGGAGGAGCCTTCCCCTCACTGCAGAACATCTACCACACCAGGGTCACCAGGGCTCACCAGGGCCCACAACATAATCAGGGACCGTACACACCCCCAGCACACACTCTTCACACTTTTACCTTCAGGCAGACATTACAGGAGTGTGAAGTCCAGGACCACAAGACTGACAAACAGTTTCTACTCACAGGCCATCAGGCTTCTGAACACCTCACGCACTACCTCTCCTATCTGAACTGGTTTTAACTGGTCTGATTTTAACTGCACCTTACACTCACTGTACTGTCAGAATACTGTTTACATTCACTACTCACACAAACATTATTGTTTACATTTGTTACTTGCAACCTGCACTTTATGGCTGCTGCTCTTCATACTTGCACATAAAAGCACACATAACTTTTATTTTTTATTATTTAACTATAAAAATACTTTTATCTACTTCAACTTATATTGTTATACTTTGTATATTTTGTATATATATTTTTATTTCTTTTATTTGTTATCTTTATTTATTTGTGAATAGAGGAACAGCAAAGTAAGAATTTCATTGTACAGTGTAACTGTTTGTTCTGCTGTACATATGACAATAAAACTCTTGAATTTTAAATCTTGAATTTAGTGTGAAACCTTCAATTTAAGATGATCTGCTTCAACCAGCAAACAGTGATAAACTTACACAGCATGGCTGCTACTTACAGGTTACTATTGGGGTTGTGATGCTAATAAAGGTGGACCTGCCTCTCTCTTCAGTCTCTTCATTGTTAAACTCTGAGTTAAGCTGCTCGATATTATCCAAGTGTTTGAAAAACTGCCTAGAGCGAAATGTGCAGAACAAATTAACAACCTTAAAAGCTAAAGCTGGCTTCCTATTCGTCAGCTTCTTTTGCGAATTTCCTGTTCTACCTTAAACAGTGCTGCAGTTACAGCATTTAAGGTGGAACTGAACATTTGATTAAGAAATTGGTGAATAGGAAGCCTCAATTAAAGACTAACATCAGCCATGCCCGCTGTTCGATTCTGCACAGTCTGCTGTCTTCATCACTGCTGCCCTGTTGTTGTTGTATGTAAATTTTAGGGGCGTGAATGTTAATGAGTCAAAACCATTAAGCAGCAGTTCAGGATTTTGGAATTGATTTATTTTACCACCCTTATTGATGAATGCAGGATTTGTCTTAGTAGGAGGAACAAGAGTGTTTGAAGTTCCTAGTATGTCAGTCCTATGTACCAAACTCTCCTTATACCAAAGTAATTATAGTTTTCAGTTCTATGGCACCTTTAGGACAACATGTTGGGTTTTTTTTTCAATCAAAGTTTCAATCAAACTACGTGAAATATAAGAATATGCTCTCTCTCTCTCTCTCTCTCTCTCTCTCTCTCTCTCTCTCTCTCTCTATATATATATATATATATATATATATATATATATAAAATCAGGGAAATTATATAATCCAGCCTGCTAACATGAACAAGAAGCCATCACACAGAGCTAGAGCAAAATTTACCTGCTGAAAAATCCAGTCCAGTAAAAAAGCATGCTTAGTTAATAAAATATCTATTGTGTGTAGCTGTGTGGTTCATGGTCGTAAGTAACAACAGCAATGAAAAACAAAATAGCTGTCAGACATGATGAAAGGAAAGAAGCTAAAGAGCTGCCTCAGTAAGGAGAGATCTGGATAGCACAAACAAACAGGAAAATCATCATTTTCACACAGACAGTGAAGAATGAATTTTATAAGCTTGCCCTTGGTAGGTTTTGAGTGTTGAGAATGGTACTGTTAAATATATATATATATATATATAGGTGTGGTTGATGGTATAAAAGGTCCTTGGTAGGTTTTGAGTGTTGAGAATGGTACTGTTAGATATATATATATAGGTGTGGTTGATGGTATAAAAGGTCCTTGGTAGGTTTTGAGTGTTGAGAATGGTACTGTTAGATATATATATAGGTGTGGTTGATGGTCTAAAGGGTCCTTGGTAGGTTTTGAGTGTTGAGAATGGTACTGTTAGATATATATATATATATATATATATATATATATATATATATATATATATATATATATATATATATATATATATATATATATATATATAGGTGTGGTTGATGGTATAAAAGGTCCTTGGTAGGTTTTGAGTGTTGAGAATGGTACTGTTAGATATATATATATAGGTGTGGTTGATGGTATAAAAGGTCCTTGGTAGGTTTTGAGTGTTGAGAATGGTACTGTTAGATATATATATATAGGTGTGGTTGATGGTATAAAAGGTCCTTGGTAGGTTTTGAGTGTTGAGAATGGTACTGTTAGATATATATATATAGGTGTGGTTGATGGTATAAAGGGTCCTTGGTAGGTTTTGAGTGTTGAGAATGGTACTGTTAGATATATATATAGGTGTGGTTGATGGTATAAAAGGTCCTTGGTAGGTTTTGAGTGTTGAGAATAGTACTGGTATACATATATATGTATACCAGTATGGTATAAAAGGAAGAATATCACTGGTTGTTCCAAAGACCTAAATGATTGTAGTGATTTGTGAGCTTTTAGCTCCTGTGATGTTCTTGCTGATGCAGTAATTACAAGGTAATTATAGGTGTCTGGATATGTTATCATAGACAATATAACACATATCAGGGACTCAAAGATACTGTATTGACTTTCCACAGCGTCAGTATCTCCCATCAAACTGACATTTTCTAGATATCTTGATTTGGAAGTCATAGCTGGTATTGATCGCTTGGACACATTATGCTGACAGCATTTTCAACAATATGGTGGTGTGAGGCAGGTTCTGCTACTATTTCCTATATATATGGTTTATTTTATTATAGTGATGCCTAAAGCATGATGCCTAACCTAGTGAGGGAAGTGATTTGATAATGATAATGAAGAGTTAATCCACTCTCACAGCTGTGCTCTGTGCTGTTTTAACTGAGTTCATTTTGTTTAATGGTGCATTTAGAGAGTGCTTTAGTTTGTGTTTGTGTGCCAACAAAGCGGTTGTCACTGCACCCCTGCGGTTTTGTAGTGGTCCTTGCTGCCGTAAAGCTGACCACAGGCTGTCACTGATGAAGAATCCTACTGACTCAAAGTGGCAGCAACTGGTAGCCTATCACTCTCCTTACCTTTGCTGTTGGGTTCTGAATTATTTGTCTTTTGGGTGGGACAATAAAATGACCTGGGTTTAAATGGCAAACCAAAATAAATACGTTGTGACCATCTTGCAAGAGTGTACTGAATATTTTGTGACTCACTGAAGATGGGCACCCACCCCTACCTCCTCCCCCTGAAATACACTTTCACTGTAAACCCACTTCAGGAATTAGAAGTCAACCTGCTTGCATAAGAACTGAATAATACATTAACGTAACTGTTTACCATGTTATAAATTAGTTTTACATACATCTTATGTTTTCTTGAAAAATCATCGCTGTCCAACGAAAAACAAGTATCTTAAAAATAGGAACTTTACAGGAGAGGCCAAAAACAGTCTTTACTTTCAATGTAAATCAATGGAAACAGATTTTTTCCAAGTGGTTTTGAAGCATTTCTATTGGTCCATTTATCATGGAAATCATACACAATGTCATTGGCAGCTGGCTTGTTTAAATGATGTAGAAAAATAAAAATCGACAAAAATGGAGATACATCTTTTTCATTGGACAGCAACGATATATTCATGCATATTCAAGTATTGCTTCATAAATTGAAGTTTATACATAAACCTTTGCTATTAAGTCCATATCAAGTCGCTGCCCAGTATCTCCAAAACAGCAACTTTACATAAGAGGGCAACAACTTACTTTACTTTTAATGCAAGTCAATGGAGGCAGAATATTTTCCAATCTATTTTGGAGCATTTCTATTGGTCCATTTATCATAAAATTTACACACAATAAAAATGGCATCTGTTTGAATGATGCAGAAAAATAATCTAAAATAGAGATACATGTTAGGACAGTAATGATATGCAAGTAGCCTCACCATTAAATGTTACCTATTTTTTTTATATTAAGATCACTGGTAATTTATGGCTTTGTTCTTAGACTGATGTTTGCAAGATTGCAAAACAAAAATTTAGTTTACTTGGAAGAGAAGATCAATAATGAAGGATGCAATGAGCATCACTGTGCAGCAATCACTTCCCAGACATTAATTTAATCTCAAATCAAAAACACAAAAGCTGATTAACTGCATGTCTCAGGAAGACTGATGAAAATGCTTTGAGCACTCATAGTTTGCTCAGAACAGGAACCTGAGGAACAAGGTCCGAACTGGATGGGCTTTGAATTATCATCCACCCACTGTCTACAATTGACAGTCAATTACCTCTCTGTGGTTGGCCCTTTCCAATATTTTGCCAAGCTTGGCAGAGGCTGTTTCTAAAGCAGAGCCAGGTAAATGACACTACCAGCAACAAATCAATCTAACACAGAACTTCTTACATTTACAACGGACTCAGAGTCCAAAGAAGAGGAGAGTGAGAAAAAACTATGAATGGATGCCCATCTATTGAAAGACAGACAATTGAATGAACCAACAAGGAGGGAAGCATCTTTGAATCAAGTTGGCAAGCCACAATCGGTCACTGTGTTTCATGTTCATACTGGGGAATGAATGAGAAGGCTAAGTAATTGTCACAAAACAATTGTTCAGGCCAGGTTTTGAACCAGGCTGGGGTTAGTTTCATACTCAAAGCTTGTTAATGTGGTTCAGATCAAGTCAGGTTCAGACCAAATTTTGTAATACTATGGTCAGCTTTAAACTTAAAACTTGAAAATCTAGCTCAGCTTTAAGCTAGGTTTGGACCATTTTTTTTGTCAGGCTCAGGTCAGTTACAGACTCAAAACTTAATAATATCTGTTGAGTTGGCTTCAGACCAAATGTTGCCATGTTCATGTCTTAGGCTTAAATCTTGAAGATGTGCTTTAGATTTAAAGCCAATTTTGTCAGCCAGTTTTAGACATAGAACTTAATAATGTGGATCAGGTTAAATGGGCTCTATTCCCAACAAAGTGAATTTGTTCAGCTCAGGTTTGGACAAAAAACCTTTTGCTTAAAAGGCGATGATGTTGTCTGCCTTGAGTTGGTCTCAGAAAGAATTTATAGCATTCATGACTTGGATCAGTTTCAGATTCAAAACTTGATGATGTGGTTCAGGTCAAGTCAGATTGGATCAGGTTCAAACAATTTTTTTAATAGGGTTTGGGTCTGGTTCAGGTGGTGTAGTGGTCAGGACTGTCGACTCACAGCAAGACAATCAGGGGTTGGATTCCCGGTCCGGGCCGTTCTGTGTGCATATTCTCCCCGTGCTTGAGTGGGTTTCCTCTGGCTACTCCGGTTTCCTCCCACATGTCCAAAGACATGCATGATAGGTTGATTGGTCACTCTAAATTGTCAGTAGGTGTGAGTGAGAGTGCGTGTTGGCCATGCAATGGACTGGCGAACTGTCCATGGTGTACCCCGCCTTCGCCCGACTAGTGGGATTAAGCGGCAGGTAATGGATAGGTGGGTCTGGTTCAGACTTGAAATTCAATGAAGTTGTCTGGGTTGGGTTGGTCTCAAAAAGAACATTTATAATTTTTAGTTAAAATCATTTTCAGACTCAAACGTGATGTGGTTTAGGTTGGATCAGGCCAGACTTCTTCCAGATTCTTTCAGGCCCGGGTCAGTTTCAGCCTCTAAACTTGATCACATGGTTGCGGTCAGATGGGACCAGACCAAATTTTATTAGGCTTGGGGGGTTGGGAAGTCCTTGAACAGAACTTTCATAGCTGTATTTGGTATTGAAGAAAAGAAAAATTCCAGTCCCAGTTAAAGCTCAGAGCACTGTGCTGTCCCTCTTCACCTGAAAATGTTGTTACATGTCTCCTTTTATTCTCCCCAGGCCTCCTCAACCCCTCCATCTGGGCCAAACCTGGCTGTGGACAGGAGGAGAGACCCAGGTGGGGGGTGTGGGTTCCATAGAAGCCCAGCAAGATAATCATGTGCTGATCAATTCTTAATTACGGAGCTGGAGCCAGCTGTCGGGGTATTTATAGAAAAATCCTCTCGCTGGGGTCAAAGGGTGATGCTGTGGCACGAAAAGCAATCCATCGATTGTGTTGCAGTGCGAGCGGGAGTGAGAGGCATGCGACCCTGCACAGCTGGTAGAACACAATGAATGATTAAAAGGCTCAGTCAGGAGGTGCTGTGAATTTGCGGAATTTACTGCAGCAACAAATAAACAACATCCCTTCTTTCCAATGTCGAAAAAAAGGCACTGAATAAAACAGATAACATGCTCATTGATCACATTTGCAGCTAATCACCTCAGCTGGTTTTGGTGCTGTCATGGTGCTCCTTTCAGCATTGCCAAACGTGCAGTGAAGTGTTTGGTGTGCCAGTATAATACGGGAGCTCAGATCATTATGTAGTGTAGCTCTTTTACCGACTGAGACTCAGAGGCTCAGCGGATGTGAACGGCTGTGTTTGTTCTTTGTAAATACAACTACATGACAAGAGTAAGAAGTAATGACACTTTTAATTCCTGTGCAGTCAACAGCAAGAAAAAAAAACATGTTTTCATATCACCTGGGCTGCGTGAGGCTCAGCGCTCTGAGGGAAAGACTCATAATTGGCTTTTGTTTGTTCCTCGCCTTATCAGTATCTTACTTTCACGGATAACTTCAAGCTAATTAATCAGGGCATGGAAGTCATGGGAGCTGGCAGACACTCTCTCTCTCTTTCTCTCTCTCTTTCTTTCAGGACATCCAAAACATCTTTCATATTCCAGACAAAAGCTTTTTTGAAATGGCTGTTGAAATTATGGTGTTATTAATACCATAAAAAAGTGGTGATTAATGCAAAAAGCATTTCTCCACTAAATTGGGTTCATTTCTACCTTCCCAAAAACAAATTTAGCTTTTATCGCCGTTGTTTTCACATGATCTCATTTGCCCCAAGCTGCCTCACTTTTCAATTATTTTTCAGGACTTCTCTCAGCAAAAAGCAAGCCGTTTTTAATTTTGCCTGTTGATTATGAATAGCCTTGAGAACCCGTGGGTTCTGTGTTTATGTTCATTGTTCATTGACTTCTGAGAGCGCTATATTGTGATTACGTCCATATGTCTGGATTATAAATGAGCCAGTTAGAGTAGGTGTCAAAAAAAATCTTCTCGTTTTGCTGTGAAGGAATGTCTTGGTTCTGCTGTTGGTAAAGCAGTTGTCACATTTTGCTACTAATGAACAGTTCTGGGTTTCTGTTTATGTCTGAGATGCAGCGTCGATCAAAATCAAAATAAATCCTTGATCTTGCAAACATCCTGAAATGTTTAGTGCCGTGGCGGCAGTTTAGAGAGCATGTCAGAGCAGATCAGTCGGAAAATAGACTTAGTTAATTAATCCCAACTTTCCTTCCAGTCAGAATGGTTGTAAACAGCAGATAAGTGGTGTGTACAGAGCGTTTTTGCCTGGAGAGGCCAAGGTGGGACCCAGGATTTGGCATAGCGTGGCCAGGGCCAATCAGTTTCAGTCAGCTGTCAAAATTGGAAAACAGCAGCAGCTCTATATCGGGCTTATCAGGTATTCATAAGGTAGAATATGTTAAATGTGTGTTGCAATACAAAAAAAGTAAATAGAATGTCTTTGCTAGTATTCAATTTCTCTGTTTAGAAAACTGTACTTAGGATTGCTTGGTACTAACATACTAACAGAATCCCAAAGGAGTGCTAGCAGATAGTAGCAGTATCTTAGTGTTTTAATTCCTGGTTTTAAACCAGGTTATGACTTTTATATCCTAAACTAAAGACCTAGCTCTAACAATAAAGGTTTAGCATTTTATTTGGATAACCACAACTTACTAAATGAATGATTGTTTATAAATCCTGCTAAAAGAAAAAAACAGCAGGAACTGAATGAGTTCCATGTTGGTTGATACTGGTCTTGTCCTGTTTTAGAAGCTCGCCCAACACGGCTAACCAACATACCAGCGTATTCACAACATGCTGGTTTAAGTAATGACCGGGCATGCTAGCTTATGCTGTGTTTTTCAGCAGTGAACTCATTCTTTCATTCATTTATTCATTCATTTATCATTTATCACCTGAGTGGCTTATCCTCCTGGGTTGCGGGGGTGCTACCCTAGACAGGTCACCAGTCCAACCCAGGGCAGACCCACCAACATACATTTACATCAATTTAGTAGCTCTAACTTGCCTGACTGCTTGTCTGTGGACTGTGGGAGTAAACTGGAACACTTGAAGGAAACTCACCCAGACACAAGGAAATTAAGTAAGCCAGCCAAATTAACTTTTGATAACCCTAACTACAGGAGGGGCATTGGCAGTGCTAATGCTAGTGATTATCGAATGAGCAAATCTGCAACAGAACCATATGACAATAAAATGTCCGGCTAAGAGCAACAAACAACACAGGTACTGGTAGTGAGATAGTTTCTAGTTACTATTGCTGCACAGTTAACATATCTACAGTGTTCTACAGCTTTCTTACTAAGAATTTGCTGGCTGTATGATCATTTCATACACAGTCGAGTCACATTAGTATGACCATTATATCCTTCTTTTAATGACAACACAAGCTGGCATGGTTAGGGAATGGTCTGGGGAATGTTTTAATGACATTCTCTGGACTTACTTATCCATGTGGAAGGCACTCTTAACTGATTTGGGTATGATCACGTACGCCCATACATGCTGATTGTCGTCCCTGGGGTGGATGGGATCTTCCCGCAGGGCAGCTGGAAATGGCCAACATTGGTTGGAAGAATGTGACCAAGGCCTCCAAGTACCACAGTGGACCCCCTAATTCCCCAAACTTAAACCCAATTGAGCATCTGTGGGACCACTTTGATCATTGTGTTGGCTCTATGGATCCTCCCCGTCATGCCCTCCAGCAGCTGTGGGATGCACTGCAGTCAGCATGGCTCCAGATACCTGTGATCACCTACCAGGAATTAAGTCACTCCCAGTCCATCTAGGTGCTGTCTGTGCTGCACACGGTGGTTACTATGGATATTATACTCTGTCCATAGTAATGTGACTCGACCGTGTATATTCAAATGTACAATCAAGCTTGTTTTGTTTTCTTAACACCTGAAAATTGCAACACCTGAGCTGGGTTTAGTCCCTTAAGTCAAACTTCTGACAGTGTGGAACCTATTTAAAAACTATCTCCGATCTGGATGGACCACTGCCATGCCAGGCCATCCGTTGAAACCACCCCGATGCCTTTTTACTCCCATGCTGTAAGCATTAGCAGACCCATTCCATTAATGCAGCTACTGTGAAACATCTTCTGGTGCTCAGGTTTGTCATCCTCTCTGGCGTTTGACAGGAAATGCAGGACAGATAAGCACTAAAACTCACATTCAAGTGAAATATCGCAGAGCGATTCATGTGCTTTGCTTTTTGCGAGTATTCAAAACAGACGAAATGCATTAACGTTAACTATTATCATGTCAGGCTCTTGATTCAGTAACTCTGTGGGAATCCATTTTGCTTGGAACAAATATCGTTTTTCAAATGGAAATGAAGAACGTACACACACACGCTCGCACACAAACTCACAGCCATATTCACACAGATAAACACAAATCATTAAGAAATATACCGACCCAAAAGATTTTTCACAGCACAGCTAATCTAAGCAATATAAAATATCTGTTATTGGAAGTCTAATATTTGAAAAGGAGTTTTAACATGCTGAATTAAAAAGATGCATATGCGGCAGCCTCTTGAGCAGGGCCTCCTGCTCGCTGTCAGATGGTTAAGTGGCTCAACGTGGGCTAAACACTGATGACCTTAAAAATTCCAGACAGAAGACAACATTATTGCAGTATAAAATCTCTCATTTGAGGTGACACAGCGGTGCTCAGGCACATAATGGCCGCAGCTGGATTTACAGGCAGAGGCTCGGCCGCAGACTGGCTTTATAGCTTTAGCAGTTTATTTTAGGAAGATTGTAGACGGGGGCACGGCAGAGTAAAAGCATAGCCAGACCTGAGGTTCACGTTGGGGCATTGGATAACACTTCATCTGTAAGTGGTAAGAAATCCTCCAGATATCTGTTAGGAGACCGTGTCCTCAAAAAACACTGTTTGACTGTGGCCGGTCATCAGGGGTCAGCATGCTTTTAGAATAAACAGATTATCCACAGTTAATTCCCAAAAAGCTGCACTTGAAGTGTGACCTCCATGTCAAAGTTTGTAGATCATGAGAGATATTGCTGTTCTAACTCACTGTAGGCTCAGAAGGATCCAGACTCCCCTTTTAATAAATGAATTCAGCTACTTTAAAGGAATAGTTTGGTGGAAAATCTAATTTACACCATTTCCCATCAATACCAGATGTAGTCAATCAGCCGAGACATGTTTGGAGTCTAAATTGTCAGCATTATTTTGCCTCACACAGTACAAGTGAAGATGCTGGATGCATGGATGCAACTACATCAACGATAGAAACAGGCAATCACAAAAACAATGAGAAAACAGATACTAAACTATGCAGAAGCTCAGCTGGATAGCAAGCGATAACAAATCTCAAAGCTAAACAGGGGGCTTCACTGTAAGTACTGAGATTCTGAATCCTTTTTAAACCTGTCATAACATTAATGTCAGCAATACTGTATTGCTAGCAGAGAAAGCCTCCTTTGTTGTGGAGATCTGGGCGAGCACAGTAGCCAGTCTAAGCTGAAAAATCACATTTTTTGTGCATTATTGAGCCACAATGCTACAAACCATGTATGATGTTTTAAACAGATTTTACTGGTGATTTCACACATAGTTTTTATAACAATTTGACCTTCAAATTCCAGTATTTTGGGGTCTTCTCACTCAAAAAAACAGAAATCTGGTCTTGCATGGCTGGAAACATGGCTGTCAAGAAAACAGACTTTCCTATAAGGACTTGAGTGAAACTTAAGGTAGCATGACTAAAAAAATGTCCCCAGCTCACAAACAAACTCCAATTAGATGTGTAGATTAATCTAGGAGGACACATTATATACAGTAAATATAAACATTACATCTAACAAGAGAAAAAACAGCTCCATTAGTCACTGATAATGATATTTTGCTAGCTTGCTTGTTTGGATGGGATGTTAAAAGAGTATGATGCGGTTGCTGGTTACATATCCCTTGGTGGAATTATGCACTGGTCATCAGCTTTCCAAATGAGTAGCTATCTAAGATTCAGAGTCCTTTTAAATCTGTCATACCATCAACGTCAGTCATACTGCAGTGCTAGCAGAGAAAGTGTCCCTTGTTGTGGAGATCTGGGCGAGCACAGTAACCAATCTAAGCTAAAAAAAAAAAAAAAAAAGAATCATATTTTTGTACATTATTGAGCCGAAATGCTACAAATGACGTTTTTAATATATGACGTTTTTAACAGACTTTACTGGTGATTTCACACATAGTTTTTATAATAATCAGACCTTGAGATTCCAGTATTTTGGCCTCTTCACACTCAAAAAAACTCAAAATGACTGCATTGCAAACATGGCCGCCAAGTAAACATCCATCCATCCATCCATCCATTATCTGCTGCTTAATCCCGCTAGTCGGGGTCACGGGGGGGCTGGAGCCAATCCCAGCGTCATTGGGCGAGGGCGTGGTACACTATGGATAGTTCGCCAGTCCATCGCATGGCCAACACTCACTCACACCTACTGACAATTTAGAGTGACCAAGCAACCTATCATGCATGTGTTTGGACTGTGGGAGGAAACCAGAGTACCCGGAGGAAACCCACTCAAGCACAGGGAGAACATGCACACTCCACACAGAACAGCCCGGACCGGGAATCCAACCTGGATCGTCTTGCTGTGAGGCGAAAGTGCTAACTCCCAAGTAAACAGACTTATACTATAAGGACTTCAGTGAAACTTAAGGTAGCATAACTAAAAATGTCCCCAGCTCACAAACAAACTCCAAATGTGTAGATTCATGTAGGAGGACACATTATATGCAGTAAAAATAAACATTACATCTAACGAGAGAAAAAACAGCTCCATTAGTCACTGATAGTATTTTTTTAGATTGCTTGTTTGGATTGGATGTTAAAAGTTAATGGACTCAAGAAAAATCCTAGTTAGTAACATCATATGAGTGAACCAAACTAACCAGCAGAACAAGACCTGAGGATAATTAGCTCTTAAGATCTTTGCTGTTTATTATTAGTGCAAGATGAAGGTGATAAGAGTCAAATGTGGTGCTTCTGCAGTGTTTACAGGCACTGACTTCAGCTTCGGCACTAGACAATAAAGCACATACAGTGAAAATTCTGAGCGTTGTTATTAAGTTCACATGGCCAGGAATCTGGTATGTATCCGAGGACCACATACGAAAGTGAACAAGATGTTTTGTTTGAAAATATCAGATTTATGAGTCCACACTAATTAAATCAAATGTAAATAAAGCTTGTAATGTTTGGTTGTTGCCTGCTTGTAATGACAGGTGCTGGTCTCTACCTGAAGCAACATCAGCCTTCACGGTGTTAACCTGATAAAAAACAAAATGAAGGGACAGTCGGTGTTTTTGAAAAATGAGGCTGGCTGTGTCTCAGATCACCAGCAGGAATCACTTCAGTGCACTTTGTTGCCGTATGATTGCGAGTGTTTTATTGCCTGTGCAGGTGGAGGTCACGCGTGTGGCAGGTCTGCCTCGTTGTACTGAGCTTCAGTGGGCATCAGATTTGTTTCGGCTCAGCGGCCTCCATCCTCTCTTCATGAACCAGAACATATTGTAATGTGCATTGTTCAGGGCGATAAGAGGATCAAAACTGGGCTTCTTTGAAGTTTGCATAACAAACCATTTCTTATGGCATGCTTTTTTAAAAATCCATGGCTGGATGAGAGGGCACAGTTTCCCTGGTGCTCTCTTTGGGTGAGTAGGAGGCTTAATTCCTCTTCCTTATCCAGCTCAGAATCAGAATTATTTATTATTTATTAATAATAGAATCAGAATTTATGAATTATTTATTAGTCAAGGGTTGAATAACTTACCAGGTTTCTTCTATTTACAGAGACACACACAAACACACACACACATAAAATTGATAGATAAATTATTATTGTTTTACAGTTTTATTTATTTTTTTGTCATATTATCTGGTTGTAAAAATACATATTTTTAAGTATATATATCATCGCTGTCCAAAAAATACCCAAGCAACTTGGCAACTTTTCAGTAGAGCTCAAAAACCTTCTTTACATTTAATCAATGGAACCAGAAATGTTTCCAAATGATTTTGTAGCATTTATACTTGTCCAATAATCATTACATTTACACAATGTAAACAGCACCTGCTGTGTTCAAATGATGCAGAAAACATGTTTTTCTTTGGACAGTGATGATATATATATATATATATATATATATATATATATATATATATATATATATATATATATATATATAGCAAGCATAAAATACAATTAAATAAATACATTTGAAATACATATTTATTTACATTATACAACCAGAAACAATAATATGACAATACAATAAATAAAAGAGTAAAACAATAAAAATGTATCTATCAGTTTATCTGATACAAGCAGTCTATTTTAAATGTCAATTCATGCCTTGCAGAGATCGTCAATAGTCAATTGTAAGTGGCTTCTGGCTCATTACACGTCCTCTAAGCGTGTGCTGCCGCCGCCATATGATGCTCCATGAACAGCAACTTGAGAAGATGCGGTTGCTGGTTACATGTGCCTTGGAGGAACTATGTGCTGGTCATCAGTTTTCCAAAAGGTTGGCTATCATGCAGTACAGGACACCAAGATAGGCCGGAGTTGGCAAAGACTAACCTGAAGGAGAACAGTGGGTAACAACCAATAACTAATCATCTATATATAAATCTATGTTGCATCTCAGCAATCTATAATAATCTTCTCTGTCTGCACTTCTACTGCTGTTGCGGAGGCTGTGAAGAGCTGTGGGGGGCTCTCAGCTATAGGTTGAACTCTAAACATACTTCAGGCCAAAATAGACAGAAAGACTGTGCAGTAAGACTGGCTTTATCAAAGCAAGACAGTACTCTGAAGTGTTCTTCTTATGATAAGTGTTATACAATAAATGTTGTGTATTTCTGCCTCCTGCTACTAAACCAAACTAAAGCAGTAGAATGTCTTTATTTTTAGATATTTTGTATCAATAACTATAATAAAGGCTTTTGCTGACAAAATGATTTTTTTAAATTGTAAAATATTGTAATATTGTTGCACAGTGCAGATGGAAAGAGGAAGCCATGTTTCTGCCATATTTCTGAGAAAATGCTCTTTATTTAACAACGGTGTATACAAAATAAAGGCACACAAGACCACATGGCACACTTAGGGGGCACCATTAGCAATTTAAGACTAGGGAAATTTAAAAGACTATATTCAACAAGTGATGCAATAATGCTGAGGTATAAAAAGAGTATCCAGGAAAGGTTCCAATCAGGCATTCTCTGCAAGTCATTACAAGGATTTGGGGTATTTCACCGTCTTTGATGCGTCTTCAAAATTTTCAGAGGTTCCAGAGGCCACAAATAGACGGCTGGACCTTCAACAGGCACTACACTACAAGCCAGCATGCTTCTTTGATTGATGTCACCACATGGGCTTGAAAATATGGAATGTTGACAATAATCTCCAAATACAAGTTATGGCAGTACATTTATATTAATAACATCCTGAAGTGCCACTGATTTCTGCTGGGCTTGAGCTCCTTTGAAATGGACCGATGCCCAGTGCAAACTTGCATTGTGGTCAACCTTTCAAATTTATGCAAATGATGGACATTGCGGTCTCCAGACAAGCAAAGAAAAGGACGATCCAGATTGTTGCCGGGTAAGGCTGAATAGCTAATCTGTATGGTCTGTGTAGTGTTGCACCATTAACATTGAAATATATATGTACATATAAATGTTGGAGACACATATCCTGTCTTACTAGAAAACATGACAATGCCAAGCCATGCCTGCATAATTAGAGAGTGGAGGTACTAGGCCTGTCTTCTGCTGTCCAGATCAGCCGCCCATTGCAAACGTAAGGCCCCTTTCGGTTGCACAGCTGGAGAAAAAAAATCCGCTTCCACTGGATGAAGTATTGTTAACATATAGCTGCCCATACTTTTTTTAGGAACATGTTACAGTCACTACATTTGGTAGGTAAGTAGGGGTGTGTTTAAAAAATTTATTTTTTCATTCAAAACGATCTTCATTTGAATAATCTGATATCGATTCGTATAAACCCGAGATCGATCTTTAAAATTAGCATTCCAGCCTCAGGCAACCTTTTCATATAATCCACCCACTGTGTTATTAACCTTGGATGAGACAGTGTTGTCCCATTCGAAATTCTTATTGCTTCTCTGGTCTCCTCCCATGTAACTTTATTCATTTTGGTTAGCTGAGCGGAAGTTCTAACACAAAGGCGGAACAAACACACGCTTGAAAGTGGGTGTGGCGAAATACAGTGAATGTAAACATATAAACACTAATGTTTTTAGTAATGGTAGGTCGATTATTCCTTGTACGTTTACCACATTAGTTCTCTGAAAATCTCTTTTCATATTCAAACAAAACATATTATTGTAACTGAAATATCCCTAAATGAATCAATATTGAATTGAATCGAATCAAATGAAATTGAATTGAATTGGGACCTTGTAAATTGGGATTAAATCTATCAGGGAAATCAGTGGCGATACCCAGTCCTGTAGGTAAGGTAAATAAGCAAATAGTATGTTTTTATATTATTTAATTGAATACATGTCTTTTACTAATCACAGCTTTCTTAAGAGCATTTCACATAGTGTCCCAACTATTGTGTAACTGAGGTTTGTAAAATGACAGTAAATCGGTTTGATTTCATAAGTTCCGTGGCGTATTTAAGGAAAGCCACTTTGCCTGCTTATCTCATACAGGGTGCCAAGTGAAGACAGCTTGAAACATGTATTTGTATTTGGCTTTGAAGGCAGGTCAAGGGTTTTGTAGTGACTTGATTCCAGACATGGCATGCACAGCACCCCACATCTTGTTGCCTTTTGTTCCCATTTGTCTGTGAGTGTTTATCCAGCTTTAGCAGGTGCCGCTACAGACAGGCTCCCTTTTCATTCCAAAAGTGTATTGACAGTGTCCCAGTCTAGCAGACGCCTGATTGCCACCATGTCCACAATGGCTTGATTCCAAGTGTGGAGAGTACCCCCTCCCCATTCCCCTTTTCACACCAAAGATGCTTTCCTCTGTAATGTTCCATTCATCCAAGAGAATCAGATGCTTTCACGCCGGCCTGTGCTGCCAGTCATTGAAACCAAGCCACACGGCTCCAAATGAAGACGTGGAAATCCAATCTATGTTCCAGCCGGAGACGCAAGCAATTTTCTTCCTCCGCCCCCCTTATTGATCTTGAGGCTACTGATTCAAAGCCCAACCGCTTACTGGAAGCAGGAAATGGAGAGCTGCACCAAACACTGGGGGAATTTAAGACAAAATAATTGAGCCAAAATGATTCTTTTTTTCCAGCCTTCACACAATACCAAAAGCCCAGGGTCTGTCTAGAGGCAGCCAAGACTGACAGCACCTCCGTGAGGTATACATTACAGTCAAAGTTTCTTTTAGATGAACACTATGCTGAGAAGGAAACTGACTTATTTTTTTATATATATAAAAAAGTCTATAGCTGACTTTCATATCCTACTATATAAGTGTTTGTGTAAGTGGGAAGTCATTTGTAGTTAAGTAGTGTGTTAGTACTAGTGTTGAGTTGTTTAAAACATTCTAAAATGGACTAAAATGATTGATGGCACATGAAATACGTTCATATACAGGCCTGTCCTGACTCATAATAACAACTTGTGACTCATGAAGCGACAGTGAGTCTCTGTTGGGTTGAGTCTGCTTTCAGTCCAACATGAGAGGATGAAGAAGTAGCACTGGCCCGACAACATATTCTAACCATAGATGCCAACATATTCTTGAAGGTGTTGCTCCCAGATTATTTAGCCAATAAACAGGTAACCAATGAAGGTAAGAGTAAACATAATGATGGCTAAAGCTCTTGGCAAGAAACCATTACAATGACCGCCGCCACTCTCAATGTCTGTGGGCCTCTATCCATGCCAGTACGAGGAATGTGAGCAAAAAAAACAAAAAAAAAACAACAGGATTTTCATGGGCCCCTCTCCCTACTCGGGCCCTGGGTAGTCAGGTCCACTTTTCCCCCCACTACCACACCCATGTTTACAGTAGATAGAAGGAAAACAAGAGTTAATATTGGTGTTGCTTTCAAAACTGCTCAGATTTGCTGGTTTAAAGTGAGACACCGCAATGGCTTACATAGAAGCAGCATGTTGAGATACACACAGGCAGGAAAATAAATTGAATAAATTGAAATTGAAATAAGCAAGATATTTAGGTGAGCTAAATATTTGGAGCTCGCTATGTTACCTATACTAGCTACTTGCTTTCAAATTGAGATCAACACAATGTAAATTAAAGTTGTTACTCAGTATAAAACTATCAGTTTAAGATGATCTGCTTCAACCAGCAAACAGTGATAAACTTACACAGCATGGCTGCTACTTACTGGTAACGTTTTGAGGTTGTGATGCTAATAAAGGTGGAACGGCCTCTCTCCACAGTCTCTTCAGTGTCAAATGTTTAGTGAAGCTGCTCGATATTGTACAAGGTTGGAGAAACTGTCTACAGTGAAATGTGTAGAGGAAACTATCTTTGACTTGAAGTTGTCCATGATTGTGTGTTCCACCTGAAATGGTGTGGCAGTTCCATTCTACATTCACTGTTACATACAGACGAATAGGACACCTTAATTTCAGCCTCCTTTAAAAATAAACATCAGTCATGCCTGTCGAAAGTCAGGTCTTTAGGTCTTCACTACCTGGAACAGTACATTTCTGCACAGAGTCTGTCTTTACTGTTTCGTTGCTGTTATTCCGCTGGGCTAGATCTGGTATGTGTAACTACAAAGGCCAAAGGTATTAATTAGTCAGGACTAGAATTTTGGAATCAGCCTGTTTCCAGTTTGTGGTTCACGGTGTGTCCAATCACCAATCTCTCCTTATTCAACTATAGTAGTACAAATACAGTTTTCAATTCTATGATACCCTTACAGACAATCAGGGCATTGAAAATGTTTAAAATCATAAAAGAGAGAGAAAAGAAAGGAAAGAAGAAGGTCAGACATCACAGTTGCACAGGTTAGTTGTATATTAACAGACACTTTCTCCATCTATCCAAACAGGGACATCACTTTAGTCACTGTTGCTATTGAAACACTAGCCAGGTGGACAGACTTTGTTACTGAAGCTCCTGTAAGCTCCGCACCCCAGTAATGAGCCCTCTTTCATAGTCACTTAGATCTTTTCTTCTTGCCGCCTTCACCAAACGACGTCATCTGGGCCTGTTCAGCGTCTTTATACATGTCACCAAACATGCCAGTTTCAAACAGTAGCTTAAATTAAAGTGGCTTCACCATACGACGCCTCTTCACAGGGAGCCGCAGTCTGATTAGCAGAGCATGTGTGTTATCTTTTGAAAGGCACTTGAGGAAAACAATTCATTTTAATATGACTCAAAGAGCACAATGGCACGGCTGTAAAACTTTCCAGCCGTTCTTGCGGCTCTCGGTAATATGATTTAAAAGCTGCGTCGTGGCTGCCCATTCACACCCATGCTGAATGTTAATGTCCGCTGAACCCAGTTTGATTATTTCCATTTTCTTTTCTCAACAATGGAGGCTAAACTAAGCAAAAACCCAACAGTCTTTATCGTGCTGCATTAGAAAAGTTAACATCAAATAGCTGTGAGTTTCGTTCCCCGAGGTGTGGATCATCTTAGAAGAGGCGCTATATGTGTAGTTGAGGACTTCGCTAAAGGTGTAAACAGCTTCCAGGCAGCAGCAAGATTAGCGGGGGAATATAAATGGCGAGCTGAGAGGCAGCCGGGCCTCCATAAGCACCTGCGTCTGAGGAAAAATATTTCCTGTAAACATATACGCCATGATTTAAAAGTTTAACGGATGTCATTTTATATGTGATTCTAGCTTATATAATGATATACATGTAAAAGGATAGTTTACATGTTTTATGCAAATAGTTTGATAATTTGATAAATGATGACTAATATATCGGATCTATTTACAGTTTTTTTTGTCATATTTTCAGCTTTAACAACTTTGAGAGCTCAACCCTATTGGAATCATACTGATTACATGTTTTCTTATTTTTTCCACCCTAAAAAACACTGTAGGATGCACTTGATAGGTAGCTTTCAAATAAGTGTGCTGCTAAGACAAGTTCATTGACACTTATTCACCCCAAGGTGGCACTACAGTATATATAACTATAACTACAATCATGTGACTGTAATTACTGTACTACTGTATGTTTTGGTTGATATCGCTGCACCAGCAGGTGCCAACATGAAAAATCAGGCATCATTGCTCCTGTTAACATTTGCTGTTTTCTAGCACCACAAACGTATTCCGATTATTTTTAAAAATCTATTTTCGACTTTGTATCTGGGACAGATTATCTGACACAACCAGGTGTAGCCTGATAATAAAATACGGTCAAACATTTGTTCAAAGAATTTTGACCGAACAAACTGATCATTTACTAGAGCAGGTGTGACTAATAGGCGGACCGCAGTCCGGGTCCGGACCCAGACGTTGTCCAGTGCGGACCCAAACTGATAATCTGTTGAGAAGAATTTAATGATGACAGTGTTTATTTTAAGCGGCAGAGCTTTTCTTGTCTTTACGGTATACGGGCGGCCCAGTAACCTCACAGACCAATCACGTGCATAGTAAAATCACCAAACACACTCCTCAGCCAATCAGATCTGTGCTGATTTGGGGAGAATAAAGCTGCAGTCGGAGAATAAAGCGAGTCAGATGGCGTGCTCAAAAAAAAGAAAACTCGACGGCAAAAAACAACTTTTCAACCAGGAATGGACCCAGACAGAGATGTTTATACCTCCCACAGACCAACAAGTCTCATATGTTTTGAGACTGTGGCGGTAATTGAGGTTGCCAGGCCATCTTATCAAACCGGAGTACACAGAGGAAGCCCACTCAAGCACGGGGAGAACATGCACCCTCCATAGAGTATGACATGGATATCTCATATCCTCGCTGTCCAATGAAAAACATGTATCTCCATTTTCGTCAATTTTGAGTTTTCTGCATAATTTGAACACGCCAACGGTCGTTTACATTATGTGAAAATGTTATGATGAATTTTTTATTATAAATAAGCACTTTATGATGCACTTGTTTTTAAAAGCATTTTAAATGTAGCCCTTGTTTGTACTAAGTGATGAAAAAAGCATTTATTAAGTTCAGCATTTAAACAGTAAATATACTGAAATATACTAAACAGTATGTGTGATGTGTTGGTGTTTCAGTAGCTGATGGTATAAAATGCTCATACTAGACTACTTCAGTATATTTCAGCTTACATTTTATGAAAACTGTCCACTAGGGGTGCTATAACTAAAAAAGGGCTTGTGGTTTAAAGCAGGATGTTAAAGTGGGATGCTTTGTGCAGTGAACACAAGAAACGAATGAGAGTTGACACCAAACTTGGCAGGAACCTCTGATATCTCACCCACTGCTCAGGGCTAATTATGTTAATTATTCAGTACCAAAGCAAACCAGGCTGAAGTTCAGCCTTCACACAGTGGGGTTAGTTTTAACACAGCATAACAACTAAGCCACTGCTTTTTAGCATTCCAACTATTCCAACTAGCCTCTCAGAATGTTAGAGTTAAAGCTGTCTATAGGGAAAGTTATATCTTTTGTACTCATTTTAAATTTTTTGCTGAATTTTTGACAAATGGTAGGTTCTGGAAACAAACACAGTAATATACAGTTGTTTGTTTGTCCTTGTTTACATCAATTGAGAAAAGCTATTTTATATTTTTAAAAAGATGGGAAGTTTTTATTTGCTTAGCACTCAAATTCATTCAGATTAAAATAGTATCAATAGTATCAGTAGCTTGTCCTTGTAGCAACCCAGTATTATTTACAGTTATCATCTAATACCTGCTTTGACTGCTCAGCACTTCATTAGTCTAGGAGCAATATGGCGCCTAAACTAAACTTTCTTAGTTTGTTAAACCGACAAGATATTGGGTGCGTCTAAAATCGTGTATTTGATCAGTACGTATGTGACGGATCCCTCTGCGGTCTCAGCTCCCGTACTCTACCCCTCACCAGTGGAACAGGACTTTGTACACGCACACACTCGTCCATATGTCCATCTTTTTTGTTATGTTGGTAACTCGCAGCACTGGAAGACAATATGTACTTTTCTTAATTTTCTGCACTGGACTGGCTACTGCAGTTAACACCAAGCCGCAGCATAGAAATCACAGACTGTTCTGTTCATTTATATATATATATATATATATATATAGCACATATATGGCAACAACTTTTAAAACCTGCCCACAATATGGCTTTATATATAAAAGCTTTCAAGAATTTAAAACACTAAAAATTTGCCTCTGCGCTAACAGTAAAATCTTGTACCACAAAAATAAACATTAAAATGGATGGACATGAGCACATTTCACAACAATAAAACATAACCGAACATTAACATATTAACATGAAAAAAATATCAGCAAAACACATACCTGGAAGACAATATGTACTTTTCTTAATTTTCTGCACTGGAGTGGCTACTGCAGTTAACACCAAGCGGGGTAAATGAAGACAAATTTCTCGTTAATGAAAAAAAATGAAAGGATTAGCTTATACGCTGCTAGCACGGCTACAGAAAGTGGAGGGAAAACAGCCTCGTGTTCGTCTCACTCAACTTCTAACAAAGAAGATTGAAAACGCTCATAAACTATTAACTTGAACCTAAAACAGCGAATTTTCAGCAAAAATACTTTTAAATACGTCTTATAATTAGATAAAGAGCAGTATTTTTAACTTAAACCATGTTTTTGACCACTATTTTCTTATAAAACTCGGAGCTCAGCACCTACCCAACATAGAAATCACAGACTGTTGCTGGGGGAACGGTGGCTCAGAAGGATCAAACGTAGCGTAACTGCAGTTCACCGCTTACCAGTAGGGGGCATTAAAACTGCATTTTAGCATATTACAGAGCTTAATTTTATGAAATTCATATAAAACAACCCTATTTTCTTACTCTGTTACACATACTCAATTGGAGCTAGAGCACACTGCCTGTCCATTAAAGCAGTACGCTCTTTCAGTGTGCGAGTGTTTAGTATCCACGCAACCTCGGACGCACTACGCCCGCCATCTTACTAACGCCCAGTGACGCAAGACGTCAGACCACTACAGCTATTACTTAAAAATGTCTGCCGGTGCAGTACATCATCCGGGGACTTTTCACGTACTGCTCGTCAAACACTAAGCATCTGGACACCCTGGTCACTCTAGCGCACTGCTTTTGCAGATATTCAAAGATATTCAAAGATATTCTTGTTACTTTGTATTGCGTTTATGCAAGTTTAGGTGCAGTAAGCTTAGATGTCTAAGGTACATATATATATATATATATATATATATATATATATATATATATATATATATAGCATTTTATTTTCATTGTATAAATGTTATATATCTGCATGTAAACTATTTGTACATTATAGAACACTTGTGAACAGCACTTTAAGAGGTGGCTGGTGACACGCTGGTTACTAAAGTGCAGTATGACACCCACACAAACTGGAGAATTCTCTAAATGGTAATGTCAGCAGACCAACAAGAGCAACTGACAGACAAAGTACATACTACGAGGTGAAATTGCCCCCACTGACTGAGAGCAGGCTGTAGGCTGATGCATCTATCTGAGCCGGTGTTAAGGTTTGTGTATTGATGCCTGAGGGTTTCTCTGATGCTGTGATAGGGGTGACGAGAGGGGTTGTTTGCTGCCTTGGGAACAAACAGATAGACTGGGCTCATTTGCAGCCACTCCTCAGCAGAGGTCCTCCCCTGCATGCCAAGAAGAGTAGAAGGTGCTGGAGTTTGCTTCCACATACAGACGGCTCTACACTGTCTCTCGCCCAGTCTGTCTTTCTCTCTATCCACTCCATGCACTCAGACATTCTCTCCCGACCTCTGTTAAAGCAGCAAATGCCAAACAGTGAAGCACGACCAACTGTGAAATTGTAACAATCGCGGCCGCGTGTTGATCTGACAGCGGAAGGGTTCCAAAGCTGAATGGAGCAGCACAGGGACCAGCTCACACTCCTTCAGTCTGACATTTACATGCCGGTGTTCAAACCACGCTGTTCACAGGCCATGCTGCTTGCTTACATTTGGAAGTTCCCAAGCCTGATCGCAAACAAGGAGTTTGGAGTTTGGCCAACTCCTCAAATGCCTTTTTGTATACAGTTGTGTCTAATTTTCTTTTGGCTGTGGAAAAAAAGAAACATATAATGTGCCATAATTTGTCCAACAGGTTAAAAATAACATTCTTTAGTCAAGGATTTTAGGTATGTCCCCCTCTACAGCTCATCATATCATCAGAATACTCAAGGAATCCAAAGATGCATGAAGGACAAGACCTAAAACCATGCTAAAATCAACCCCTGAGATGACACACATGGGCTCGGAAACACTTTGAAAAACCGTCAATAAGCACTATCCTGAAGTTAGGACTGTACTACACACAATGGAGGTCACAAGTCAGCAACATCCAAACCCCACCAACTTCTCTGAAGCTGAGCACACTTGAAATGGACTGATGCTCAGTGGAAATGTGTTCTGTGGTCTTGCAAGTCAACATTTCAAACTGTTTATGGAAATGATGGACATTGTGTTCTCAAGACAAAGGAAGGAAAGGGCCATCCAGATTATCACAATGGAGAGTATATGGGTAACCTAAACGTCTATGAAGGTGGAGCAACATATTCTGCTTTTTAGACGCCGTCTTTTTCCGGGATTTTCAGGCTTATTTCAGCATCACAACACCAAGAAATGTACAGTATGGTTGAGTCATCAGAGAGTACAGGTGCTAGACTGTCCTGCCTGGAGTCTCGACCTGTCTTATGTGTGTCTTATTAAGTTCAAAATACGACAACACGGTCCCTGAATAGTCACACAGTTGAAGACTTGTATAACTTGCTTTTAAAATTTGGAATGAGCACAACGAAGTTCAAAATGTAAATCATCAAATATTGTATTTCTAGTTTATCCATTCATTATCTGCCGCTTAATACCGTTAGTCAGGGTCACGGGGGGACCAATCCCAGCATCATCGGACGAAGGTGGTGTACACCATGGACAGTTCGCCAGTCCATCTCATGGCCAACACTCACTCACGCACTCACAACTACGGGGCAATTAAGAGTGACCAATCAACCTAACATGCATGTCTTTGGACACATGGGAGGAAACCAGAGTACCCAGAGGACACCCACTCAAACACGGGAAGAACATGCACACTCCACACAGAATGGCCCAGACCGGGAATCCCACCCACATCGTCTTGCTGTGAGGTGACTGTGCTAACCACTACACCACCGTGCCACACATGTTTCCAGTTTATTACAGCTCAGATACATTTTACTGATCACTGCTATTAGTGGTTTTACTAGCATTCCCCAGTTTGTTTATTATATCTTTGTTAATAGTCTTTACGAAGTGGCGTCAGCTGTCTTTGAGGTTTTTGAGTCCGGAGTTCTTCAAATATCCACAACCGTCCCAGCCTTAACCGTTCCATCTAGATGAGAAACCAGAATTTATAAATAGGCTTACACTGAAAGTGTAGGCAGTGTCTCTTAGCTCCTTTTTATTGCCGGCAGAAACATAATTTAAGCTTACTGCATAAAACATTCAGATCAGCATAGAGGTGATAAAGTTCTTAAGTACTAGGCTAAAAAAAATGAGAATATTCTTTTTTAAAATAGCATTAAATGACCACACTCTCACCCCTCAGTGGTTTCCAACATATGAAAAAATCATCCTGTTTTTCTGGTGCTGCACTCTAAATCCCTGAATAATACATTTGATTTTTTTTCTCCACCTTTAAACACAGACTGTGCTTCTCTAACTTCTTCTGAATAGAAGGATGGAGCAGCTGATTTCCAATTCAACAATATTAAAAGCTATTTTGAAGCCGTGACAGTAATCGCCCGGGTGATTGGCAGTTTGAGCGGCGGGCTGTTAATGTATATGAAAGTATGGGCTAAGACGTTTTAATTTGGACACTGTCACCGCTTGGCGATAAGATGATGCGCAAAGCGTTTCGAGCACTAAAAGAAAAAAAAGCAGCGTAATTTTATTACACAAAAGCACAAGACTAAACTCCTCCAGCCTTGCCTCGTCCCTCAGGCAGCGGGAATGGAGATAGAAGAGGTTGCCGGAGTTGATTAAAAAGCTGTAAAGCCAGGGAGAGTTGTGGGACTGCGCAGTGACCTCTAGGTTTTGAGTGAGGCAAATTGAAAGCCGATAACCTCCGGAAAAGCTTCCCCCCAGCAACAACTAAAGAGGGTCAGCCGCTGTGGTGCTGGCTGAAGAGGAATTAACCCAGAGAGCGTGGGGTTATAAACAGAGTCATACCTATAAGACGAATGCCGTGCTTCGGTTATTTTGGCTGGGATTTTGTAAATCCAAGCTATTATGGCCTGAAGCCGGTGGGCTTTAGTCTGACAATCAACATGATGAGAACTGAGACCATCAGAACTTCTCGCCCACTTGTTTAACTCGGCGAAGACTGAAAAGTCACCCACTGTCGATGCCTCAAAGTTGAAAATCAACATGTTTGGAAAAAGAATTTAGAGAGAACTAGGGTGACTTTAAATAAACAACCAGTCAGATTCATACCCCAAACAAGCTGAGGGCAACGTATCACCAGAAGGTTGTGGTGTCCGTCCCTGTCATAAGAAAAACGCAGTCCTTTCTCTTTAGTGTTAACAGTAACAGCTATTTAGAGATGAAACTTTGTCCCTTTGCTCAGCAAGAGTGTCTCCAGCGGTGGCAGTGACCGCAGCGATAACTCTTGTTTTGCTTTTGTTTAAAAGAATCATTGCATTTATTGATCCTTTCATTGTCTGTCCTTAAATGATCTAACTGGGAGCAGTTACTTCAACATGATTGACAAGATACACTGTCGGAGTACATTCTCTCATGTTGGACTGAGCTCACTACTGCCTCTTCAGGTGTAAAGTCGTATTACGAGACAGGACAGCCCAGGTTAACTGTTTAGCATGCTCACTTTAGTAGATATCTAAACAAAATATGGATATCTTTGCTATACAATCAAACTTGTTATTTCTTTACATTTTTGCTGATAATTATGATAAAACTTTATTTTAAAATAATCATACATTATAGCAATATGCACAGGTAAAGTTTTCTTGACTTTTATTGTTGAAACAGTGCATTATCATGGGGGACTATAATAAATGCATAATTTAGGTTGTTGTAGGTTTCCACAAAGTACAATGCACAGTCTACGGAAAATTCTAAGCATTTCTCAACATCAGTCCTGATGTTTCAGATGAGCGTAGATACAGGGAGGTGGTTTTAACTGATCAGTGTGTGTGTGTATATATATATATATATATATATATATATATATATATATATATATATATATATATATATATATATATATATATATATATATTTAGAACTGTTCTAAAATGTTTGGCTGGTAGAATACTAACATGTTAGTGTGAGCGTGTGTGTGTGTATATATATATATATATATATATATATATATATAGCACATGGATGTGGATTTGGAATTCTCTCACTGTTTTGCATTTAGCAATCTGATGCTATCCTTGCGCAAAAGGCTTTTTATGTGCACCTTTTAAAGAAAAGAAACCCACATATTTAAAATAGATTATTAACAAAATGTGTTTAATTACAATAATCTTATACAAAATGTTATTTTCTTTAGGAATTTCCATTAAATAAGAACCATACTTACGGCGTCACATTAGTGTCAAAACAAGTACAGCTCTTTTTTCTGTGCTCGCGAGTTTCACATTTGTGCTCGCGAGTGAAAAATCTATGAGGTTTATATTTTTCACCTCACGTTTTTGCGAGTTCTAGTTTTGACACTAATGTGATGCCATACACACTTCCATAATTAGCATAGAGAGTATAAGATAAATTGGACCATGTGTTAATTTGCAAAGTTTTGGGGGCTATAACTGATCATTTCTAAAAGAATATCATGCTAATTATTTTTAGATATTGCTCAGGCCTTATATGGCCATTATATCAATAGTAAAACAATATCATCAGATCAAATGAATAAAGTACTACTCAGAAGGGATGGAACAACAACATTAAAAGGCTACATTTTCAAAATGACCACCAGCTTAGTTCTGTGATTCTATTTTGTTTCTACCTACCATATAACTTTTCAGCATTCTACAGAAATGCTGACTTTATTATTTGATGTTACTTGATATTTCAAAGTAAAATATGGATGAGAGCCAACAGCAAGTACGCCAATCATAGCAACAGCCAAAACAGCGTTTAAACAGCGTCCAAAATGATGATGACCGTGTATTTTGAAGCAGAAATGGCTGTTTCAGGGGAAATAACGCTGCATAAAAATGCCAAAATTGCATGCAAATATAACCTTAGAACACTGTGAAACGGACCTAGCTCCTGATAAACTATGTCTATGTACAGTTTTTTTCTGTTTGGGCAGGTTTTTCTTTTCTGTAAACGAGCAGAATCCTTCAGCTCACATTACCCGCTCCCTCCTGGTCGATATGGTAGGGCTCTTCTTGAAGAATGGTCCAATTTCCTACTAGACATTGTTCATACACATATAACAGCCTTCCAAGCATGACGAAAATGCTCTGCAGACAAAAAACAGCCTTATATTGCTGAGAAGTTCTTATGTTTCCATTATTCTGTGCGAATTTGTACCATAGAAAGAGATTACTGGGGATGAACGTACACAAAAGACATCAAGAGTTTGATAGGCTAGATTGCACTCTGAGACCAAGTACTCTCGTGAAGCCTCTTCTTAAATGATAATGACACCAATAGCTTCCAAGAATGCAGGGCAAAAATGATAAGAGCGTTTCTGATCATTGCTCACCGTCAAGCTTAAACTTTCAAAGGCGCACTGGTCTCAAAGATCAGAGGTGGTCCAATCGAACGGCAAAGCACGAGTTCAAATCAAAGTTGTCGGATTTCAGGGGCGAAATAAAACGCTCTTGTCAGAAAGTACTTTTCCAGTCCGCAGAATGCCAAATAGTTCGGCAACAAAGAGATTTCACATGCGGTTGCATGCTATGAAAGATGACAAGAGAGATTGGAAGTGACAAGGCAATAATTCAGCATAGACACGGGGCAATCCCTCGTTACACACATGCCTACACCACACAGTGTGAGTGTCATTCCGTATGAACAGTCTACTGTATGACAGTCTTGGCAGACAAACTTCTACTTCACCCTAAAAGAGGGACATTATTCATGCAATCAACAACGACAGCGAAGCGGGTAAGGATGTGAAATCAACCGAAATTCAACATAAGTTTGTGCTCCCAGACGTAACTGCTTTTCCACCACACTCTGCAGAACAGCAGGAGTGGAAATGGGCATGTTTTACTGGCTTTTCTTCTCTTTTTGCAACAACAGCACTAGAAATGGTTGCTGTTGGTACAATTTCACATAGAAACAGAGGTGTAAAGTAACAAAGTTACCTTACTTAAGTAGAAACTTTGGTTATTTGTACTTTACTGGAGTAATTATTTTTCAGCTGACCTTTTACTACTACTCCTTACATTTACACTCCATTATCAGTACTTTCTACTCCTTACATTTACACTCCATTATCAGTACTTTCTACTCCTTACATTTACACTCCATTATCAGTACTTTCTACTACTTACATTTACACTCCGTTATCAGTACTTTCTACTCCTTACATTTACACTCCATTATCAGTACTTTCTACTCTTACATTTACACTCCATTATCTGTACTTTCTACTCCTTACATTTACACTCCATTATCAGTACTTTCTACTCCTTACATTTACACTCCATTATCTGTACTTTCTACTCCTTACATTTACACTCCATTATCAGTACTTTCTACTCCTTACATTTACACTCCATTATCAGTACGTTCTACTCCTTACATTTACACTCCATTATCAGTACTTTCTACTCCTTACATTTACACTCCATTATCTGTACTTTCTACTCCTTACATTTACACTCCATTATCAGTACTTTCTACTCCTTACATTTACACACTCCATTATCTGTACTTTCTACTGCTTACATTTACACTCCATTATCAGTACTTTCTACTCCTTACATTTACACTCCATTATCAGTACTTTCTACTCTTACATTTACACTCCATTATCTGTACTTTCTACTCCTTACATTTACACTCCATTATCAGTACTTTCTACTCCTTACATTTACACTCCATTATCAGTACTTTCTACTCTTACATTTACACTCCATTATCTGTACTTTCTACTCCTTACATTTACACTCCATTATCAGTACTTTCTACTCCTTACATTTACACTCCATTATCTGTACTTTCTACTCCTTACATTTACACTCCATTATCAGTACTTTCTACTCCTTACATTTACACTCCATTATCAGTACGTTCTACTCCTTACATTTACACTCCATTATCAGTACTTTCTACTCCTTACATTTACACTCCATTATCTGTACTTTCTACTCCTTACATTTACACTCCATTATCAGTACTTTCTACTCCTTACATTTACACACTCCATTATCTGTACTTTCTACTGCTTACATTTACACTCCATTATCAGTACTTTCTACTCCTTACATTTACACTCCATTATCAGTACTTTCTACTCTTACATTTACACTCCATTATCTGTACTTTCTACTCCTTACATTTACACTCCATTATCAGTACTTTCTACTCCTTACATTTACACTCCATTATCTGTACTTTCTACTCCTTACATTTACACTCCATTATCAGTATTTTCTACTCCTTACATTTACACTCCATTATCAGTACTTTCTACTCCGTACATTTACACTCCATTATCTGTACTTTCTACTCCTTACATTTACACTCCATTATCTGTACTTTCTACTCCTTACATTTACACTCCATTATCTGTACTTTCTACTCCTTACATTTACACTCCATTATCTGTACTTTCTACTCCTTACATTTACACTCCATTATCAGTACTTTCTACTCCTTACACTTACACTCCATTATCAGTACTTTCTACTCCTTACATTTACACTCCATTATCAGTACTTTCTACTCCTTACATTTACACTCCATTATCTGTACTTTCTACTCCTTACATTTACACTCCATTATCAGTACTTTCTACTCTTACATTTACACTCCATTATCTGTACTTTCTACTCCGTACATTTACACTCCATTATCTGTACTTTCTACTCCTTACATTTACACTCCATTATCTGTACTTTCTACTCCTTACATTTACACTCCATTATCAGTACTTTCTACTCTTACATTTACACTCCATTATCTGTACTTTCTACTCCTTACATTTACACTCCATTATCAGTACTTTCTACTCCTTACATTTACACTCCATTATCAGTACTTTCTACTCCTTACATTTACACTCCATTATCAGTACTTTCTACTCCTTACATTTACACTCCATTATCAGTACTTTCTACTCCTTACATGTACACTCCATTATCTGTACTTTCTACTCCGTACATTTACACTCCATTATCTGTACTTTCTACTCCTTACATTTACACTCCATTATCTGTACTTTCTACTCCTTACATTTACACTCCATTATCAGTACTTTCTACTCCTTACATTTACACTCAATTATCAGTACTTTCTACTCCTTACATTTACACTCCATTATCAGTACTTTCTACGCCTTACATTTACACTCCATTATCTGTACTTTCTACTCCTTACATTTACACTCCATTATCAGTACTTTCTAATCCTTACATGTACACTCCATTATCTGTACTTTCTACTCCTTACATTTACACTCCATTATCTGTACTTTCTACTCCTTACATTTACACTCCATTATCTGTACTTTCTACTCCTTACATTTACACTCCATTATCAGTACTTTCTACTCCTTACATTTTAAACATAGTCTCGTTACTCCTATTTCATTTCAGCTTGTTTTCATTCATGTACATTTACATTCCAGTAAAGGTTATTGATAACATGCCTATGAAGTTTGACTTTTTGCTCCATTACAATACTTATAGACAACTAGTCATCATATCTTCTGCTCCATGAAACACATGTTAATGCTCAGCAGTGCACAGATATGATTCTTTAATATATTTACATTGTACTAAACTACATTCATTTTCAATGGGCGTATATGCGGCTGAAACAGGAAGCCTAGCGCATCCTAAATGTATCAACATTAACATTTTAATATAACATTATAGTCAATATGGCTTTTAGAAGAATGGGGTTTTTGGGGAGATGGGCTAGTGCACTATAGACCCCTGCGGTGCACTAAAGCTTTTGTCCTTAATGGAATTTTTTTCCCCTTACATTACTTTTACTTTCATACTTTAAGTAGTTTTAAAAGCAGTACTTTTACACTTTTACTGGAGTAAAAAGCTTGAGTAGATACTTCAACTTCTACAGAAGTATTTTTCAAATCCTAGTATCTATACCTCTACCTGAGTAATGAATGTGAATACTTTTGACAACTTTGCAAAAATATAAAAATATAAAAAATATTAGAAATATATTCTAAAAAAAACTTTTTCATTCATATCTTTTTTAGAATTAACTAATACATTGTTGGGAATACTGTCACATCTCTCAAATGGAAATTTTACAGGAGAAGGGAAACTGTTCTGACCTTTGAATGTAAGTTAATGGAACCAGATTTTTCCATTCCATTCATCAAGCAGTTTTAAAGGGGCCCATATCCTACATTTATTGAGTTATTGTTTTCCCCTTGACATCCACTTACAGCGATGATTAAAACCACCTTCTTATATCTACACTCATTGTCCATTTTATCAGCTCCACTTATCATATAGGAACACTTTGTTGAACAATTACAGACTGCAGTCCATCTGATTCATTGCATATATTGTTTATCCCCCTTTTACCCTGTTCTTCAATGATCAGGACCCCCACACAACCACCACAGAGCAGGTGTTATTAGGGAGGTGGCTCATTTTCAGCACTGCAGTGACACTGACCTGATGGTGGTGTGTTAGTGTGTGTTGCGCTGGTGTGAGTGCATCAGACACAGCAGTGCTGCTGGAGTGTTTAAACAACTCTGAGACTGAGAATGGTCCGCCAACCAGCAACATCCAGCCAACAATGTCCTTTGGGCAGTGTCCTGTGACCACTGATGAAGGACTAAGCACTAACTGTGCAGCAACAGATGAGCTATCATCTCTAACTTTACATCTACAAGGTAAACCAGCAAGGTAGGAGTGTCTAATAGAGAGGACAGTGTTAAACTCCAGCAGCACTGCTGTGTCTGATTCACTCAAACCAGCACAACACACACAACCAGTGTCACTGCAGTGCTAAGAATGACCCACCACCCAAATAATATCTGCTCTGTGGTGGTCCTGTCATGGCTGATTGGTGTATATGCATGTGGTTTTATGTAGCGGCCACAGTATATTGTATATATTATATTCATATATTTTTGTATATATTCTTTTTGACTATTGGAGTTCTTTACTTTAGTTCTTCTTTATTTATACTGTGTTATATATCTTATTGTTTTTCTGTATTGTGTTTTGTACTTTGTCTTGTACTGTGTAACTGCTACTGGCTGCTAAATTTCCTTCGGGATCAATAAAGTATCTATCTATCTATCTATCTATCTATCTATCTATCCATCTATCCATCTATCTATCTATCTATCTATCTATCTATCTATCTATCTATCTATCTATCTTACATGACCGTTCTACAGCCTCTCTTTAGAATGAAGCAGGCTGGTTTTTGTTACTATACCTTTAAGACTGATCTAAAATAAATTAGCTCTGGTCTGACTGTTCTGTCTTATATTCAAAAACAAACAAACAAGTATTTTTAAATGTATTTTTTAATATTCTAGCGACTCGCTTGGGCTCTGGAAGCTCTTCGGAGGATCATGGGAGGAATGTCATATGTGTTTATTGTGTTATTTTGTGTTGGGATGTGGGTTTAGCTTTGTTTTGCAGATGGGGGACACTAGCAGGGCGAGGTGTATGACGAGTGGTGACGGCTCCCGCAGGTTCAGTGCAATGTGCCTTTCAGCTGGAGTTTAATAAAAGAGCACTTCTTGCAGCAGAGTCATGGCCTCCCCTGTGTCTTACGGTACACCGGCTCTACAATATGAACACATCAAAGAGCGAAAACATGTATATGTGCCAAGAACCAAAGGGAGCTACATCTGCTTTTTTTCAGGTAACAGTGTAAATGTATGGGCAGTGTGTTTTATATGGGCTTATGTGGCACTAGAAGATTTGTTCAGCATTATTAGGGAGGTTGAAAATGAGGACGTACTGCGTCTTGAGTGACACCCGAATCCTTGTTGTTTTAGTATAGAGACAGCTCCATTCAGATCTCCCGTCTATCTGTCCTTAATGTCTCTCTGTGCTGCCTCTCCAGACTGTAGCTCAGAGAGTGCGAGTGAAGGCAGATTGATGGCAGCGTGGATGATGATCTGAAAAGGACACAGATCGTTTTCAAACATCAGAAATGTTTACGTCTGGCTTGTCGCAGGTGCAGTGGCGAAATGGGCTCCTTTGCCTTCATATAACAGAGAAAATGAAAATGAAAAAAAAAAGAGATCTACCGAAAAGATACGCTAGAACTCCGAAATTAACCTGTTTAGAGGCTTTCCGAAGATAATATCAGACACAAATTCAATTATTGCACGGATTGCTTGCCAAGAGATAGAACAGCCGCGTGCGGCGGGAGTGTTTACAGTCTTTTGGTCTCCACAGAGAAATTATATTGGAACTACAAACCGCGAAAATGGTCAAATTAATAAGCGGACTTAATTATAAATGAAAGGATGGGAAGTGCTTGTGGGAAGGCCAGCGGAGAAACACAAGCAGCACTGCATATTATTTCAGACGGTTTCGGCTGGTACAGCTTCCTGAACTGTGACAGAACATCTCAGCCATGAAACTTGGAAAGCTACTGTAAACAATGTTTTCCAGTACAGATTACTGATCTGTAAATAAATATTCTTGAAATAAATATTATCTGTAACCTGTATAGTTTGTTTAAGGCCTCTTACTGACTGTGATTGATGCTAATGATCACGTCATTTATTTTGAGACCACCCCCTGACTGTGTTTGATACCAATCACTGTATCATTTATTCTGACACCTCCTCCTTATTGTGGTTGATCCTAATCACTATCATTCATTCTGAGACCTCCCCCTGACTGTGATTGATACCAATCACTGTGTCATTCATTCTGAGACCACCCCCTGACTGTGGTTGGTCGAAATGACCACATAATTTATTTTGAGATCTTCCCTTGACTGTTATTGATCCCAATCACTATATCATTCATTTTGAGTGCTCCCCCTGACTGTGGTTGGTCATAATAACCACATTATTTATTTTGAGACCTCCCCCTGACTGTGATTGGGCCATTAATAATGAGAACTCTTCCCAGCCATTAGGCCAAAAAAAAACATCTCTGCAGAATACACATCTTACTGAACAGAACTACTCATCACTGCATAGTATGTTCCAAAGCCGCTTCCTGACCGTGATCAGTCCTAATGACCACATAATTCATTTTGAGCACAACATTAATTCCAGGACCTCCCCCTGACTGTGATGGATACCCATCATGGTATCATTCATTCTGAGATCTCCCCCTGACTGTGATTGGTCCTAATCACTGCATCATTTATTCTGCATCACAATATGAATAACATACTTTTCATCACATTTGGATTGCTTTCTTTTACTTGTCTTTTTTAAGGTCAACCCATCTCTGCAGAGTTTACATCATACTGAAAAAACTACTAATCACTGCATAGTTTGTTCTAAGACCTCTTCCTGACTGTGATTGATCCCAATCACTGTATCATTCATTCTGAGACCTCCCCCTGATTGTGATTGATCCTACTGACCACATCATTCATTCTAAGACCTCCCCCTGACTGTAATAGATTTTACTGACCACATTATTCTTTCTGAGACCTTACCCCAACTGTGGTTGGTTCCAACTAACACAAAATTTGTTCTCCCTAACTGTGATTGGTCCTAATGACCATGTAATTTACCCTGAGGCTTCTGAGACCCCTTGACTGTGACTGGCCCTTATTACTGTAGCATTAATTCTGTGACTTCCCCTTGAATGTGATTGGTCCTAATCACTGCATTATTCTGGACCTATTATGGACCTAATGGTTGCATGTTTTCTTCTAAGCCCTCCCACTGATAGTGATGTGTTTGCTGGACAAAGTAGGATAGCAGTGCTAAAACATACACAGAGTTCTGTTTTGTTTAGTTCATTTGTCATTTGTTTACTTTGTATAGTCAAGAACAATGTCACAAACATGCTACTTAAGTGTATTAAAGCTTCAAATGTCTGTAAATGTAAGTTATATGACTGCAATGCATGGTTTTAACCTCAGCGTTGGAAAGTTTAGTTGGGTGCTAACATAACACTGCATCACTGCATTGCTTAGAGAAGCTAGCACATTATATTCAGGAAAGCAATGACAACTTGTGAAAGGAGGGTTTAGCTTTTGAGGTGACCATTAAAAAGTCCTATAAGGCTGGTTTTAATGTAATCCTGCTTGTAATCTGCCCATTTTTATAACTTATCTGTATTATAATGGAATATGATCCCATTTCTGTTACATTGTGTATTATTATCACTACATAAGTCTGACCATAGTATCTAAGCTGCATCTGAGAGGAAACAGCTATCAGTTGTTTTTTCTAGTTTTTATACTACACACCCTATAAAGTACTCTCACCATCCACTTTATTACTCTCATTGGCCATTTTATGAGGTCTACCTATTTTATTGGGCCTCTATATGGGTGGACTTTTACAGACTATAGCCCATCTGTTGTCAAGCACAATTTGCCAGCCACCCTCTTCCCCAGAGGTCATTAATTCCAGTCCTGGAGGGCTAGTATCCAGCACAGTTTGGTGACTCGCCTGCTCAAACGCACCTAACTCAACACAGTAGTTAATTACCAGGTTTTGCAGATGTGCTTTAGTAGAGAAGTCACCAAACCAGACCTCTGCTGTACCATTTTTATCATATTAAATTTTCTGACTGCTGCTATATATCATTTGGGTGGGGGACCATTCTCAAAACTGCTGTAACATTAATGGCCCTACCCCACTGTGTTTACGTGGTGGGAACACTAACAGTTCAGAGATGTTGAGTAGAGTTGGTAGTGACCCATTTAATGGAGGCTGAATTTGCTCGCCAACCGTCCAGCAGCCATCAGTCCAGAAAATACATTGATGGCTGACTTAATTTGCATACTACAGTACTAAATATATATTTAAATAATCATGGAACCATTGATGGTTATACTAATTTGACATATTAATTATTATGCTTTATGTGGTTTGTGAGTTTGGGAACTTTTACTGTTTGGTGGTAGTATGAGGGAAGACTATAATACTGAGGCATGGGAAATAAGTCTGAAAGACTGGGCTAAAGTTCTTGGTAGCTTCTGGTAGAGCTAGAAGGATGGAGGTAGGACTGACAGAATGGAATGGGGGAATCAAGGAAATCATGGTGGGGTGGGAAAACGTAGTCATGGGAAATCTAGAAAAGTATAGACTGCTTGAATGGAAGGAGGAGGGGGTTTCAAACGTGGTCCTTACCCAAACTTCAGTTAAACTCCATTTTAAGGTGTAGCAGGTGATATTGTTTTGCTGCTATGTTTTGCCTTATCACATGGAGTGGACCTTTGACCTTTGTATGACTTTTTTTCTCTCTATGTCACGTTTTTCATCCCGGCTGTTTGCATATCTCCAAACAAAAACATGTTCTTGCATTGTTTTTTCAGATTTTACATTAAGGGTTTTTATTGTGGGCTTTCAAATTTGGCATTGAAGCTCTACTGACATGTTAGTGTCCATGTTGCTTGTCATTTCTAGGTTGAGAGTGGTCCACTAACCCAAGACATCCAGCCAAAAGCAGCTCTGCAGACAAAAACCACTTACGGTTGAGAGGCTAGAGCAGTTTCTCAACAAAGAACTTGGAGCACACCAGATGGTTCTACATTTTTTTTCTAACCTAGAATGTTAGAATCTTGGATAGACCAAAAGCTTGGAGTCCTCAGCTTGGCTCAAAGGACTGGGTTGAGAAACACTGCTCTATCCCAGTGTTTCTCAAGCCAGTCCTTGGAGCCGAGCTGAAGATTTGAAGTTTTGGAGGTCCACTGCTCAGCACATTTTAGTACTTCCCCTGCTTTAACACTGCCACTTTAACTCAATAAGGTCTTTTAATGAGCTAACTAATTAGACCAGGCGTGCTGGGAGCAGGAAAACACAAAAAAGTGCAGAGCAGTGAAACGCTGGTCTGACTAACTCGAATTGTACAGCAACAGTTGGACAACAATCTCCAGCTGTATTCAGACAAGATGGACCAACCAGGCTTTCTAATAAAGCGGCCAGTAAGTGTAGATAATGCACTGCATAGAATTATAGACCACAGTAAGAAGATTGACATACATTCAGATATGAAAAAGTGGTTATGGCCTATTAAAAAGCTAATTACTGGATGTTAATGCAGGTCATACCATAACAGAGCTCATTTCCATTCCTCGCCCCGTCAGTGTTCTTTTCTTCTTGTGTTACAACAAAATCTTACAGCTAGCCTTTGTCCTCCTCTTTCTGCACTCTCCCACCGACAATAGACTGCCGAGAGAGAGAGCGGTCAGCAACCACTCAGTTCTTAATCACAGAGGAACGTAGCCATTATGGGGGAGAGGTGGTGAACAGCATTCCACAGCGGAAGTCATTTGGCCATTACCGGTGATGAGGTTCAATTAGAGAGGTGGAGCTGCTAATGAGCTCTTCTTAATACAGAGGAGGAAAGAACAGAGCATTAGCATGCAGTGTATGATACCATCCTCAAACATCTACACAGTCTATCCTCGCTGTGGTTCTTTTGCTTAGTCTTCATCTTCATCAAACCTAGTTTCTAGTTTTCATTTCATGTTCACTTCTTCCTTACACTTCTGCTCTCTCTTTTTCCCTCTCTCCCTCACTTCCCACCTTTATTTCACACACACTCTCTTTTTTCCGTTGTTCTGGCTGTCTTTTCTCTCTTTCCTCTCTCTGTCTTCTTTCTCTCTCTCTCCTTCTGATTTTCTCTTCCCTTCCTGTTTACCTCTCTTCTTTCTTCTATTTCACTCCATTACTTTCTCCCCCTCTATATTTCTCTTTCTTTATTTATCTCTCCCCCCTCCCCTTGCCACACCATTTTCCTCTCTTTCTCTCTCTGTCTCTCGTCTCTTTCTCTTCTCCACACTCTTTCTCCCTGCCTTCTATTTCACTCACTGTATTTCTGACCTCTTTCACTCTCTCTTTCTCCCCCTCTGTATTTCTCTTTCTTTATTTAAATCCACACTATTTCTCTCACCCTCTCTCTCTGTCTCTCTTGCTCTCTGTTTCTCTTCTCAACTCTTTCTCTCCCTGCCTTCTATTTCACTTACTGTATTTCTGACTCTCTTCATCCTTTCTCTTTGCTCTCTCTGACTTTCTTTCTCTTTCTTCGCCTCTCCTTTTCTACCTTCTCCCCCCTCTATATCACTTTTTCTTTCTCCTCCTCTTTATTTCTCTTTCTTTATTTACCCCCACACTATTTCTCTCTAATTCTCTTTCTGTCTCTCTTGCTGTCTTTCTCTTCTCCACTCTGTCTCTTCCTGCCTTCTGTTTCACTTGCAGTATTTCTGCCTCTCTTTGTCTATTCTCTCATGCTCTCTCTGACTTTCTTTTTCTCTCTCCCCCTCCCTTCCTCCCCCTCTGTTTCACTCTTTCCCTCTCCCTCGCTCTCACTGTTACTTTCTCTCTTGCTCTCTCCCTCTCTTTCTCTCTCTTCACACCTATCCCTTCTTTAATCTCTATTTTACTCCCTGATTTTCTCATTTTCTCCTCTTCAGTATTTCTGGCTATCTCCTCCCATCCCCCTATCTCTCTCTCACTCTCTTTCTCTCTCTCTCCCTCTCTCTCTCTCCCTCTCTCTCTCTCTCCCTCTCTCTCTCTCTCCCTCTCTCTCTCCCTCTCTCTCTCCCACTCTCTCTCCCTCTCTCTCGCTCTCTTTCTCTCTCTCCCTCTCTCTCTCTGTCTCCCTCTCTTTCTCTCTCTCTCTCTCTCTCTCTCTCTCTCTCTCTCTCTCTCTCTCTCGTTGTGCTGCTTTGCTGTTTTCCCCTGTTGTTCTTTTTCGAACTGATATGCTTTGAACATTTTGAGACAATATTCACGCTTTGCATCACTGAGTGTGTAATTAACGTTGCAGAGATGAAGCAGCTCACAGATCGGCTGAGCAGAACACTGGAGCTCATAAACGGGCTGAAGTTGGGAAAAGACTATCAGACGGTTATAGGTCAGTAAACAACGACTAAACATGAACAACTGACATCAGAGAGCTGAACTTGAATGACAGTAATTAAAAAAAATGCTTTGGCTTTACATCTACCCACAGCGCACACACCCGCCGAGCACACACAGTGGAGGGTAATTGTAAAACAGATTACTGAAAATAAGCGGAAGCACAGCAGCATGTCTAATCTACTACAAGTGTATGTTTTATTAGCCAGAGCTGACTGATCAACCTAAACAAATTAAAGCACAATTGCAAGCAGGAGGCCAATTTAACATTTACTCTTAGTAAATAGCTTTATTTAATACAGAGGCGTAATTGTATTTATACACTGTAGATGTGGAGAGATGACAGTTCCTCTCTCTTCTTAAAGTCCTGGTCAGTCATTTTTAATGTAAGTTGATGAAACGAACCATTTCTATTGGTCCACTCACTGTGAAATGTTCAGACGGTGTGAAGGGCAGATATTACTACCAAAGGGCATTTAAAAGAAGAATGGATGAGGTTAAGATAAGACGGATAAGGATAGAAATACACACAGTATAAAACATACACTAGGGCTGGGAAACCTCATGACCATTAAACAAGCCCTTTAAACTTTAAACAAGAAAAGCTCTGCGTTCAAGACACATGCAAGAAAAGCATCAAAACACCCTGCTCTGTTCTCAGACCCATGTGGTGGAACAAAGGGTGGACCCAAACTGGAAATTTATAATATTGGGATTCACAAAAAATGTGTCTGTCTTATTAGACACAACGTTAATTTATTAGATCTTGAAACAGAGAAAAATAAACCCGCAGTGCTACATTTATATACATTTAAAATACTAAAACTAAAATACTAAAATCTAAAACTGTCAACACTGTGATTTTTATTTAATATTGGTGTCTATTTGTGTGCCGCACTAAATCCAGTTAAACAGGACTAAATCCGCTCTAAAACAGGCATTACTGAAGAAGATATATACATTAAATGTTTACAAAATTATAGTTTAATGTGATACATATACAACAATACATCATCACTGTCCAAACCTCCATTTTTGTTGATTTTAATTTTTCTGCATAATTTTAAACATGGTAGGTGGTAATTTATGTAGTTTGAAAGTTTTTGTGATGATTGGACCAATAGTAATGCTCCAAAAACCCTCAGAATAAAACCCCATTTCTATTAACTTACATTAAAAGTGAAAAAAAGCTCCTGCCCTCTCCTCTGAGGTTACTATTTTGGATATACTTGTTTTGTTTGTATAGCAACAATATATTGTCAATGCCCAGTCCTAAGCCTGACCTTTTTATACTAGCTGGACAACAAAGCACTTTTGTAAGTCACTCTAGACAAAAGATTCATACATGTAAAAGCAATATAACAATATTTATTGCTATAGTGATCATTTAGATCACATTATGGCAAAATATGTTATTCTTGGCATATTATGGATATTGCAATACAAGTATTTCTATACTCCTTTAACTGGATCTTATAAATGATTGAATAAAAAAATTGTTATGCTCCAAGTTTTTGTTAGTTTTAATGTGACTGATTGGTTCTTCTTGTCTGATCAAACTTATCTTCACGCATAAATAAGGAATTAATGTGATGTATATTATCCACAGTGTTGTGATGTTAAACCTTTAATATATCTCCCTCTTCTAATGCACACTATATCCCAAAAAGTATTCAGACACTCCATTAAAAAAAGTGAATTCCATAACTTTAAGGTTCACCCAGTGCTGACGCAGATGTTTCATTATATAATCTTCATAGGAATGTAGTGCCAATACAAACGGACCCTTTAAAGCAGCTGCACATGAGCTGCACAAGTCACTAGGCCTGATCCCAAGCATCAGCTAGAGCATGAATAGGGTTCAAAGTATAAATGTATACAGACATATAGAGTGAAGTCCTCCTTGAAGAATAGAAGCTATTACTGCAGTAAAGGAGGGGACAAACTTCTGTAATATCAAAAAAAAAAGCATGTGTCTACAAACTTATGGACATGTAGTGAATCTGAATCACTTTCATAAAGCTGCATCAACAAAGTCTCCAAAGAGCAGAAGATTCAGTTGAGCGAATCGGAAGATTATTGTTTGTGATATGATGGCAGCGACATACGACTAATGCGGGTGAACTCTGGTAAACATGCAGACACGCAGCCACACAAGAGCATAATCGCTAACAGCATGCATGTGCACACAATCATAAACAACAATCTACAAGATCCAAACACAGCAGCACTGAACCAGACACTCAACCAGACACTGAACCGAGATGTAGCTGACAAAGGACAAGCATCCAAATGAGAAACAGACATGAAGACGTAAAGATAAAGGCAGAAAAAGCTCCCTAATGTAAATACACACGCATCATCAGGAACCCTTTGACTCAGAGAAAGCAGGACTGCCACTCTCAGTTGTAGCAGTTTGCATTCTTTTTGGAACACGCGATCCTGTCTCGCATCACAATCATGCTACATTTTCATTCTTTTTCAGGGTTTCGGAGTAATCACTTAATCTATCATGCCTCAGTCACACTCAGCAAAGTCATACAGAACTGAAAAGCAGCGACCTGTGACCACTGATGAAGGACTAGAGGATGACCGACACAAACAGTGCAGCAACAGATGAGTTCTCGTCTCTGACGTGGTGTGTCTATTAGAGTGGACAGTGAGTGGACACAGGGTTTTAAAATCTGCAGCAGCACTGCCGTATCTGATCCACTCGTAGAAGCACGACACATACTAATACACCACCGCCACTATAACTGTCTAAGTGTAGTGCTTAGAATGACACACAGCCCAAATAATATCTGCTTTGTGAAGGTACTTTGGGGGTCCTGATTGTTGAGAAACAAGGTAACAAAGTATGCAGAGAAACAGATGGACTACAGTCTGTAAGTGTGGGACTACAAAGTGCACTTGTATTGTAAATGGAGCTGATATAATTCACAATAAATGTAATTACACTACAGCTCAAAAGTTTAGGATCACTTCAGAATTTTTTTTAATGCAATTTTCATGCAATTCATGCAATTTTCATGTAAATCACAAACAATATGGTCCATTTCACAATTAATGTAAGTGTATTAGATGATTTTTTTAAAGAATAAAAATGTTTGTATTAAAGCCTATTTTTGTATAGAGGCTTATTTTGCATATTAGTCCTATTATCAGTAATTTTCAGTCCTCTGTCTAAATCTCCTGGTACGGCCGCCAATCCAAGTTATGGATGTTATTGGGCTAATTGGTTGTTAGGACACTCTTGCTTAATTGTGATGCACAGCTGAAAAACATTCTACTAATAAGTGAACATAAAAGGGAGAACAACATTCTAGGTTAGTTTAGTATCTGAAGCATCAACAGTTAATGAGACCAAAATGGCCAGAAAGAAACAACTTTCTTTAGAGAGCCATCAGTCCATTGTTGTGTTAAGGAAGAAGATACTCCATTGAAAACAAGAACATTTCACTGAGATCCCAAACCTTTGAGCGGTAGTGTATATAAATGTGTGTGTGTATATATACATACACACACACACACACAAACACACACAGTCATAAATATATAATTTATTTATTTATTTACTGTATTTTATACTGTATTATTTATTTATTTATTTACTGTACTGCTGCAGTTCTATTCTTAGGCCCATTCTTAAAGTTGGAACCAAAGATTTCCTACAATGTCTGCATTCATCATATTTTAGAAGGTAAGCCGTGTAAGCCATTTTTAGCCCTATTCTGAAGGATTTTGGGAAGGATTTTCTAATATATTGCTCCTGCTTGGATTACTGTAGCTTTTGTAGTACAGAATGGTCTGAAAAGTGTTTTACAGTTAGAGTGTGCAGTGTTTTCTTGACTTTTTCTTAGAACAATAATCTAACAGTCAGTGCGTATTCACAGTAAAACAAATACTACTTTTTTAAAAGATTTTAGTTTTAACATCTAAATCCATTAAGCCAGTAAAATCTCAGTTCCATGTGGAAATGGGATTTGGTCCAAATAATTCAGTACAAACATACTTCTAAAAATGTCAGCGATCCACAGGTAAAGATCAATTGCTTTAAAAATGACCTTAGTCACGTTTAGGGGGGGTTACTGTACTGCAGTCTTTGAAATGTAGGATAAAAGAAATTTGGATTCATTCCCCAAGAATTCCTAGGAATAAACATCTTCTTAAAGCCTCCTTATGCTGTTTTCACCTAGATTCTGATATTCATGTTTTCTTATTTGGGACTTGTTCTTTGGTAAGACACTCAAAACCACATTGGTGTGAACAATTCCACGGCTTAAGAACACATCATGAATTTAACATAGACTTTTTCTTAAGAGCTTTCTCATAAACCGATTCATGAAGGAAGCTTAGGAAGATATTAGTGAATGAGGCCCAATAGCTTTTAATAGTATATCAGATTGTACTCATAGTTTTTGATATTACTCCAGTGTGGCCCCCCTGGTTCTTTGGTCTCTAATCAACTTTTCAAACCTCATTGGTGCCAAATTAAGGGGGTTGTGGCGAAACTTCCAACAGAGCTGTGTCTCACAGCAGCACTACCTTGTATTGATCATATTGCATGACCATTATCTATATACACTAGGATGCATCCACATCTGTGCATTTCCAGTGAATAGGTTTTTTTAGTATTTTAATATTATGCATATATAAAGCACTTCATATCATAAAAATATAGTAACTCAATGTACTTTGTTTACCTACTTTTGCATAAGAAATCTATAACCTTTATGTGGGGCTAGTATTGAATGTAATCTGCAGCTTCTTGACGTTGTTCAGAACTGTTTTGCCAAATCATTCTCCCCTAGTTTGAGGTTTGGATCCAAAAGCTAATCCCAAAAGTCGTCTTTGAAGTGATGCCACAGAAGAACCACTTTAGGTGTTCCCTAAAGAACCTTCCACCAAATCGTTCTGAAAACGAGGTGTGTGAGTGTGAAGAGCGCTTTGAGCCGAGACCCGTTAAGAAACCCTTATTTTCAGGAGATGAGCCAAAACACCAGCAACCATGACCAGAGGAGGAACCTTATGGATATGAGGTATGGGATGTTGTTAAAAGGGGGCTAATGAAATCACAGAACAATGTGAAACGTGTATGATGGAGGGTTTACAAAATAGGATGGAATAGAGGTTGTGAGGTGATTCCATTTGGCTTGTGCTTACAGATCTGCACTCGTTTATATATATTGCTCTTCGGTCTCTTAGGCCATTTTCTTGTTATTGCTGAAATGGGATACAAAAAGAGATATATCTACAAAAAAAATCAACAAATATCCAGACTAGCAGCAGTAAAGGAACACCATTCGGATGCCATCCTAAAGACAGCATGCTACTGCCATCTAGTGTCTTCATGTGCAAGTGTACACAACCCTGGTGAGACATGTATGTTCTTCTGTGTTTCCAGCCTACACTTTTATTTATAGTAGGATAGTGAAGATAGATTATGAAGGATGAGTTCCCCCCTCTAAGTCTTAGTTCCTCTAATGGTTTCATGCTCTTTGCGAAGTTTCTTTTTTCTCAATTGCCAGCCTTGGCTTGATATCGCTGCTATGGACAATATCACTAAGTCACTTTAAATAAATTAATCTTCTTAGATAACCTGCCTATGCAAAAGTTTCTACATATGTCCTCCTGTATATCTTATGTATAGATCTTGTGTATGTTTTGTATATTTCCTTATATATTTAAGTTATTACTAAATGTATATTTTCTAGCTTATTTTTACTTCATTATTGTCTATTTATTGTATGTTTGCACTGTTTTTACTACTATATATAATGCTGCCCTGCTGTAAAGTTGTATGTAAGCCTCACACCAAGCATTTCAATATATGTTATGTCCTGACATGATGTGCAAATGACAATAATCTTGAAACTTGAAACTACTGGCCACAAGTTTCACATATGCTGAGACTTTGTTTGGCTGATCCAAAATGTTTTGGCATGGCTCTTTTAAAATGAAATAATAGTTAAAATTTCTTTTTAAATTAATTCATACATAGTCATGACCTGCAATGTTTATACATGTTTAGGTAACGTCCCTTAACAGCGTCTGGCATGAGGCTGAAAATGTATTTAACTTCTGACTGGCAATGTATGTTCTAACTACAAGTATCACACATCTGTATCAGCATTCCTATATCATGGAAGGACACATTTTTCACACCTTTTTATACATACTTATATTTATACATACTTATTTATAAAAATTTGCTCCATCTGCTTTTGTGATGTCACAAAAATAAACATAAGCACACACAGGGTTAATTGCAGTCACCTTTATAGTTCCCTATAAGGTGTACTACACACGGTATTCCAGCTTTTTAATGGTGATTCCAAACCACAGGAAGTGAAAATGCTCTATGGTTTATCACTTCACAGGAAGCTGTTTTTTCCATCAGTCACCGCATGCTTCTTGAAGATTGGTGTTTGATTATGATGCTGTAGGACATTCCGAATAGGTATTTATCGCATCCCGTGCTCAGGTGTGTATGGAATATAACAGTACTGCTAAGGGACCCTGTGGCCTCCTATTCAGCCTATGGCAGTTGCCCCGGACTTGTTTTTGAATGATGCACAACAGTGAGCAGCCAATCCAAATCATAGCCGTGATATTTGCATATCACTGCTATGGCAACAAAACCTTTTTTCTTCAAGATGATAACTTTACAGGAGAATGGGGAAAAACATGCTTAAATTTTAAGGTAAATCAATTTATGAATATACACAAATAAACACTATTAATATAATACAGTTAGCAGTGGATTGACATCATGGATTTCCACAAATATTCAAGTAACATGCTTACACAATGTTTAGTATGATGAATTCCCTCACTGAGCAGATACTGCTTTTTGGCATAGTATCCAGATTGATTTATGATAGTCTGAACAGCAAAAAAAAAAAAAACAACAACAACAACACATGAAATCTCTTCCAAATCCAGTTGGTCTGAAATGCGATACCAATCAGATTTTTACTGGTGTCTCAGTCTGAAAAGTTTTTCCTAACTTTTTCTCAGATAATGGGACAGCTTCACTATGGCTGGTTAAAATAGTTCTAGAGGAAAGTGTTGATGTTTGGATGTATAGTGCTGCGCCGCATTAAGTCCTGATAACAGCAAACAGGTGAATTCAAACTAAAGAGCTCAACGTTTTTATTTCACCTGGAACATCTGTCCTCTCTGACTGTGCTGTGAGTGGGAGAGAATAAGCACCCCATTATGATAATGCTTCTCCACCTGAAAGCTCTGAGCGCAGTCCGTCATTTGTTTCTAGCATTTCCAAAAAAACATCTCATTATTTTCGGGAAAGGTCACGAGTATCTTTCATACGTCTCTGCTATGCATAATCGAGGACAAATACACAAGCAACTCCCCAGATGCATCTTTGTTTTTCACAGATATTTGGCATCCTTGAAAGGCTGCCGTACTTTAGTGCTCTGAGACTCCTGACTGTGGTATGCTAATCCTTGAAGGCTTCCGTGCCCACCTGCCAACGCTCATTATTTTCATGCTATTTTCAGGCAAACAAATGTACAGTAAGGCTGCGCTGGAACCTCGAGCCAAAAGCACTTCAGAAAAAAACCAAAAAAAACAAATGAGGAAGATTCCGCTGTCAGTCACAGCGATGATGAGAAAGTACGTCGTCATGCTGTACGATAAACACTTGCTGAGCCCAGTCATCTCAAGGCCAATTACACACTGAATATTTACCCAGCCGGAGCTACATCTCTACCTGCCGGGCAAGAGCTTTTCTGCTCCATGCGTCCATCCCTTGTTTGTTTCTGAGTGATCAGCTACACTGTCTAGGGATGAAAAGATAATGGCATTATTTGCAAGTAAACTTGCACTACTGGTCAAAAGTGTGGACACGTCTTACCCTTACGTCTTAATCCTTTGATGCCCAAGCTAAGCAAACCCCTTCTAATGCACAACAAGGGTCAAACTTGCCCCGTAGTCATTCCCTATGTTATTTTATGTATTGCTGAGTATCTCTTTGGTAAATTCATTGGCGTAGAAACTGGGTGGATGGAGGGACGTGTCGGAAACTGTTTAAAACACTTTATTTGGTCTGGGTCTTTCACTTTGTTAAGGCTTGCGTTGATAGTGTCGCTGGAGCGTCGGGCAGCTCGCACCAGCTTTAAAAGCGAGGTCAGTGATAAGAGCAATGATAAGCTAAAATAAAAAACTAGGAAGCTTTGGCTTAGCTAACATTTATATTAACTTTTGTCAGAAAGCACTCTGAAACGTAAAGTTACATTACTCGTCCCAAACTGCAGACTGCTACTACACTACACTACACTAGTATATATATATATATATATATATATATATATATATATATATATATATATATACTAGTGTATGATGAATAAAATAAATTAATGAAAGAATAAATAAAAGGACACCATCGTTAGAAGTGCTTTCAGTAGTGCATTATGTAATGTATGTATTTTTCACCCAGGTTGGGCATCAAAGGGTTAAAAATATTTGCATATGTATTTGAGCTCATTCCACACCAGCTGACTTCAGGCAGTTCTGAGAAAGATTTCCAAATTCCAAATTCCACAGGTGTGCTAAAATGAATTATACATTGATTTGATAAAATCTGCATTTAAATTTCTCTCAAAATAATTCTGAAAATGTATTAAAAATCAAACAAATAAAATAAAATAAAATAACAAATAAATAAAATGTATAGGCAGATTTTGTAATATGCCTTGTAATCACTGCTTTACTATAATAATTTTACATTCTAAAAATAAACACATATACAGCATTTTACAATAAACTTGCAAATAAAAAGGGTGCACTCTAACATGAACAGCACATCCTTCAATAAATGAATGTTATGGGAATTTATGAAAAGGCCAATATCATGAAGTAGCTTGAAGTAATACTTTCATAGTCAGCGTTTTAAAACATACCATTCACGCCCCAGTCCATACAGTCCAGACACACAAACTAAGCTTTAAAACCAGCCTGTTTAGAAGTCTTTGTTTCAGTGATATGCTCATGTGATATGCTCATGCACAGTTTAACTCCCTCCATTCATGCTGGAGCTATACAGAGTGTTTCAGCTCTGAGTGTGTTTCTGTATGAGGCTCAATACACAGTCACTGTATAGAAGCCCTAAAGACATAGTAACAAAAAAAACAGCCCATTTCAGTGAAAAATGGTCCAAATAAATTAGAAGTGGAACTCAACTGAATAATAATGGGCCCTTTAATCCATAACTAGTTCATTTTAAATATTTGAGCGGTAATAAAATTCTACACATTCTACAAATTCTACCCAGTTTTCATAAGCAGTTATACTTACAGTTATAGTTATAATCACACTTTTTTCTTAGATGAGAACTTTTAAGACGACTGTCCTCACTGTTGTTAGCAAGTGATCCGATCTGTCTGTCCAGGCACTAAACTACAAATACCTTAAAATCCGATCTGAGCAGCCAGGGCGTTCAGATTGAGACACCAGTAAAAAATCTGATTGGAATCTCATTTCAGACCAACTGGATTTGGAAGAGATTTAATGTGTTTCTTTTTTTTTTTTGCTGCCCAGGCTATCATAAATCAATCTGGATATAATGCCAAAAAAGCAGTTTCTGCTGAGTGAGGGAATTCATCATACTACACATTGTGTTACTTAAATTTTTGTGGAAATCCATGATGTCAATCCACTGCTAACTGCATTATATTAATATTATTTATTTGTGTATATTTATAAACAAAGGCTTCACTCTAAAACTGAATGGCACAGATCTACACTCTTAACGGTGGCATAACTATATTGTTATTAGTTTTTTTTTTCATTTCTGCCAGATCTTTGATGCATAACTCGTCTTGCAGTTTTCAAAATATCTAAAAAAACACCGCTCCAACTCAGCTTTTTGATCAGATGTACAGATTCCAGAAAACAACTGATTTATTTCTGGATTTTTTTCCTATAGTGAATGAACAGGATGGAAAAGTGCACGTCAATCTACTGAAGGCACTGTTTCGCATACACCGATTCAGGGCAGACCTCCGACCACAAATTTATTATTGGTTCAACCAGCACTCATCTGTATGTCATGTTTTCATCCCTCCATATGCCTATTCCTCCTATTCATTTTCAGACCCACCCAAACCTGGTTTCATTTAACCTACAGCCATCAAACTCCATGTACCCACTTAGGGCATATCCCCAAGCTCTAACCCAGACATACTGACCTGCACTCCTCTATTGGTTGTTTATGCACAACCATCCAAATAACTGGTGTCATAAAAGATTTTTAAAAATAATATTAATAAATGTCCTGATAAGGTAAATGCAATGGGTCAATATGACCTACGAATAGTAAATTATTTAAAACAAAGAGATTACAAGCATTAAGCCATATGCAGTATTCTGAAGAGTCAGGCCACACACATAGATTTAAGATTCATGATTCATGAACCATACGCACTTGTTGAGTTGAGTAGATGATTTATTTCCTGTATCACAGCAATATACACTCAGTTGACCTTGCCTCAAACAGGAATGTGTTCAATGAAACTAAATTTCCTCAGCTGCATTTCAGGCATTTAAATAAATCTTGAACAAGTCATTGACAGTGACACTCTGAAGTCACCCAAACTTAAAAAATAAAAAATAAAACAAAACAACATCTAAATAGGTAGTATAACAAAAAGCTACACAGGGAAACATGATAAGTGTCTAAAGAGTATATCGACAACTGTCTGTCCAGAATTACAAATGAAGAGCAGCATATTAAGAGGTTGGCAACACCACTGGAATACAAACGTGAGCAACGTAACAAATGTGCAAAACTGCTTCTAAACACCCCCATTTAGAGGAACCGTCTATTTTATACCTTGTACCCAGAGTGAATTCATTCTCAAACATTCAATAATCAATACAAAAATATATATGTGTAATCCCAAATCAGTCCAAAAACATAATATACAAGTCATAGTTCTGTTTTCCTTGATTTTTTTGGGGGTAAAAAAAAAATAAAAATAAAAACTCATTGATTGCCAGCTATGAAAAGATGAGATAAACTAATGTATTGACAATAAAATAAAATAAAAAAGCATTCAAAACATTTAAAATTAAGACATGAAAAATGAAGTGAACCCACAAGAAAACTGATGGTGGACTTAAAACTGAAACAAAAGGAAAAAACCTGAACAAAGAGTCATTTGAAACCCTGATATCTGTGGCTTTGAACTGCCTTTTGCCTGAGGGCCATCAGGACTTGAGTGGCATGTAAAGACTGTCTGATTTCACACATATGCAAATGTCCTTGAGCTGGAACCAAGTGGTCAAGTAAAGTGGGCTGAAAGGAACACACAATTAAGATGCATGAACTGCAATTACACCATGTTGGGAGTCACTTGGATGCCAGACTCAAGTCACACAGGATGTGCATTGATGAGAAACGTTTGTGTGTGTGCGAGAGTGAGTGAGACCGTTCAGGTAAGTGGGCCACTTCGCTAAGTGAAAGAAATCCCCTTTAAAGGCTTTCAGCCATGGACTAGCGGCACTCCGTGATGCAGAGCCCGTTTCCACATGTAATATGTGGAGCGTGGAGTGAGAGGAAAGTAGGATCTAAATTCTTTGAAGGTGGGAAAAGACTTCTCTTCGAAGCGCTGCTGCAAGAATAGCTTAGCCTTGGCCTTGAAATTGGCCAACGCCACAACGTCCATCACAAACATTCGATCATTGCTGCTCTTGTCAGACAGATGGTATTCGGGCAGGGTGAACTCAGTGGGGCTGACCGTCTGCCTGTTCAGGTAATCCATGGCTCCGTCAAACGGAAACAGTGTCTGACTTCCTACCTGTTGCAGCAGATCCTTGGTTACGGCTACTCTTTCGGTCTCCTCTGTCTCAAAGCTCAGATCAGGCTTCGTCTGGGCTTTCTTGTTGAGGGGATATCTCCAGAACCAGTAGTAAGACGTGGAGATGGAGGGAAACTTGAGCTTGAATTTGAACAGAGACATCTTTGAGTTCTGAACACAAGCTTTGGCCTCTTCTCTGTGCTTTTTCCTCTGCAGATAGATCAGCCTGAGACTCCTCTGACTGCGCCTGGAGATCCTAGCTCTGGGGGTTACCCTGCGGCTCTCTAGCAAAGCCGGCAACAGCTTCTCTTTTAGATTCTGGGTTTTATCAGCGTCTGAACTTTCTTCGCCACTCCCCGAGAGATCTTTGTAAGGTGTAAACAGCATGGCTTCCCTCCTCCAGTTGTAGTACGTGGATCTAGAGATTCCTGGAAACCTTCTTTTGAAGATCCTGTAGGGGAATGAGGTATTTGTAGAGATGCAATTCTGGAGGCTCTTCTTTGCTTCCTGCATCAACGCTGCATTCTGAGCACGATCACCCTCTAGCTTGTCAGATTTGAGGGCTTGCATGTTGGCAAAACCTTCCTCGCTGGATTGTTTCTTGATCTCTGGAGAGGACCAGTAGTCCTGTTCAATGCTATCCCCAGGGCTCAGCTCTCCAGTTGAGCTTCCGGACGCAATGCTGCCCGTGGACATGAGTTCATGTTTCCAGGCATAATACGTAGATCTGGAGATTTCTGGAAAGAACTCTCTGAATTGGTTCTGGGGTATGAGCTTCCCTTCCTTGTAGCAGGCCTGAAAAAAGTGTTTTGCCTCATACCTGGCCACCGATTTCTTGTGGTACTCCGAGCTCTGCCGCCTCCAGCGATAAAAGGTGCTCTTTGTGATGTTGAACTTATCTTTGAGAGTGGAATACGACAGCTGAGAGTCCTGACTCAGAAGATCTAAAGACTTAACGGAGGGCAATCGCTGTTCGCTGCTGGGGCTTCCGATTTTGAGGTCACTGGCATGGATCAAGGCAACAAAGTTATGAGGTTTGAATACGGAGCCTGCTTCCAGTTCACCTGACCACATAATGTGGAGGGTGAAGGGCTCAAAGTCTTTGGGGCACGTTCTAGGGCGAATAAGACGGTTAAAGTAGGGCCTGATCTTTAGGTTATACATAGGGTAGATGGAGTAGATGTTGCACTGGAGGACAGACGACAGCGCATAGACATGCCACATGTTGGCAAAAGAGCCAGGGAAACAGGAGGCCTTGACGTCTGCATCAAAGATGGCCTCCAGCACCTGCATGGGAAGCCTGAGCATGTCCTGGGACTCCTCGGCGCAGAGGGAGAACCTGGCCGCCTGAAGCATCACCTTGGAGTCAATCATGCCACAGAGGTAGTACTGCTTCCATAGCAGCATCTCCACCACAGTCCTCACCTGCAGCTCCAGGCTCAGGCTTGTGGAGCCCACTAGAAGCATGCTAGCAGCATCAAACAGCAGGTTGCCCTCCCCTTTGCAGACCAGAGGAAGCAAGCCAGCTGGCGCATCTGATGGGTACAGTCGGTGAGCCACCCCATCAACGCCCATCCATGAGGAGATCTCCGTGCACAGAGCTGTGGGGAGGTGGAAGGGGGTGAGGACCTGCTCCACCTCCAGGGCCACTTTAATCAGAGCATCCAGGCCCAAAGACTCTGTGGCCTCCTGAAGCTCCCCCAGGACAGAAAGCACCACCTCCTTCCTCTGAATCATGCCTGCAGGAGAAAGTCAGATAAGCATCAAGGACAGAGGAACTACAAACATGGCCAAAGAAATGAAGGATGTTAAAAGATGGCACTCCCACTCTAAGTCAAATTCCCTGACTTTTTTTCCTGACCTTCACTTACTACAACGCTGTATTTCCATGTCTTATAGGAGGTACTTTTGACTGTGACTGCTGATTGTTGGGACAGGAATAAATGGGCACAGGAAATCAATTAACCATAACCACCCACTCACTACAGGATATGTGTAAAAACTGAATTTTTCATAAATAGCAATTTAAAAAAAAAAAGACACAACAAACAATTCCCTGATATTCCACGACTAGGCCCAAATAATGACCAAATCCCCCGACCCTCCATTACTGGAATAGAATTCCATAATATTCCAGACATTTCTTGGGAACCCCCCTGAACTCTTTAGCTCAAAAGTACAGCAATAGGGTTAGCCTACAAGGATGGACATTCTTCAAATGTTGGAATATTTCCAGATATCAGAGGTTATATCCTCAGACTGTCAATATGTGGAATAGACTTTTAGCCATTTTCCCCATTTCAGGATATTCCAGAAATTCCAGGACCAATGGGAACTAGAGGAAGAGGATAAGCCTACAATGTCTGAAAGTGCACAAACACTCAAATATTTTCAGATATCAGATATGTCTGGAATAGCCTTAAAAATGTTGCAGAATATTCAAGAAATTCCAGGACCCATGGGAACCCCAAAAAGAGGGTACAACTACAATGTCAGAAAGTGTACAAATACTTTCAGACAGCACTCGGCTGGGGAAAAGGTCATATCCCCTGACTGGTCGTGTCTGAAACAGTCTTTAAAAAAAAAAAAAAGAATAAAAAATCCAGATACTCCAGACATTCCATGACCCATGGGAACCCTAAACTCAGAAATTGGATCAAGAGGATAAACCTACAATGTCTGAAAGGGTACAAATACTGGAATAATTTAAAATATCACTCAGCAGAGTGAAAATGTCATATCCCTGACTAGTCATGTCTGGAATAGCCTTAAAAATGTTCCAGGATATTCTAGAAATTCCATGACCTATGGAAACTAGAGAAGGAGGGTAAGCCTACTATGTCTGAAAGTGCACAAATACTAGAATATTTTCAGATATGTCTGGAATAGCCTTAAAAATTGTTCCAAGATATTCCAGAAATTCCATGACCCATGGGAACCCTGAACTACTTTGCCTAAACAGAAATTAGATCAAGAGGGTACACCTACAATGTCTGAAAGGGTGCAAATACAAGGAAAAATTCAAATGGAAAATTGGGCAGTTGTGCTAAAACACATTAGACAGTTTAACACTAAAGCTTAACGCCAGAATATACAAAGACATGCTGCGAATAGTAGCATGTTAACACGCAGTTCAACAGTTTCAACAAAAATAATCGACGTTGCTTGTTTTAATATTTAAATACTTACACTTACTAACCGTTGTAACCGCGTATTGTAGCGACTATTGATATAATTCAAATAATCGACTTAAAGTAAGGTTTTCAATCAGGGGACTCGGTATTGAGCGTAAACCTGAGGTAACACCTGGCTGAAGTTAGCTTATTATTAGAATTCCCCATTCCACCTTAAATGGCGCCAGAATGAAACTGCTGCACTATTTAAGGTGGAGCGGAGAATTACGACGAGACGCTAAGTTTCCAACAAACTGATAGCGAGTCTGGGTTTTACAGTAACCCTTCAATTAACACAGCGTTTAAACCTGGAGTGGTTTCTTCATTAATGTATTAACTCGCTTACCTTAAACTGAAGTGGTCGCCGTTCCGAAGCTGAAAGTCTGTGTTATCAGTGAAGCAGCAGCGGTGGTGGTGGTGGTGGTGGTCCTGTGTAGTCGTGTGTATGAGCGGCGGAGTTCAGTCCATTGCGCGGGGCCTTGGCAGCGATCTCCAAACAGGCAGCACATGGACAGCGAGCCGGGTCCAAGCTGTGGACATTTGAAACGAGAAGTACCTCCTCCAGGAAATCGTCGTTCACTCAACCTGGTTTTGTGTGGGCAGTAGGTGAACAAGACCCCCTCCCTCACCACTCCCACCGCAGCGGTCCACTTCAACAAGAGGCGTCAACAAAAGCCCCCCGTTTAACACCCAAGTGACGGGATCACGGTCAAGTTACTCGTAAGGGTCAGTGTGTTTTCCCCCCTGAGGTCACGTGAACTGTTCAGATTGTCAATCAAAACGCACAGAACACAATTTTCTCTGTCTTTGTTTTAGTTTTATAACCTTAAAGGGGAAATTCACCGACTTTTCAGAATTTCTGCATAATTCAGTAGTTAAGATATAAACAAAGAGTGGTTTAATGGTGAACTTAGTGATCATCATAATACTATAACCATAAAGTTAGATAACTGACAACACTATAACAACTAGATGTTATATAATAAAATACTATAACAACTTAAGTCTATAAAGTTAGATAATTGAGAATACTATAACAAGTAGAGTCTATAAAGTTAGATAATTTACAGCACTATAACAACTACAGTCTATAAAGTTTAAAATTACAGTTTATTTTTATTTTTATTTGTACTGTAATCACATTACTGTACATCTGCACTCCCGGACACTATTGACACTTTACTGGACATCTTATGTCAGCACTCATAGACACTATTGACTTTTTGCCAGACATCCTGTACATTTGCACTCCTGGACACTATTGACACTTTGCTGTACATCCTGTACATTTGCACTCCTGGACACTATTTAACGCTTTGCTGTACATCCTGTACATTTGCACTCCTGGACACTATTTAAACACTATTTAACTTTTATATACCTTATTGTTTTTTTGTACTGTGTTTGTAACTGCTACTGGCTGCTAAATTTCCTTCGGGATCAATAAAGTATCTATCTATCTATCTATCTATCTATCTATCTATCTATCTATCTAAAGTTAACAGCCATAACAACTATAGCCTACAAAGCTACAATAACAGAAAATGACTGGAGTCTATATAGTGATCATAGTTGAAAATAGTATAACAACTTAAGCCTAATCTAACATTGAAAATAATATAGCTATAGCCCATTTAGATAGCATTACTGGACCACCACTGAGAACACTGCAACAACTATAATCTAACCCTACAGATTAGGGGTGCGCAAACTATATACAAATAAAAACTGTGAGCAAGTTTCAGTTCCAGTGCCAATGTATTGTAGAACATATCAATCTTTAATGTGTTTGCTCTCTAACTGAATGCTGAGTGGAGTAAGGGAAACTTTCAAGTGGGACACATTAAGCATCCTCTGGGACCATCTTTGCTGTAGAACTTATGTTTTTTTTAAAAAAAGTACAAGTATGGCAAAACAAATGTTACTTGTTGTATATGCCTGTCACAGAGGAACACTGAAACTGCCGCAGGTCAAGGTGAGCAAAATAATGGATATTTTTTACAGGACTGTTTGTGAACTGGTGGGGTCCAAAGATATAAAACTATAGAAAGAATCAAACTTCCGCTATTGGAAGTGGACTTTGCACATACGAGAAATTACGGTGTGAAATTATAATTAATACAATTTTTCTCAGAGCCATAAAAATGTGTTCCCTAAAAGTCAGATAATATGTTCCAAATATATTCCAAAATTACTGCGGACTTTTGTGATGAAACTCTTAATTTAATACATAATATTTATCCAAAACTGGTAAGTAAATGCTAATAAAACTGAATGATAATGAACTAAATACATGAAAAGTCATTAAACAACTGTATAAATAAAGCTGTCCATAAATACATAAACACTAATGTGATCAGTGATGTCTTCACAAGATTTTTTTCTGTTAATATTGTGACTGGTTCAGATAAAGTCTAAAAAACTTTCTTCTGGTCCCCTTGTGGCTTGGGGGCCCTTAATTGTTTTTAGCACAACAAGTCCCTACATGCATGCATGCAATGTCCTCAGTGACAAAGATGTAGAAGTGGAGGCAGTAAAACTATGATTTGTGTAGTACGAGATTGCTCCCTTTTGTGCTATCACAGACACCATTTTAAGCCTGACCCTCCCGTCCAGTCAGACTGTGGCCTACAGAAAGGGCGTTTTGTTGATTGGAGTGCAGAGGGTGCAGACAGAGTGTGCAAATGGCTGTGAGAGAGAGACACAGATACATATAGCTGCCACAGTGCATATCTACCACTCATTTCTCTGGGGTATGAATTTTAACACCTCTGCCTGTCTGCCTTTTGCAGGCCTTTCACAGCACCTTTTGTTCCAGGAGCACAGTCAAGGCTGTTTCAGTCACAACCCCCCAAGACCCACCTCAGATAAACCCCACCACCTCACTGACCCATAACAGGCATGTACCTAACATCTTTCTCATTTCATCTGACCTATTTTTTTTACCCACACAGCCTCGGGCCTGGAAGAAATGAGATACGTGGTAAAAAAGTTTCACAAAGTCAAAGCGAGCTTAATGTAATTTAATTTGCCCCTCTGGAGAATTCCCTTCCACATCAATCACGCCTCGCTGATACTGCTGTGCTGAGTTTCAGTCTGATAACAATGAATACTTCATCCAGCAGAATCTTCTTGAACAGCGTGTGAGTTATAACTGAAACAGAGATTTTAATTTAGGCTTGCAGTTACAACAGCTGGACTTTATTAGATCAGAGGGCTTTAGGCCAGAATCACTGCAGTTTATCCAATTTACCCAATACTGAAATGAACTGAACAGAATAGAAAGGTTTATTTCATTTTAAACAGATTTATTTATACCCTGGGTTAAATTTGATGCTTTGATGATGTTCTATGTGAAAATAAGTTAACATATTCTCTTCATATATATGTAAATACAAATGAGTACAATATATTGATACCTATGCGGGTAATTTCTTGGGAGTATACATAAGGCAGTAGAATATTTTTGTAATTGCTGACAGTTCACATGCGGTATTAGAGTGTCAAAAGCAAACTTGCCAAATACACACTCTAAAATGAAACTAAAATCTAAATTTAACAGTTTCTGGCCATCAAAGTTATGAGCTCTCACCCCAGATAGAGTCTAACATCAATTACTAACACAGTGAAATACTATTAACACTGCGGAATGTGTTTTTTACTGGTTTATTTAATTCTATATTTCAATATAGAAAAGACAGAGAAGGTATAATGGCATTAATATTTACAATCTAATGCAGAAGGTACCCCTGCTCAAATAACATAGATTTCTATTTATCCGCCAAATTTGTGCACAACATTTTGTTCAGTTTTGGCCAATAGACTGAGTTCAGAAAATAAAACGGCAGTAGAAATGTTTCCTTTGACTTTCAGTACAAACCTGTACGAGAAATATTACTAATTTTTGTTAAACTTTATAAAATTTTTGGTTGTTAGACATGTTTCCATTTCTAATTTAATGTACGTATTAATTTGTGTATATAATCAATGTGTGTATTTACTGTTGGAAAAAAACCCTAAAAGAACAATCCAACAATTTTTGGTTATTTACATAATATGAAAGTATCTATTGCCCCTTATGTTGTGTGTAAATTTCATTATAAATGGAGTAAAATAAATTACCCAAAATGGGAAAAGGAAAAAAAGTTATAGTTATATATATATATATATACCAGCATCTACTGTTTGAGCGTTTCCTATTTCAAAATGCTGTAGTCTTCTCTGGACATCTTTATCTGTAAGAGCTGAAATGTGGGAGCATACCATTTCAAAACCTTCTCATCTCCTCGTCTCTCTATTCAGTCCATCATGCTGTGTGTGTTTTTGTTGTGTAAGGCAGGAGAGGAAATTGATCACAACATTAAATGTATTACATTTATGCCCAGCTGTGTTATTCTACCTCCCACCACCCCCAGTACTTCAAGTGCCAACAAACAACAGTTCTTCTGAACAGAACATAGAACATTACCCCAACAAATTTAGCTTCCTTAACCTAAACTGTACAACAGTTTCTCTGTTGATGGAAGCACAGCAATATTTCAGGATTTTCTCTGTAGCTAATAATATTGACTTTTGTTTAAACATGTTTGATCCGAGGTGCCCACACAGAGTACCTCAGACTGAAGCAGCTGTACTAACAATCCATTTGACCATTTTAAAGCCCACTGTATGCGTCTACTGTTTTACACAGTATCAACTGCGAGTGGGCAGATGAGCAGACACTGCGCACTGCACAGGAACGCCTCCGGTCCTCCCCCACCACATTTAAAATGCAAATGCTGCAAGGCCGGGGTCGGGGTCGGCTCCGGCGGTCTGCCCCATGCTGGGGGACGGGGCTGCGTGTGTGTATGTGTGGGGCTTCTTCAAAGATGTGTGGGGCAGGGTACGAGGGGAAGCCCACCACCTTTTGTTCTTGAGCTTGGCCGTGTGGACCGAGGCAAGAGTCAAGAGCAGGCCCTTAACACCTTCGGGACCTTCTCAACATGAGGCCTTCTGCCCTTAAAGGCCGCGCCGCTCACAGTTTGCCTTTGTCCACTGTGTTATCTCATTAGCCAGAGAATGCTAAGCAAAGGTGAATGGAGATAAGAGATCACAAACGTTTCAGAAGCCGTTTTGCCTCCTTTTCAAGCTGGAAAAGCCGTGCGAGGACTCAGGTGCCTCCGTTGGAATGCCGTTGAGAATGTATAAACATTTTCTCTTTGTGTTTGTGAATCTGCCCGCTAAGTTGTTATTTATTTCCTTTAGCAGAAAGGCAGGAAGGAGCTTCTCAAAGACTCAGGTTTCCTTGTTTTAATGCTCTGTTTCCAGGACATGCTATAAATCTGTGAAGCTATTGCATAATTCAGAACAACTAAGAACGTTGGTCATTGGTTGTTCTTGGCGTGGTGCACATGTCCAGTATTACTAAAGCCAAGCCAAATACATTGTTTATTACTAAAATCAGACTAAATCCCAAAATTAAATTAGCATTCTAAGCTAAAATAAGTTTCTCTACAGAGAAAAAAAACTTTTATGCTTCTATTCTGATTTAAATATATCAAATACAAAATCATATAAAATTCTAAATGTGCCATGACTTTTGCACAAGCATAATTTTAGGGTGTAATTTCCCCCCAATATGTTAAATTCAACAAATAAAATGTAATTGTTCTTCATAATGTACAGAAGAGTGTCCTGATATTGTGTGTCAATAAAACATATCATTTGAGCAGAGTAGAGTATTTCTCTTGAATATTTAAATATGTCAATCAGGCTTTGCAGCTTTAGCTTAAAAACCCTTTTGACTGTTATTAGGACGACTACTACTAACAAAACTGACTATTATCACCTACAGACACAGGCGTTTGCTTACTAGTCATGTTTTTTTTAACAAATAAAGCATTTTAATAAGACTTATGCATCATATCGTAATAGTATTAGATATGTATACTATTGTAAGGCATACAGGTTTTAACACGTATGGTCCCCTTTAATGCTCACTCTCATATCGTCACTGTCCAAAGAAAAACATGTACCTCTAAAATCGCAGCTTTACAGGAGAGAACAAAAACTGTCTTTACTTTCAATGCAAGTCAATGGAACCAAATCAGTCTTATTTAAGTTATTTTGAAGCATTTCTGGTGGTCCATTTATCATGAAATATTGACACCATGTAAATGGCAGCTGCTGGGTTCAAATGAGGTAGATAAAAAAAATCCATACAGATACTTACAGATACACGTCACTGGTGCTAATCTGGAGTGTTTAGGGAGGAATACTCCGTCGTCTCCCTGCTTTCTCCATCTAGTTCTCAATATCAGTGACTATCCTCCTGTCATCAGAAGTCTTATATTCAGAGTGACACTATGTAACGATTTTAGCTTAAAGTAACAGCTTCAAAATCATTTTGATGGGATTTGAGACTTAGGATAGAGAGAAAAGACACTCCAGGCCCAGAACGCCCGCTAGAGGACTGGGTAAAGCTGTATGGCACCGTGACACACAACAACAACTACAGATCTTCATCTAGCTGTTCAAAAGAAGAAGCTATTCTCAGCATGGACATGATGGCAGAGGCTGCAAAAAGACTAAAGAAGATGATGTCTGAGGAAGGAAAAGGGAAGGAAGTGTGTCCTTATGCTTATGTGATATGTGTGCAGGGAAGTCGGGGCTCTGTACTTTCAACTCGCCAACAAATGTACAGCTGCAGGATAAATCCTTAAGGCAGGATCTGTGTTTACATATTTACAACTGCGGTATGTAGGTGCATTACACTCTGCAACTCTAGGGGGACCCTAAGAACAAAACTTCTCACATAATGCATCTTTAACTGATATCAGTGAAACTGTATAGACTGATTATCTTTTAATAACAACTCAAATGCATCTTATAACTCTGCTCAGATTTTCTTGGTTTAAAATGGAATCAAATTGTTGATTTAAAAGTTACAGCATTTTTGATAAATATGATAAATACATGATAAATATTGGTGTATTTTTTTAGTTCTTTAGGTCATTCAAGCCCTCAGAATAACTATGATCTCATTCTGAGGCTGTATTGGATTATTCCATTCTTAGAATTATAACAGCACATATGAGCACTGATTATTGGATGCACGGACATAATCACTGAGTATACACTTCATGTCAGGTTAACTTATGTAGGTTCAAATCTCTCCATATCACCTAGAAATAAACAGGCTGATACAAGACTGATATAAGTAAATGGGCTGATTGTCTGCCCCTGTATTTCATTCAAAAAACTGAAATGTGAGTATATGTAAATGAGTTGGTTTTATGACATCACAAGGAATTAGTTTACGTATATGGACTGCATGTCATTGGAATGTTTTGAATGTAACAATGTTTACATATTTGTTGGTTAAAGGAGACGACAAAAACCTTCTTTACCTTCAATGTAAGTCAATGGAACCAAAAGTTTTTTACAAAATCTTGTAACTAGAAGAATAAGTTTGTGAACCTTTTCAGTTCATTAACATACTGAACTAAATTTATTATATCATATCATTTAAAACACTAAATAACAATTCTATAATTTCCATAATCTCCCATAAACCATGTAGAAATGTTGGATTTATGTCACACAAGCAGTGTAGGTCAGAGGAAATATCATTAACCAATAACATCATGTTTAACCCCCCCCCACACCATCACCAGCTATCATTTACTCTTTTAGTGTAAAGACCCTCCATGATACCACTTCATCCAAAATATACAGGGAGGTGGCTGTATAATCAATCCTTCTCTTTAACAGAGCCTACTTCTATGGACCACCATACAGTAGGCTCTGTTAGCTTAAAGACCCTCTGTGATATCACTTTACCCAAAATATGGAAGGGCTGCATGTATAATCAGTCCTCCTCAGTAAGGTGTACTGTGTGGTGGTCCACAGACAGGCGTTCGCCTCCGCAGCTCCTGCTGTTGTTAATAAGCTAGTTTTTCAGGAGTGGAAGTCCTGCCCCTCCAGCACGTTCTGAGAAATGCTGTGAAAACACGAGAAGCCAACAGTCAGACTGTGACTGCAACAACACTTCTAGGCCATTTGGAGTGTTTTTCTAACCCCAGCTCCAGGCCGCGCCAACTAGCCATGGGTGCTATACTACCACCACAGGGGTGCGTTCCAGGTCAGCTAGGTCTCAGGAGGTCTGAGTGAAATGAACAAGAACTTGAAGAGCAAGTCTGAGACTTCATGTTTTCATACATTGGCAAAACATCAGGTTTACTTAATTTCCCTCTTAGTCCAAATGTAGTTGATCAGCTATGGTATGTTTTGGCATCTAAGTGATGCTTGGGTCTTTGGTTTAGCATGAGTGTTGTCAACGGATTAGCCACCAAACTAGAGGCCTCAAATACAAGTTCTTCATATGAGTTGGAGTTGAGTCTCACGCTGTTAGTAGAGACATGTAGTTTGGTGACATTATTAGCTACAGATATTGCAGGTATATATAAACAAAAGCAATACAGGAGGGTTCTCCTTAAAGAATATAATCCTAATGCAAAGGAAAAAAGGCACTTTTATTGTTTACTATTTAGTGTTTACCAATAAATAAAAGAATTTATCAGGCTGTAGACTGTAGTTTATCTGTTTTTCAAGACCCCCACAGGGCAGGTATTATTTAGGTGGTGGGTCATTCTCAGCACTGCAGCGACACTGACGTTTACCCAGTTTCTCAATTTCCCCCATAGCCCAAATGTTGGTCAGCAACGGCATTGGTTTGGCATCTTAGTAAAGCTTGGGTCTTTGGTTTTGCAAGGGTACTGTCAATGGATTAGCCACCAAACTACAGGCCTCAAACACAAGTTCTTCCTGTGAGTTTGCGTTGAGTCTCTCGTCGTTAGTAGGGACCTGTAGCTTGGTGATATTATTAGCTGCAGGTATTGCATTGTACAAAACACATAAACTAAATGAACAAACTTTAGAAGAGCCATCAGTCTGAAATGAGGTGTTTAAAGTAGTGTGACCAGATGTCCATGTTTTTCAGACAGGGAAGTCACCACAGAACCACAAACGCCTTTTTAAGAGAAGGTAACCCAGAAACCATACTAGCAGGTGATCCCTAGTACAGTTTTACTTAGTCGTAAAAACTACTTGAATGTAAACACCACGGCATGTGCAAATAGTGCATCTTTTTCTAAAACTGTGTCACTCTGTCAGACATCCATATATGACATATGGCCTATGTTAGCTCAGGGGTGTGGTTAGGGTCTGGCTATTGAGCTAAGTCTATGGGTCTTGACTAGTGGCAAATCTTGTGATGTGGAAATCATGAAACATAAATCTTATTTTCTTTATTGAGTGGTTTGCATAGATACAGTAACCATGGTCGAAATATGTAAAGCTGGAACTGTTAGTAACATTAGCCTTATAGCTCCAGTGCAAAACTAATGAAGAAAACATCAGATACCACACGTCTTAGGTGATCAGCTACATTTGGGGTGAGGAGATTTGAGTTAGCTCAGGATTACCTCAAACTCAACTTAGGTCTGTAAACAATTTCATTCAGTAATGCTTTATAGCCCACAGACCACAACACAACATGGATTAGTATTTCTCTGCTCCATCACACTTATCAGGTAATCAAGAGCCCTGGTGCAGTTTGATAACTACACTTTGCATCTTCAATGCATTGGCTTTAGCTCTGGTACAGTGTCAGCATAATTTAACACTGCCCCCTAGTGGTGAATGCATTTCTTATCATGAGAATTTCAGCAGCATACAAGACTTCAGCATTTGAAAGGTGGAGTAGAGAGAAGAACCACACAGCATGAATATGTCGTATCTAATAGAGATTTCCTGTCCAGACCAATTGCATTTTATATTATCATGGTCCAATGGAAAACGAGTATCTCCAAAATAATATCAGGGGAGGGCCAAAAACTTTTGAGTGTTCCTAGGTGTATGTAGAACCAGTGTCTGTACTAAAGAATCCCTGAAGAACCATCTTTTTTTTAAAGTGATATCAGTGGTTTTCTACCAAAAGATGAATGCTGGATGTTGGTAAATTTAATAATTGACCAAAGTTAGGATGTTTATCGACTAAGCCTAAAGTCCTTGGAGTCAGGAAATGCTACAAATACAGTATATAAGGCTTATTTCATGTCAATGGAATGCTAAGCCACTTTTGTAAGATCCAAGAAATGATTATTAGAAATTTTCATTAAAACATTAAAATAAAGTCCCATTCGGTCAGTGATTTTTGCTTCTGGAAGCTCTCTGAAGTGCAAAAGCTCATATTCATATGCCTCACAGCACATACAATCACAAAAAACAATAAAAACAAGCTATTTTTAGACTGTTTGGACTACACTGAATGCTTAAATATTAAAGAAACTCTTTCAATAATAAATATTAAATATAAACCCATCACATGATACAGCATTACTCTGGTTGGATTTTAATTCACAGCAAATGTGTAAGCTCAGTGTCAATCTCACCCCTACGCTCTTGTGTTCTGTTTATAGGAGCAACGTGTAAGATGATGCTGGCTGTCAATTTAATTCTCCAATCAATAGAAAGAACCATACCACCAGAAAGTGTTGCACAGTCACTCCTCCTCAATGCTATTCACAGCAAATATATATGGGCTGTTGTGGGCTGGAGGTTAAGGAACCAGCCTTGTGACCGGAAGGTTACTCCTGAAAGTCCGCTCTGAAGTGGGAAAGCTTCAAGCTAAGAATTTTTTTCCATCTGCATTTACAAATCAATGCATGTTATAGCATCTTCATACACATCACAGCACATGAAAACAAACAATCCAAAACGTTCAGACTCTTTGAACTGAACTGTGTACTTAAATAATGAAAAGAATCTTTCAAGAAGCTGCTGCTTATTTTTTTGGCATTTGGTTGTGTGAACGTTGCTTGTTTGTCCAGAGGGTGGCATACTTGTCCTGTTTTATTCTGATGTCTCTTAGAGGTTTGTACACACAGAAAGATTTATGAGAGAAATACATAATAAACCAAAGCAATACTGGTAGAATCTCCTTGAAGAGATGCAGTTCTCATGCAAAGACACATATTCTGTGTGTGCTTATATAAAACCAGCCTATTTATTGTTTATCATTTTTTTGTTTACCAATAAATAAAGACAATAAAGCACTCTTTCAGCTGGCTCAGGCTACAGACTGTAGTTGATCTGCGTTTCTGTTTCTCAAGACCACCACAGAGCATATATGATTTGGGTAGTGAGTGGGTAATTTTAGCACTGCAGCGACACTGATGTGGTGCTGGTGTGAGTGGCTCAGACACAACAGTGCTGCTGAAGTTTTTAAACACCTAAGTGTCACTGCTGCACTGACAATAGTTCACTAACCAGCAATGTTCAGCCAACAGTGTTCTGTGGGCAGAGTCCTGTGACCACTGGTGAAGGACTAGAGGATGACCAACACAAACTGTGCAGCAACAGATGAGCTATCGTCACATCTAAACGATTGACCCATGAGATATAAATGTCTAATAGTGTGGACAGTGAGTGTACCCAGTGTAAATATATGTGTATGTGTGAATCTTTAGACTTTAAAACAATGCCACAGTGATCTATGCTAACCTAGTTTTTATTCCATTCAATCGTCTTATTCGTATTTTTACTCCAATAAATGTCAAAACAGATTGATTGGTTTTAGCAATATAAAAATGTGTGTCATGTATGTGTAATGGGTGTAAATGGTCTTCTTAAAGGTCCAATAGGGTGTTGTGAGGCCCATACATTCTCTTTCGGGTCTGTGTTCTGTCATCTCATTTTGACACAATGCCCCCAATAAATGTTACTTAGGGGTTGGGCTTTGATTCACAGCAAATATTTCACCACAGTGTCCATCTCACTTCTACGCTTGTGGGTTCTGTTTAAAGGAGAAATGTGTAAGATGATGCCACCTGTCAACTGAATTCCCCAAACAATATGGAGAACCATATCACCAGAAGGGTCCATGCCTGATGTAAGAAACACACAGTCACTCCTCTTCAATGCTATTCTCAGCAAATATGCACGGGTAGTCGTGGGTTGGAGGTTAAGAAACCAGCTTTATGATTGGAAGGTTGCTGGTTTGATCCCATGAACCAACAGGACAATGAGAACTGAACATGACTAAAGAGTAGGGCGCTGTGGATGGGGTTGCCCACTGCTCCAGACAAGTGTGTGTATATTCGCTGCATGGATAGGTTAATGGGGAGCAAACAGGAGTTGTAAACTCTAATTCCTCAGTGTTAAACGCACTCCTACGCCCATTGGCGTCCCACCCAATATCAGAAACAGGTAGATTTGACCCACCCAAAAATGAAAGCACAGAAAAAAGCGGAAACTGTTTAAAAACCTTTATTTTAAAAGCAAGTTTTAGCAGCTGTCGCAATTCATGCGCTGTGTTTGTTGTTTGCAAATGGCTCTGGTTGTTAGGTGGTCTGGGTCTTTCACTTTGTTAAGGCTTGTGTTGAGATGCCTGTTCAGAAATATCCTGCAGTCAGCAGCTTTACTGACCCGAGCTCTCACTTCATCGGAGCGTTGGGTAGTTTGCACCAGCTTTAAACGCGAGGTCAGTGATGAGAGCAAAGAATAGCAACAATGAGCATATACACTGCAATAAAAACAGCTTGAGTATAATGTGTTGTTATGGTAACAAACTAGAAGGGTTTGGGTTAGCTACTGTTTTTGTCAGAAAGCACTCTGAAACGTAACGTTATTACTCTCTGGCCACGTCCCAAACTGCAGACTGCTACTAAACCACGTACATAAAAATTAAAATATAATAAATAAAATAAATAAATGAATTAATAAATAAAAGGACACCATCTTTAGAAGTGCTTTCAGTAGTGCAGTATGTAATGTTACAGAGGGTGCTGTTTGGGACACAGCCTTAGAAAACTTTTTTTCTTTTTTTTCATTTCATGTCAGCATTATACCACCAAAGAATAATTGTTTGGGTTATATATGTATATAATCCAGACATTGCGTGTATAATTTAAAGGTTTTCTGACAGCACTACCATGTACCACTACAATGTGGTGTATCTTGTTTAGTTTGTGAAGTGACCTTTAATTGGATTTATCTAATAATAAACATACATACAGATAATGTTGTATATTGTTTAATTATTTACAGTAATTCCAATAAAATATGTCACTATACATACAGTGATATACTACCTTACCTACAGTGAAATCAGCTTATAGGTAATATTTTAAGTGATAGGGTGAGCTTTGATTCATATTAGCAAATGTGTGCCCCCCCCCCCCCCCCAATGTCAAACCCGCTCCTACGCCCTTGCCTACGCCCATAATTTTAATTAATATTGGAACAAAAAAATTACACATTGCACCTTTAATTGATACTGAAGCATGATTTGTTTACATTTTACTTACACTTTTTTTTTAACTTTTATGTTTTATGTAAGATTGAGCCAGTGTGGTGTGCCGGGAGTTAAAAAAGCTTCTCTCGACTTCTCTAAGGGAAAAAAGTGAAGGTCCGTGTTTAGATGACGCGGACTGTGACGAAGGTAAATAAAATCTATATATAATATATTTAAAAAAACAGAGAGCCTGAGCCCCTTACAGAGCGCTCTGCTCAGAGTGCTACTCCATCTGCTGGAGAAGGCAGGGAGGAGGAGGAGGAGGATGGTGATGTTGCTCCTCGCATCATTCAGCCACTACAGCAGATCTGCTCGCGCATCAGACGGCAGAGCGTGTTCAGCGCGCGTGGCGGTTTAATGGCGTAAAGAGCCGAACGCAGAGCTTATTTAATCAGGGGGGGGTCAGCATGCACCACCATCAGGGGACGCGTTCATAGCAGGCTGGAGCTTCTTTAACGCAGAATGTGTCGGTGCGTTATAGAGGAGGCGCTCGTGAATGGAGGGAAAGTAGAGACGGCGACAGCGTGAAGGAGCGCACCAGCGAATTTTCCCGAACTTCATACTGTCGAGCACGAAAAAAACAAGCCTCAAGACGGACGGCGAAAAGGAGCAGAGACGGAGACACCGGGGGGGCATGAGGGAACGGGACTTCATGCCGAACATGGAACGAGGCAAGCCCGCCACATACACGGGGGACAAAAAGGCAAAAATGGCCGCTAAGACCAACAAGAAGTGGGTAAGACTGGCCACAGTTTTTGCCTACGTGCTGTCAGTGTCCCTGGCTGCCATAATCCTGGCCATTTACTACAGTCTGATATGGAAGCCAACGTCAGCGTCGCCCTCGTCTAGACGGCCAGATATGACAGCCGCGGTCTCTGCGACCTCCCCGAGCTCCGGTCTCGTCAATAGCACGGAGGTTCTCTCAGACACCAGCAGCGGGACAAACGACTCAGCCGCAGAGCCGCCAGCGGCATCCACCGACGCAGGAGCCAGCAGAGGGAAAGACTCCAGTGACCTCCATGAAAGCTCAGCACCCACAGTGATCAGTGCTAACCCCACAGATCGCAGCTTTATTGTAGATCCAAGCCTCCGGAGGGGGGCTCATGGGGTCACCGACACCATCCAGGACAGATACGACGGCTCCGGGGACGACTCAGCAGCGGAGAACCAACCTGTGGAACTGACCCGCACGCACAGGCCACCCAGCTGGGACCCAGCGTCTCCTGGCGAGAGCTTGTCCGAGTGGACGACCGGTCCGACCCCTTGGAGAACCTACTTGGAAAGGCCAGACGCGTCCCCCTTCACACACATCGATCTGGATTTGGCTGAGGGTTCTTCTCCGCTACAAGACGAGATGATTAATAAAGACAAGCGCACGTGATTGTTCGCCAGTGACTTTTAGTTGAGAGCACATGTAGGAGTTAGTAAATAAACTGCTTTGATTTGACCACCTTTCTCTGTCAGGACGGGAGCGACGTCCTGGTTGTGACAAAGCTTCGTCAAGGCTAGAGTTTTATATCCAGCACCCTTCACTGACCGATCCACTCAGAGTCCAAAACTGTATGAGGAAAAGACAGTGAGGGAGACTGACGAAGGAATATGAGCCATTGATTTCGGACAAGCCGGACAGAAACGTTTTCCAGTAGCGTGTTCCAGTAGCGTGTTTCCGGGATTGGATTTTTTGGCAATTTTTAAACAGGAACTAAGGTAGAAACACATAGCATATTTAGTTTTGCTCAGGTGAATAGCTATGTAAGTTGACAAAAACAAAAAAGCCTGTCATATAGACAAACATACACTGTGCAAAATAGTCTACGTTGACCTTTTAGTCAGGTTAGGCAGTTTTTTTAATATAATAAAGAAAACAGAGTAATAAATGTGCATTGCTAAATAACAAACATGAATTAGAAATATCATTACACTGAATGGGGCTGTTAGCCGAATGACTTTGGCAAGGTTTGAGTGTGATGTCATGATCGAGCATTCTGAACATACGAAATTTGAGCTTATTTTCATTTAAAATAAAGAATACAAAGGAATTCCATTGTTCACAAGTATTATATGTAATGGAAACAGTGTATTTTAGGGTGGGTGGATGTGAAATGGTCCTATGTAAGGAAAATTTCCAGCTTCTTTACAATGGTGGTGATGGGAACCAGGACACTAATCCAATCTAAACTGACCTTAATACCTAAACTGACCAGTGAACCTACACAAGGTTTCATATGTAATGTTGATAATGGTTAAACAGTAGTAAAGTGTTACATGGCATGCATAATACCTTATAATGTCGGGTATATAACACATTCTAGTTGCATGGTGAATACAGAATACATAGAAAGTGTTTCCAAAATGTGTATCATGGATGTTATATGGCATATATTATAATGACTTATAATGTCTGGTGTTTTGTATGTAATGCATTTTATATATATACATACACACAGATATTATAATGTATTATGGAACCTGACTTTATAAAGTCATATACTCTTCTTTTAAAGTATTATGCATATTATTCAGTATTACTATTAAAGGTAATACCTAATACCTGCCGTTATAAAGTATTATGCTTACCATGTAATGCAGCATGGTTCCCATGACCAACACTGCAAACTATTCTGAATCTAAGTTTCCCAAACCACCCTAAATGACTTAGAATACGAAGGAAGTTGAATTCTGCAGATATATATATATATATATCTGCAGAATTCAACTTCCTTCTTATTCTAAGTCATATATATATATATATATATAGGGAATTCCACTTTAAGGAAGAGACTGCAATAATTTTAGTACGAGACATGTGGGGGTTTTTTTCTGACTGCATCACTGTCAGTATTTGATTTAAGGCACTGCTCCAGCCCTGTGTTACATTAAGAAACAAGAAGCAGACTGTTCCAGCAATGAAACCGCGCAGTTTATGTCCAAGAGAACAGCAGGACAGTGACAGGGTCCGCTACTGTTCCAAGAACTGCAAGCAGATGGTTGCATAAGGGCCTGATTATAATACTGGCTCGAGGTTCAGGCCATGCATGTACTGGATGGTAGGGATGAAAAGACTAGGCTGTGTAATAAATCAGTGTACTGAAAACATACTGAATTGACGTGAATTGTGTTTTTTGTGTGTTTTCATGAACTTGTGGGGGGGGGGCATTACTTACACTGTGCGTAAGTTAGAAATCACTGCAGATAGAAACTCCGTCTTAATAAGGAAAAGTCTTCCCAACAGGGAACGGCTCTCTTAATTACCCCAGAGCCGTGCATAATTACTGCACCTGCATATGCTCAACGTTCTTTTCACCCCTAGGACTTTACCAGGAAAGCTGATTAAAGATGAAGTTGAATAGTGAAATGATGTTAAGTACTATGCCTATTGATTATATTAGCTATTGAGTAATCTGAGGATTATAGTGATGATTAAGTAAAGGCAAAAAATAGATTTCCTAAAATTGCTGTAGAATTCTGGGAGACATTCCAAGTGGTCTACAGAGGTGATGATAGAACCAAAGGTCACTACATTGTAAATACTGCCGTCGTATTTACTATCAAACAAACGACCTACACATGCTGTTCTACATGAGTTTTTGTAAAAAAAAAAAACTCAAATCAAAATTTTCTTTTGGGGTCTTACAAACTGTTTGTTCATTTCTGTACCACAAATGAGTAAAGCAAATGTAAAATAGACCAAAATATTATTTTAAAACAGTGTCTCGGATATGAGTTAGCGTATTCATGAGCATTTTGTGTAATAACTTTTCTGTGAGAGAGCTTTCGTTAAGGCATTAATGTTCTAATCGTTTTCCTGTCACTACAAATGTGAACTATTTTGACTGGGTCATGTCAAATCACTCTGAATGACATCTTACATCTTAAAGGTACCATAGAATGTATTTAAGCAGCACTTTAAATTGGTCTACGTAGAAGATATGTGACTTCGGTTGGAGGGAAAAAAAGTTGTACATGCCTATTTATTCCCTGTGATTTGGCTCTAGAATAAAACCATGAATAATTTGATGAGCTCTGCTCTGATTGGCTGGTTTGACCACACAGATAACACATGTCGAAATAAACACAAAGAGAGAAACATAGGTAAGCTCGGTCACCAGGCTATTTAGTTAGCTATTCTGATGTTAGTTACTTGGAGCTTGCTAGAAGTTAACGTTATACTAACAACTGTCTTTCAAACTCGACATCAACACAAAGGAAATGAAAGTTTGTACACGCTGTGAAACTTTAAGTGGCTGTGATGCTAATAAAGGGGGAGCTCCTCGTCTCTTGAGTCTCTTCAGTGTTAAACGCTGAGCGGAGCTGCTTGATGTCTTCCAGTGTTTGAGAAACTGTCCAGAGTGAAATGTAGAGTAAACTAACAACTTTCAATTAAAGGTGTCCAGGATCTTGTTAAAGATGTAGGAGCTGAAGTTAGCTTCCTATTCGCCAGCTTGATTTGCGAATTTTCCACTCCACCTTAAATGGTCTTGCGGTTGCTTTCTGGCGCCCATACAAGCTGTAGCATTTAAGGTGGAATGGAACACTGAATTAAGAAGCTGGTGAATAGGAAGCCAATTTCAGCCTAGATTAAAGACGAGCATCAGTTCGGCTCCTTGGAAAGCGTTCCCTGAAAAGTGCTGACGTTCCCGTTACAGCCTTTCTGCACACGTCGCTCTGCTGTCTTAAATAAATTTTAGGGGCTGTGAATGTTAATGAGTAGGGAAGTGATGACGTATGGTAAGACAGTTAATAATTGATGTAAATATGCCACGACAGAAATCGATTGAGATGTAAATCTATTTCCTTTTGAAACAGCAGAGGGCGCTGGCACTGTCCGCCTTGCTTGTTTGATGCCTGTACATCACGTTAATATGACGTCACATCAGGGTCAAAACTACGGCGCACAAACAGGATGAAAACATAAACATGCGCTCAAACAGTTTTTTTTTACACGGCTTCATATTTTTCCTTTCACGGAAACTGCACTACTGGCTGCTCTCTATGCACGAGGCTTCATAACCCGAGTTTTCACAGGGGGGCGCGTTTGAGCACCCTAGTTTTTACCCTGATGTACTGCCATACTAACGTGATGTACAGGCGTCAAACAAGTGAGGGCGACAGCGCCAGCGCCCTCTACTGTTTCAAAAGGATATCGACTCATTTTACATCTGAATCGATTTCAGTGGGGGCGGATTTGCATCCATTTATTAACTGTCTCGTTTTGACAGTGTGGGGGTGGGACATGGGCCGAATGCTATTCGCTGATGGTACCTGGTTTTCGTGACTGACTGCTAACTATGAACAGCTTCTCCAACTACAACGAACATGGTGGACGAAGAGGAGCCGACAGGAGAGATAGATTAAACGTTTGGTTTATTTCACTTATAATAGTGATTTCACAGTCCTACCACTTCTTATGAGCATGTATTCACTATTTACTTTAATAAAGAAAATATTAAGCAAAATACAGCATTTTTAGTTTTGTTGTAGATAACTTAGTCAGTTTGTCAGTTTGAAAAAAACAATAATGAGAAAATATTGTGTGGTTAGTATCATGAATCACACTGCATCGTGAGTAGAGTGTATCGTTACATCCTTATTAATGAGTAAAGAATCGGCCCCTATTACCACTCTTTTTTTAGATTTGAAAAAGGAATAACAGTGTTTGAGGTTCATAGTATGTCAGTTCTATGTACTGAACTCTTCATATTCAACTATGACAAAGTAAATACAGTTATTCAGAAATTGTGATAAACTGGTGGGGTTCCCACTTTAACAGTAATAAACTGTAATAAACTGCATAGCTTACTTTACAAAGCAATTACAAAGATTACAAAGATTGAGTTTTTGTTTGGAAAGTGACTTCATTAAGAAACAAATAATGCAGTTTGTCCATCAGGCTGTGTGTCACACTGTGAGAATTTTAAAATATGAATCATCATCAAGCAAACCGCCAACCAATCATTGCCATATGACTTTTTTTAAAAGTAAAACTTTACACGCAAAACGCTGCCTAAACAGTGAAGTCAGCTCAACCATCTCTCACCCCGGCCGCCCCTCACACCCTGTTTATTTATTTATTTATTTATTTATTTTTTATAACCATAGTCTGGTGGGACTTCCTCTCTGCACAGAGCCGCTGTGCTTCCACTGAAGCGAATAATAGCCCTGACTCCATTAGCTTCAAATGGATGAGCAAGGGCGGTTTATCCTGCGGCAGCTTTTGACTGTAAAAGCAGTTCTAGAGGTCGCTTTCATCTCTCAGCTCTTAATAACCAAGAGGTTGAACACCGCATCCAAAATAATAAGCTGACAATCCCGTATTACCATCAGCTCCACTAACCCTATTTGACAAATGACTTCTGGCACACGCGCTTTCCAACCACCCATGCTAAACATTACCAACTCTCAGTCTAGGGAAGTGCTTAGTAATCAAGCCATCTGCTGATTAATTTTTAAATTAAATAAATTTTTAAATAAAGCATTCAGAGGCCAAACCACTGAGAAGGTTGTAACTGAACAATGACTACTCTAAGCATCATCTTTCAAAGATTATATTTTGTTGGAAAAGATTAAAAATTAAATTTTAAATATGAATATTCATTTTAAATATGAATATTTAAATTACAACTGTTAAGTCATATGATGTAGAGATATAACGTTACTCTCTGTACACTACAAGCAATTTCAGATCTGTATGTCATACGTATAAATCGTTATGTTGTACGTTTGTGAACTGTATCGCACTTTACAGACGGTCCCTTGCCGTCTTCTGCGTCGCTGTGGCGTGTCGAGCTTTTTGATGGAAACTACTGGGAGAAATGGAAAGATCGAGAACTATGAGGAAATGTAACGACTGAAGTTTGTTCTCTGGTTCACCACCACTTACAAAATGTCATTACAGAGATTTTAGGAGGCTGTTTGTTTGTTTGTGAGCTACAGCAGCGGCAAAACGCGAATATCTGCCGTATATATGAATCTTACTCGCCGAGCTGTAGCGGGAACGAGTGAATGATAAGACTATTAAATCACTTTTATTAGTCAGATAGGTTGGTTATTTTGTTAAATGATTGTTTACTAGCCTGTGATTTATAATTAAAGCTCTGCTACTCTTTTTTTATACTTTTTAACTTTTACCCAATGTTTCCCCCCAGAACTACAAAGTGCTCCTATACGGTAAGTGGAGCTGATAAAACAGACAATGTGCGTAGATATAAGTAGGTGGTTTTAATGTTATCGCTTATCAGTGTTTATAAGACCAATAATATAAAAAAATAGAAGACAACAATAATACTAATAATTTGTGCACACAGCAATCCATTACAAACATGGATGTATTTATATCACATGCATATTAGTCTAAACAGATGCTGCAACTTTTCTGTGGTCCATTTAGAAACATATTATGCTGTGTTTGTTTAATACCACAAATTAATACGTACCAAAAAAAGTTATGGCAGAAACTACTCATACTTTACGCTATTCAGCATTTACTATGATAGTATTATGAAAAAAAATATTACACCACGTAATCAAATCATTCATCCAAGAAGCTTTCTCTATTTTAAATTTGATTCTTTCTAGTAATCGAAGTTTTAACGGCATTAGGTTTGGTCAGTACGTGGAAGAGTGCACTTACTGTTTGACCATCAAACCCCACCTACAGCCATCGGTTCACGAGCTTCTGAATGTTGTCCTCTTAGTTCCCTACCAAAACATCTGCATATATTTTTAAGGTATGTTTTCTATAAGTTAGGTAGGCTGGAGCTTGAATTCATAAACTGAAATGCAATTGTTTCATATCAACATTTCATGAATCATAGGCATCATTAGTTTGATGAATACAGGCCAGTGTCTTCTTTATTGTAGCTGTGTTGATTTTCTCAATAGGTAGTCTAAAAAGACATATGAACCCAGAGTTTTAATAAAAAAGCTAGGCATACAACTGGCAGTGACTCATAGCATAGTGTTCTTGGTGCCTGAGCTGAACTTTTTACTTTACACTTCACTTTTCACACTGTGTAGAAGTGCAGCGTGAAAGAACTCGGACTGACCTGCGAAGGGAAAGCTTTCTAGCCTTGTTTAATGCTGTGGCTGAAAACTCCCAGAAGACTGGATGAGGAAAGAGCAGGAAAGGGCAGGTTCACATCAAGTCTCCCCTGACACTCTCCAAATGCCACTGTGAACAGCAGAGATTACTTCTGCTCATCCACTTCACAGATTAAGCAGCCTCTGAAAACTGCTGCACTCCCATAAAATCATTTCTAATCAGTTCAGCTGTATGACCACAGAAAAAAAAACAGTCATTAAATTAATATTTGCCACCTGGACTGTCATCTGTCTCCGCTGTTTGAATCCTGCAAGCTCACTAACCTTATCTATTGGTGTGAATTTAGCAGATGTAAAGGTAATACTTCATATATATTATCACTAGAGACTAGGGGTGTGCGATATATATTGTTCATGATAATATCTTAATTGCCGTGTTAACGATGCGCAAACTGACGTAATCGAGTACGTCACTGACCGGGAAAAACAACAATCAAAACACCTTAACGTTCACTACTTCATGCTTTAGTATAGGCTGCTGCGCATTGATAGTGTCCATACAGTGTGCTAGCATAGGCTAAAGCTAGTATAGCTGCCTAAACAGCAAAGACAGACTTAAACCAGCTAAGGTGTCTGGCAAAACACACAGTCAGCAAACTTCAGCCGAGTCTGTCACTAAAACAGTGCCTTCACCCAATGACACTGGGATTGACTCCAGCGTCATTGGGTGCCCTCTTCCCCTGCCCCGACTAGCAATTAAGCCAAAGATGATGGATGGATGGATGGATGGAAGGATGAATATAAATATACTTCAAGAAGTGCATGCTAAATATTGTTATCAATCATTATTGACAAAATTACAGCAAAATATCGGGAATAACATTTTTGTCAATATCGCACCCCTACTAGAGACCCATATGACATGTACCCTGTAGTCTCTTTAGAGAGAGAAGCATTAAAAGAGCAGTCTTTACCATCACTTTTTATGTTTCCATTCTTGTTTCACATCACTTTTGTCAACATTAATAATAAAGTTTATATATATATAATATGTATATGTATATATATAATCTTTTAAAAGACTTTTTTCACCATCTCTTTTTGTTTCCATTCATGTTTCCCATTATTTTTGTCAACAGCTTGTACTACAGATATACTTTACTGTTCAATACATTTCAACTATCATATTAATAATAAAGTATAATTATAGATCACACTTAAATTCAATTTCTAGCATTAAGAAAAAAAATTAATACATGTAACAGAGAAGTACAAAAAAGTCCCAGTAACCAAATTTTAGATCACATTTGTTCTTTGCCTTTTTTTCAGGTGACGCACTATTAGTTGGTCAAAGAAATCTGTTGGGATATTTTTCCACATCTCCACAGTTAGGTGGTGTATTGTCTGCTTTTCATCGCCAATCCCAATATTCCCAAACACGCCAAAGGTCAGTCCATTGGTCTGAGAACTCCAGCAGCATCTCTGTTGGGTTGCAAAATTTCTTCTACTTTCTTTTCTCACTGAGGAGGTTCTTGACAGCTGCGCACCCTTTTAGACCCATATCGTTGAGTTGTCCTCTCACAGTGGGAGGACAGACATAAACACCGCCTCTCACTCAAAGTTAAAAGCTTTGAGTTCTGTTTATTTGATGGAGGTTTATTCAGTTCAAGCTTTGGTGGCCTACCAGGTCTTTTCTCCATATTCAGGGTTTTAAATAATAATTTGTGTCATTTATTGTCTCCCTCCACACGCAAGTGAAGTTTCTTGAACATAATCACCGCAGATAAGTCTCCATCTATTTTAGATGTGCATAAGACAGAAAACTAAAGGCAGTTAGATGAATCTGTGTAGTTGATTGTGTCTTTAAAGGGGAATATAATATCAGCGACTCCTTTGGGAAAGGCTTCTATTGGGAATACACAGGTGTAACAGGTTGGCTTAAAGATTAGCATGATGCAAGAGTAAAAAGTAAATAGTAAAGTGTAACTGGAAATGTAATAAATGAAAGGTTAATATCTGACTTTTACACAAAGTAAGAATCGCTCTATGTAACTTTCCCTTGTAGATTTAAATACATTGTCCTCACAAATGTTCTTTACTGCAGTTCATTCTAGGCAAATCTTTGTTAACTGAAACTTCTGAAGTTGACTAGCATTTCACACTGTGTACACACCTTTGCACTGCTTTCCTTATTATACTGTTTACAGGTGTTTTTTACATCTTTCAAAGACTCCACTACTTTGAGATCACAAGGTCAACACTAGTTTCAAGTTTATTTGTCATTTGCACATCATGTCAGGACATCACATGCATTGAAATGCTTGGGGTGAGGCTCAGATACAACTCTACAGCAGGGCAGCATTATATATGTAAAAGAGTGCAAACATACAATAAATAGGCAATAATGAAGTATTGTCTTTTTTGTCACTGATGAATATAAAAATAAATATTTATATATTAAAAAAATATTGATCAATTCTTTGTGTTTTACAGTCTGTACTGTATGATATTGTGTTCTGTAAGCCTGAGACCAAATTTCCTGGCAAAAACACAACTACACAACAGGCACTGGTTTCTAAAAGCCTGGAGATAAGTAGATTAATGTGGGAACATGCCAGTCCAGGTGCAATTTACATCATCAGCCCACAGAACAAAAAAGATCTAAAAATATCCCCTTTCTGATTTACGTAATCTAGAGTTTCCGGTCTAAGACAAAAGCAAAGAGAAACAAATATTACAATGTGAGATCATATGAAAAGGCCTGTATCCTGTACATTTCTTCTTCCAGAATAATTACCACTTATAACATAGTATTGAAAATACATTATTACTGTTTCTCACTCTCCACACATCTTCTACACAGAACACACTACACATGAGTGTCTACATGGACAGAATTTTACTTCATAGTATGCGCTCCCGACATGTAGACTGTCCCAATTCTTGCATACCTTAAACATGCTGTCTACTGAGGAGCCTTATTTTGACCTGAATTTGAAGAAGCCTCAGCCGCTAAGGCAATCCCATGATGCAACACAGGCAAATCTACGAGCAGTAAAGTCGTTTTAAAATGTAAGTTATTTCAATTTTCTCTAGTGATTTTGTCGCTCCATAGACATATATTTTAGCAAAAAAGCTATTTACAGTGCTAAACTAAACCGACCGGAGCAAATCATAAAAAGAAATCACAGAAAAACTCACTGCATAGAAAAAGCAGGTTCCTTTATTTCATCTTGCAAGATGGAGAGGTTCCATCGTCAATACAGACCAACAGAACACTCTCACCGATATTACAGAATATTCACATTTTATATCTTTGTCTAGGGGGTGATTTACATAGCCCCTCCTCTTTTACCTTCTCAGTATACAAAAAGATATGTTTTTATCCAACCAGTCTCAGATGTCTTCCTTAATAAACAAGATTGTTGATGATGTCATTTGCATATCATTATTGTACAATACAGAACACTCTCTCTAAGCTACTGCTGAGTTTGTATCTTTCTGCTTATCTCTGTCTGGTCCTTCATAGCCTTCAAGGACACAGCCTGAAACACAGACTGTATTCTTTCCAGTTATGAGCTTATTATAAAATAGCTTTTCCCAACTTATCTAGAAAAGGAGGGTCCCCAGTCTGCTAATAACAGGTGGAGTTGCATGAACAGGCCAGTGTTACCAACAAGGCCATGCTAACCCCTGGCTGGTGCCTTCAGGCCTCAGGGTTCAAAGTAAGGTTGCTGCCCTGACATGAACTAGAGTTTCTGGTCTACAGGTCAGACTGTGTATTAATTTTCTATAAACTAAAATGATGCCCCACAATTTAATGCGTTTATTGTCATATAATCACATAAAACAGCTATTTTATTTACAACTGTAACGAGTCGTTGACCATTTAGCAGTTTTATACTCGAGTCATTAGCATTTATGCTAGCGGATTTTTAAGCCTCCGGCTTTTGTTTTGGATGCCGGCCGGTAGTTTAGCAACCAGCTAAACCACCGGTCGCGTGCTGCAGTGGGCGGGAAAAAGCCGTGACGCACTTGCTCTCCAGCTAGAGTCTCTCAACAATCAGTCTTCTAGACAGTGCCTACCTAGACAGCTCACTAGGCCTACAGACCCTGTTATATGGTTTTATCTGCAGAATTTACATTTTTTTTCTTTTATTTTTAACAGGCTACCATTTACGTGGTTAAACCGTTCTTCAGCTTGGTGGAGAAAATACTCTACATGCTTCTTTGTAGAACCTTTTTGAAAATGCCTGTATATAAACACCAGAAAATAGCTCTTCTTTCATTACAAGCATTATTTTGAAGCAATATTTCTTTCTTGGTGCAATATACTGTAGATACAGATACAACACATTTACCATCAGTCAAAAAAGGCTCTACTTTACCATGCAAAGAACAATTTAAGCATGAAATCAAACGTTTTTTAATGTTTAATTTATTTTTCCAATGGCATATAAGGAGGGCCAGAAAAGAATGTTGTTTTCTTTCTTCAGTCATATTCGTTCTTCTTTAAGAAATGTAGATATGAAAATCCCCCAGCACCGTGTTGCTGATCTCACCATGAATACAGCCGAATGAACGACAAAGTGCGTTATATCACGCACTGAAATTATGTTTAGAGATTAAAGGATCAACTAGCTGAGAATGAAAGTGTGAAGAGGCGAATGTATAAGTCTGTGGTTTTGAACTCAGTCATATAAGCCTTTTTACACCTCCACTTCTCATCTCCTCACCTTTAAAGAGCTAAGCTCGGAATGGCCTAACTGTCCTTGTGCTCTGTCTTGCGTAAGTGAAATGAAATGCCTGAAATCCGAACCTGAAATGAACCGCTCTTGTGTTATTTTCATTCGAATGCATGACACCACTCTGCAAATGGAACCAGAGGCAGAGAAGATACCAGCGAGTCAAAATTAAATGCCATCAAAAGAGCTGATGAGCTGAGGCGACCCATAAGCAAGGCAATGCGGGACAGAATATAAATGTTAGGCAAAAGCGATTGAATTTGATGATGCGTGATTTTAGTCAAGGTCATCCTCAAAGATAGGCCTGGGTGACGCACAAAGATTTAATCTGATCAAATAGCCTAAAAAGCCATTCGTGATTACGATCAGCCCTTTTCATGCAGGACACAGGCTTACTAAGTCTGCTTTTGGTATCTGTGTATTGTGTATTTTTGTAACACACAGTAACTCTATAAATAACTCAATAAATCTAGTCACTGCTGGACTGAGACTAGTACACTAACCAGTAACACCCAGCCAACAACATCCTGTGACCACTGGTAAAGCACTAGAGGACAACTTACAAAAACGTTCCAGCAGCAGAAGAGCTATCATCTCTGACTTTACATCTACAAGGTAAACCAACAAAGTAGGAGTGTCTAACTGAGTGGACATAACGTGGACCCAGTGTTCAAACACTCCAGCAATGCTGCTGTGTCTGATCCACTCATACCAGCACAACACATATGACACACAACGTCAGTATTACTGCAGTGCTGAGAATGATCCCCTATCCAAATAATACCTGCTATAGGGGTCTTTACCATTGAGGAACACAGATACAGAGTAACAGATGGACTACAGTCTGTAAGTGCACCTGTATAGTAAGTGAAGCTAATGAAATGGACAATGAATGTAGGAACAAGGAGGTTACGGCTGATTGGTGTGCATTATCTTTTTATTGTTTTATTCCTTTTTTTATGGCATGCTGCCAAAATGGTCACAACACAACCATTACTTTTGCAGATGATGTGGTCCTGCTGGCATCACCAAGCAGAGACCTCCAGTTTGCAGCCGAGTGTGAAGCGGCTGGGTTAAAAATCAGCACCTCCAAATCCGTGACCATGGTCCTCAGTCAGAAAAAAGGGCGGAGTGCCCTCTCCAGGTTGGAAATGATCTCCTGCCTCAAGTGGAGGAGTTTAAGCATCTCGGGGGCTTGCTTACGAGTAAGAGCAGGATGGAGTGGGAGGTTGACAGTAACGCCGACTTGGTACCGGACTGTCCTGGCGAAGAGAAAGCTGAGCAAAAAGGCGAAGTTCTCGATTTACCAGTCAATCTACGTTCCTGCTCTGACCTGTGGTCACAGGCTTTGGGTAGCGACAAAAAGAACGAGATCGTGAATACAAGCTGCCGATATGAGTTTTCTCCATGGGTTGTCGGTTCTCACCCTCAAAGATACGGTAAGGAGCTTGATTATACGGGGGAGGCTCAGAGTCGAGCTGCTACTCCTCCACATCGAGAGGAACCAGCTGAGGCGGTTTGGCCATCTGGTTAGGATGCCCCCTGGACATGTCTGACTGGGAGAGAACCTCTGTGAAGACCTAGCACATGCTAGAGCAGGGGTTTTAAATTAGAATTCAGTAAGGTCCAGTAAGAGAAAAATTCCTCAGGAATATCATTATCATTTCTAACTTCTGTTATGATTCAGTGGTGTATCCTGTATACTGAAGTAGCCTAGTATCAGCATCTTATACCATCAGCTACTGAAACACCAACATATCACACATACCGTTCAGTATATTTCAGTATATTTACTGTTTAAATGCTGAACTGAATTAATTATTTATAAACTATATTTATATACTTCAACAAGCCCCCTCTGTTAACTCATTCTGCCAATACATTCATAGTATGTGACTTAAACCCAACACTATCAAACATAACAGATTTCTCAACATTTATGATGATTACACATTTCCACACAGCATGTTCAGCATGGAATCTTGTGTCAAAGGCAGATGGCATGAGAATTTTGCCATGTGATATTTTAAGGCCTGATTGTGGTTATATCATTCAACTGTACAATTTGTGGTTCAGCATTCTGATCCTATCTGCCTTAAATAGAAACAGCGTTACATATTCATACACAATAGGGGAACTACAACAACCCAGACATCATTGTAAATTTACTTGCCAGACCAAGTTTCTTTAAGAGCCACACTGAGCTTCATTTACAAGTCAGACAGGTAACACAGACAAGGGTTTGTTGCCTATTAAAATATTTATTATTGATTTCCCGCAGAAGTATTGCTGCTAATACCAGAGTGGAAACATTATTAACCCATATTTGGCTCCATACAAAAAAACAAAAACAAATCCCGATTCAGGTATATGGAGGGCTGATTAGAAATAACCTAATTACATCTAGCAAAAGAAAAATAAGGTAAAAGCTGCAAAGATTCAACACCCCCAAAAACATGGAAAAAAGAAAATATTCACAATAAACATAACAGATAAATATAGCAGTGCAGAATTTTGTTGACGTTGGGCCTCTTCATGTCACCTGCAGCTCTTCTGGTCAGTAAGTCCATGATCATGATGTTATCATGTACACTGTCCGGTCCATTCCCTCTGACAGATGGACTCTGAGGTTCAGGGCGAATCTCTGTGCAGGCTGAGAGGGGGAAAAAAGAAACTCTGGAACAAACTCATAATGCTGAATCTGGAGGAATTATTATGGTATATATCCCTTTAACACTGAAATTACCTTTATGTAATGCATCTACTGTGTTGTGTCTAGAAGTGCAACAATAACAACATACAACTGCATTGTTCCATACAAGCATCTGAATTCAATACACGAACACAAAGGCAAGAATACAAAATGTTTTTAAATGGCAGATGCAGTCAACTCAACTGTGCATGGTTTTCACTTGTTGAAGACATAACCGAAAGGCAGAAAGACCCACAAACAAGTATCAACTAAAGGTGGCTACAGCAAAGAGCTGGCAAAACACCCCAAGGAAGGAAACTCCGCATTAGGCAGTCATTGTTTTTGACTAGTATAGGTCAGAAGCGTTATTTAAAGCCAACTGAAATATTCACAAACATAATTCTTTATTCGGTTATAGGTTGAGTAATTAAGTTATGGAATAATAAGGATATACTTGTTTTAATTTGTACTTTATCAATGTAAAAAATTTAAGTGGCGGCTAGACACTGTCTTAGCACATATATGGGACACATTCATTCGGTAGAGAAACTGTGGAAGAAAACAGCTCATCAGATATGAGACCAGTAATAAAGTAAAGTTAAAGGAGAAGATGTGGGAACTTGACAAGGGAGAAGCTCAGGGACATCGCTGTAAAGCAGTGCTCAAAGCCAAAGCTGAACCAAACCACCAAAAAGACCAGAGCAGGTCTGTGGCAGAGAGCGGGAGGAGCTGGTCCTGTCATTAATCAGGGTCCCCTGTGCCTCTTCAGAGAAGACCAGACACCCACATGCTTGACAAAAGAGGTCTGTTTTTAGGCTATTACATTAGGGGGACACAGCAGGGAGCGGATAAAACACTGCAGGAGCACATCGGCCATGCACAGACACACCACTGCTTCCCCTGGAACACGTAATTAGAGATAATAGAGGGAAATTCAATTTGCTGGGTGTGCCGGAAAAGTATAGGCAAATATCTAGTGGATGCTTCAGATAAGACAAACTACACATTAAAGAAACAGAATCTTGTAAATGGCATTTTGCGTTGGGGTAATATTTGGAATATTAAAACAATAAACAGTTATTATACTGCATGTCACTGAATTGCGAGGAAAAATTAATTGTTACATCTTTGTGTTCCAAAATATGTGACATGGCTGTTCTGACTGTTTATGGCAGTTTGGGTGGAGTTAATAACCCTCAGGATAGGTGCTGTTTTAAAAGCAATTGTTTTTGACAGTGGTGTTGTAAAGTAGGGGTGTGTGATATATATCGTCTAAAATAATATATTAATTGCTGTGTTAACGATGAGTGAGCTGACATTATCGAGTACGCTACTGACTGAAAAAAAAGCAACAATCAGAACACCTCGACTCAACACGCTTTAATATAGGCTGCTACAAGTGTACATTGAGAGTGCCCATACTGTGTGCTAGCATAGGCTAAAGTTAGCCAAGCTTCCTAAACAACACACCTGAAGAGTGAACACACTGCGCCAGGGCAAGAAATTTAGACATCGCTAGCCTTGCAATCTACAGCCTTAGGTTTCATTCCTAGGTGAGGATCATCTGCACTCATGTGGAGCAGGTTTGGTTTGGATCGGATCTGAAAAGACTGACGTTGCTCAGAAGACGGTAGTTTATAGACTTTGTAAGAAAGCAGCCGTTAAAGATCACCCCACAGCTAACCTGTTCCATCATCTCCCAACAAACCACCACACAGAGTATGAGGTGTATATAGAGTTTCTGGAGCCTGCTGTCCAAGACAGACCAGAACCAGCTATGGTGTCTGGCTAAACACACACTCAGCACACTTAAAAAGAGTCATTCACTAAAACAGTGCCTTCACCCAATGACACTGGGATTGGCTCCAGCCCCCCAAGACCCCGACTAGTGGAATAAAGCGGAAGATAACTGATGGATGGATGGATATTAATATCCTTTAAGAAGTGGTAAAAAAAAAAGCTGGTAAAATAAAAGACTTTTACAAACACGTTTTTAAATAATGCTAAATATCGTTAATTATCATTATCAATGAAATTTTGGAACAGATCTGTAGCAGCTGTGTACAAAATTAAACAATTATGGTAACATGACATCACCTCTATTCTCGACTACAGGAAAAGGCTGCTCATCTGGTGCTTCAAATTATGTGATCTTACTCGTAATGACTTATATCTACTTTCTTTAAATTGTACATATCTGGTGGAGTGTTTTAGGTGTCTTGTTAAATTTGTGTCTGGGACTGTGTCTGTGCTGCTGTTGTGCAACATGAACCATCATGTGGTACGTGTGCAAAATTAGCTGGTGCAGAACCGGATATATGAGGCTGATCAGTGTATCTATATAATACTGTCTGTACCACTTTAAAGCATTGAGGTGCTTCTATATTGAGTCCAACATTCTATAACAGAGGTCACTAATAGGCGGACCACAGTCCGGGTCCGGATCCAGACGTTGTCCAATGCGGACCCAAACCGATAAACTATTAAGAGCGATTTAATAATTTTTTTTTTTTTTTAAGCGTTCAAATTTTTTAAGCGTTCAAATTATTTTAAGCGGTGGAGCGATTGGCACCCCTCAGCCAATCAGATCTGTGCATATTCGGGAGTGCGGCGACACACAGGCGAGGTACGAAGCGAGAAGCAGCAGTCAGAAAGTAAAGCAGGTCGGAGAAAGAATAACGTACTCTAAAAAAGGAAAGTTGACGACCCGACTGTTTTAACCAGAAATGGACCGAGACTTATGTCTATTCCTCCCACAGGCGGCTCCAAACCAACAGGTCAAGCTGTGAAACTGAGTTAACGAGAAGACGCTGGTTTATTTACTGTTTCTATAATTAAACACTTTAAGATGCATTTTTTTCAAAGCATTCTGTTTGTTTTTTTAATGTAGCCCTTGTTTTATACTTCAAAGGAGTAAAAACAGTATTAGATCTTAGTTATTAGATCTTTATAAATAATTCATTTAGTTCAGCATTTAAACAGTAAATATACTCAACGTTATGTGTGATGTGTTGGTGTTTCAGTAGCTGATGGTATAAGATGCTGATAGAACTACTAGGCTACTTCAGTAAACAGGATACAGGATTCAGTAAAATAGAATTATAACACGTTAGAAATGGTGACGGTCCGGACCTTGGCCTGAGGAAATCTCCTCTAACTGGAACTGTAAACTCTAATTAAATACCACTGTTCTATAATAACCTGTCAACCTAAGAATGTGATTTTAATTCACATTAATTAGCTTATAGTTTTGTTTCTAATGATTAACTGCAGTACGAACTGAACTGCAAGATCATGAATAGTGAAAGAAAAGGTTGATAAACGTTTTTTACATCCTGCTGTTTATAAATACACATCACTCGAGCACATGGATAATGATCTCATTCATCCTTCTGTCAATTTTCCCCTCAGGCACGAAAATCTGTCCAGCACCTGTTCAGCACTTTTATTACTGTGACATTTATTTGAATTATTTCAATTTAGTCTGAATGAAGAGAGCCTTTGTGTAATGACAGTGCAGGCTAGAGCGAAACAAACGTGAGGAAACTAATCACGCATAAATCGAAAGTACCTTTTCATGTAATAACAATCAAATATACTTTCTAATCCTATGACTAAACCTACAAGACATGGAAAACGAATTAACCATCCATTTCATGATTACATGGCTGTTAGTAACGGTAGTCTTTGCTTGTGAAACAGGGACACGGAGCAGAATGAAACAATGCCACCAAGTGGATAATCAAGAAACAGCACCATTACTTTTAATCAAGTACATAAGCCAACAGGCAAGTTGAGCTATTGATGTATGTGTACAGTGTACATATTTTAATCATTCCACATATTTTAATCATTCCACAAGCTTCACAAATAGAGCACAAAAATTTACTTTTTTGATTTTTTACTATACACATAAGACAATCCTGGCCAGAGTTTTCTTCACACAGGGTGACCCCCAGAGTTTATTCAAGGCACATACATACATAACAGGGTGCATTACCAGCTGCTTTTCGTGCTGCACCCTCAGTATAGAGCTTACACTACAGAGTTATAAAATAACACACAACTTATACACTGCTTAGCCATAACATTAAAACCACCTCCTTATTTCTACACACAGTGTCCAATTTATCAGCTCCACTTACCATGTAGGAGCACTTAGTAGTTCTACTCTTACAGACAGTAGTCCATCTGATTCACTGCATAGATTGTTTATTCCTTTTTACCCTGTTTTTTAAATGGCCAGGACCCCCACAGCACCACCACAAAGCAGATACTACTAGGGAGGTGGATCATCCTCAGCACTGCAGTGACACTGATTGGTGGTGTGAGTGGAGACAGCAGTGCGGCTGGAGTGTTTAAACACCTCAGTGTCAATGCTAGACTGAGAATAGTCACATCAACCAGCAACAGTGAGTGGACACAGTGTTTAAAACTCCAGCAGAACTGCTATGTCTAATCCACTCACACCAGAACAACACATACTAACACTATTACCCTTTCAGTGTAACTGCAGTGCTGAGAATGGTCCACCTTCCTAATAGTACCTGCTTTGTGATGGTCCTTTGGGGGTCTTGATCATTGAAGAGAAAAGGGTGTGTGTGTGTGTGTGTGTGTGCATATATATATATACAGTGAGTGGACACAGTGAGTGGACACAGTGTTTAAAGCTCCAGCAGAACTGCTATGTCTAATCCACTCACACCAGCACAACACACACTAACACTATCACCCTTTCAGTGTAACTGCAGTGCTGAGAATGGTCCACCTTCCTAATAGTACCTGCTTTGTGATGGTCCTTTGGGGGTCTTGATCATTGAAGAGAAAAGGGTGTGTGTGTGTGTGTGCGTGCATTATATATATATATATATATATATATATATATATATATATATATATATATACACACACACACACACACACACACACACACTACCGCTCAAAAGTTTGGGATCACAGTGAAATGTTCTTGTTTTCAATGGAGTATCTTCCTTCCTTAACACAACAATGGACTGACGGGTCTCTAAAGAAAGTTGTTTCTTTCTGGCCATTTTGAGTCGGTCAGCAAACCATCAACTGCTGATGCTTCAGATACTAAACTAACCTAGAATGTTGTTCTCCCTTTTATACTCACTTATTAGTAGAATGTTTTTCAGTTGTGCATCACAATTGAGCAAGAGTGTCCTAACAACCAATTAGCCCAATAACATCCTTAACTTGGATTGGCGGCTGTACCAGGAGATTTAGACAGAGGACTGAGAATTGCTGATAATAGGACTATATGCAAAATAAGCCTCTATACAAAAATAGACTTCAATACAAACATTTTTATTCTTTAAAAATAATCTGATACATTTAAATTAATTGTGAAATGGACAATAATGTTTGTGAATTGCATGAAAAGTTGCAAGTCTCCCCTGGCAAAAATAACAGTACTGAACTACTTTCTGTAATGCTTAACAAGGTTGAGGGAGAGTCTTTGCTTGTGACCCGCTCACTTCAGGCTACACAACACAGGTTCTCAACTGTTCCTGTGTTCCTGCAACTGTTTCTGAGTAGATTTCGATGCATGCACTTATTATCATTAAAATCTTTGAGATAGTGGTTACTAAACCCCTTCCCCTTTTTTAAGACTATACATTAAGAAGCTTTACGTTTGCATGGTCTTCATCCAATTTAAATACAATAACTGTCTTAGAGAATCAAAGCATATTAATGTTATAATTCATTTCAATATACATAACTATAAATATACTCACTGTAAACACCTAAAATAACCTATTTTAAGTCAGGTTGCGGTCAGACAGCTCATACTTGGCACTTATGGCTGACCTCATGCTTTTTCTGGTAGTGACTAACAAGGCAGTTTTATCTATCGCTTGATCTGGATTAAATGTTGATTTCTGTAACAGCTGCTACCACAACTGAAAGCTTTGCCAAAAAAAAAAAAGAAAAAAACAAGAAATATTAGGTGAACAATCTTTGACAGAACATATCTTTCATATCTAACACATACTTTCTAATAGAATCTCTTCTTCAACTCTTGTGAGCATGTGCTCCTAGAAAGTTTGCCTACATACAGCACTCTCTTTTGGTGTGGAAGATATATGCCTGTATGCGTCACACTGACCACCACAAGAGCTTTCCCGAGATTCCAAGGTGGTTTTGAAAGCCGCAGGGTCGTTAGCTATAGGGGCGGCAGCGCAGCTGCAAGAACACTGCGGCACTGAAGAGCGGCTGACTGACTGTGCAGCTGAGAGCAGCAGACAGATGCTCTCCTGTCCTCTAGAATATACTGTTTTCAGACGCCGGGTAAAGAAAGGTGCATGTGATGATGGTCTGACTTGGAATGCATATGGAAGTGAAATGTCACTTTGAATATGTCACAAAACATGAAAGGCTGCTTCAAAACGAAAGCGTCTCTCAAGCGGTTAGGTCCTCCTTCTGATGGAACAGATGGAACCTTTATTTTAATGCACATGTCTTACAAGGTGCAGTTAGCAATTCTAAAGAATGACTTCATATTTAAACACAAGAGCAAGTACTTTAGAAGCTCCACCCCAAAAACCCATGAACATGCATTGCCAAGGCGAGCAAACACTGGGCTAGACAAATACTGTAATATAACATTAACACACACACTGACACAGAGTATAAATAATGTGAGCTAGGCTGTGGGTTAGCAAAACAGTAACTAGTTGCCATCACAAACTGTGATGATTCTGTGAAACAGCAAATATAAGTTAACCATAGTAATAGAGTACCCTCCGCATCTCTTTTCATGCAAATTTTTTTTTTAAACCACCTTCTGGTTCGAATTTTCTTGTCCCTCCTTGCATGGAAGGTCAAGAAGCAGTTTCATGCTGGTGCCTCAGCTTTAGTTCAAACCTTCTCGTTTCACCTTAAAAGCTGCAGCAGTTCCATTTAGGCACCAGAGCGGGAAACTTCAAACAAGAAGCCGGCAAAAAGGAAGCCAGCCTCAGTCTATGAAAACTACTGGGAGTGACCACCACTGCTGAAACGCCTCACTGATGATAAGGCTTTTTGCTCCTGCCTGGTCTAAGAACCTCTTTCTCGATCTTTGTTTTTCAGATCCTCCTCTATGGCTCGTTTGGCCATCTCTCCTTCTTACCAATGTGCTAAGTTCAGCACATACTGTAGCTCACCCTCAACAAATTTTTTCCAGTGCACACACAAAATGGATAGCTAGTGGATAGCGTGAAAGGATATTCACCAAATATGAAAAAACAAAACAATTTGCAGCCCCTTCTAATCCGCCATGTTGTTTTCACAGGTCGAATCATTTGTTTCTCCACTGAAGTGCATGAGTAAAACGTAAACTCTCTCCACTAGAGATGGAAGGATCAATCAGCTATGTATCGGTATCAGACGATTTTTAATCAAAATGTGCTATCGCCCGATATTTCTCCAATTGAGCTGATACCGAGAGCCAGCCGATGATGTTAAACAAATGAGCCTAATTTCTGTATTTCCAGCTATCGTTTCATCCAAAAAGAGGAGTCCTCAGTGAAACCCCCCCTCTGGCCCAATCTTAACCTCTAGGTGGAAATATATACCCTTTCATTTTCGACAGACTAACTAAAGCAGCGGCCTCGCGAGAACAGTTTATGGTGTTCACTGCATGTGCTGATCCGTCTGGAAGCTTTTTACCATATGTGACGCAGACTCTTGTGCGAAACCAAGACAAAGACAGTTAACACTACTGAATTTTTGCGGCACTTCAGAGTACACCATGCAGCCGAAAATAGTGAGTATCAGCAAACAGCAGAGCTAGCACGGGCAGCTAGCACAATACAAATAACCCAGAAACCCGTGCAGACCACATTCGACCAGTACAAAAAGTACAGCAGCAACAGCAAAAGAGCTAAAGGAACCACAGCTGCATTGATTGAGTTTATAGTGCTAGATTACCATGTTTGGACCATGTTTCATAACTTGCTTGTAGTAATAATTGCATGTACTCTGCCGTGGCATATAGCCTCGCCCTCGATCGGTATCAGACATCGGCCGATCACGCTCCCCGAAATCGGCTCCAAAAACGCTGATCGGTCCACAGCGTTGTGAACTGTACTTAAAATCAAAACCTGTAGGCTACATGGATAATAGCTAGCCTTTTTACCATTACAGCCAAAACTGTTTAACCACGTTTCACTATTATTTTATAAATTTAATTGAATTATGCATTTTTTAAATATTCCTGGAATTATATTTTATACTAAACTATTAGATTTTTAAAATAAAAATACCCAATTCCATTAAGCCGGTGGAGCGGCCACTAGGAGGTCTGGAAAATGAGGTTAATTAGAAAAGAAGAGCTGATGTTCCCGTCTAAAGCCTAGTGGAACTGAGCTATTAAATGGTCACTTCCTCCTCACTTTCAGTGCACTAATGTCAATGATCAGCAACCACCTTGATTTTTAGATACTGATCCTACCTTTAATCCAGTACCTGGAGAGAAATACACCCTCCTCTTTTCACCCCCTTTGCTAGGCTGCTCCCCTTTCTTGTTTTGTGTGGGCTGACAAGTGTCTTCCTGCAACAAGAAGAAACACTGAATATGTGGTGCTGAGTGGATGACCGCCAGGTCCCAAAACACTGCAGCACAAACTATGCAAGACGAAAATTTGATGTTAATAAAACAAAGCTTGCTCAGTTAGGACTTTGCAGTCATCTAATTGTCATGTAATTGTTCTCGGCAAGAAAAGCTCATTACATTATGTAAGCTTTCAATGGGATTTAAAATGCACCACTCATGTCTTTTTAAAATGAAGATTGGCAATATTATTATTACACTACTGACATGAGCGAGTGAATATTATGAAGCCCAATACCAGTAAATAAATTAGGAAATGAAAATATTATGGAGTAGTACTGAATACAGCTCATACCAAAATGTTATCATCAGTTTGAAACTCAAGTTGTACCTATATTTTGTGTTTAACCACAAAGTTAGAGTTTTATAATGGTGTACATTTAAAAGCACACTTTGACATCCCACTGTATGGATGCAGTAAGTGCTGTGCTATCTATGTATGTAGAAATTGTATTTAATTTGAATGTTTTCTGTCATTTTTAATGTTTTCTGCCCTCTGCCTGTGGCACTGACCTGTGGGCACCTGATGATGGAGCTGTTGCGCTGGTGACTTGGCAGAGCAGCACCTGCTTTCTCAGCTCTCTTCTTGTCTTTCCCCACCTCCTTAAGATGCCACAGATACAAGAATGAATCACAGGAAAAAGCTAAAAATTGTCACAGCAAGAGCAAAAAACATCAGATCACCGTATAACTTAAGTGTTCACTATTAAACAACCAATTGCCTTATTAGACAAGGCATAAATCTGATGTTTAGAACTACTTATCATGAATTCCACAGATTCTGAACCAATATCTGACTGCATAGTGAGCACAAAACCAAGAGGTCTTTAATAAACCAAGCAGAGTTCTACAGACAGACCAGAACAGCATCCTTACTGAATTCTAGCAGAGCAGTGGACATTTTTTTATTTTGTACTCATTTCTGCATATCACATGTATATGTTGGAAAAGGACCTTAAATATCCCTCATATAACTATTTTAAGGATGAACTGATTCAAGATTCCTTATTGATTAACATGTCCAGTTCATCATTATATTTTATCCACACTGTCTTGGCAGATACTTACAAAAAATCTTGCCTGCAGCAACTTATTCTTCGCCCTCATAAGGTCAAAGTGATCTTGCTTTATAGTTATTGACAGCAATTTCTTTGGGGTCTGAAACAGAGAAGGGAGTACATTTAAAGCATATTTCAAACACAACTTACTAATGTACTTATTAACTAATCAAGCAGCCAACCAAAGAATTGGTGAATGTGCAGCAGAGATGTCTGTAAATGGTAGAAAACCGTAAATGTTAACTGCCTGGCCAAAAAAAGTATCCGTTTGGGTTTGAATTCCAAATACTTAAGAGCCGCTGATTGGATAATTACTGCAGAGTAATTGTTAATATGTTTTGGCAAGAATTCTTACCAAAGCATGATGAGAACTCACAAGATTGGGGCTAAACAGCTGTGTGGCTATAAGAAAACCACTTGTTATTGAGGCTAATTGAGGAAAAAGGCTTCTGTGTGAAAAGGAGCATACAGATTGAAGTCTTGAGTGATGGACAAAGTTCATGTGGTCAGAAAAATTCAGACAGACCCTATTCCAGAGTGAACAGTGGCATCTTGGTGAGGAGGGAAAGCTATGTACCCATCATGCATAATGTCCACTGTACAATTCTCTGGAGTCAGCTGACCACAAGAATATACTGATGTACCAAGACCAGGTTATTCTTTGCTGCTGGCATTTTTACACATGAACTGACCACTTCAGGGTCCTGGCTTTAACCACACTGAATGTTTCTGGACGTGCTGGATACAGCGCGGTTCGACTTTCCCATTGTCGATTTAACATCTCAGACAAAAATCAAGGAAACTCTGGATACAAATAAATGCTGCATTGCTGCATAAGGCTGTCAATACAAGGCCAAGGCCAAGTTGCACCGGAGGTGGTCCAACAAAGTGTGCAACTCTTTTTGGCCAGGCAGTGTAGTGGTAAGTACCCAACATGCATGTAGTGTGGAGAGTAGTTTAGGCAATTATCAAATGGGTATTTTTAGAAATTCTACAATGTTAAACGTTTAAAATGTAAACAAAGTATTTCAGGGTGGTTTGGTGTAAATTGCTCTGTTCTAGAACAGGATTGTTCACAGGGCTGAAACCAGGCAGCTGAACAGTGTAATGCCTATAAAAACTCACCCAGTCATTACATGGAATGGTTATGAATACCTAATCTCCCTGAATTACATCACTTACATCCACTAAATTATACAGGGGTGTTGAAAAAATCCTGTATAGTATATATCTGAGGTAATAATCAGAACCCCAGCAAACAGATACCAGAGCCAAGATGTCAGAGGTTTCATTTATAGCCACAATGCCAAACAACAAAGTGGAAGTCAAGCACTGATAAGTGTGACTGTCAAAAGAGAATATAAGGTAAAGTCACTGAGCCCTTGTGGCTTATTCAGGAAAAAAGCTGTCCATAGCAAACGTTCGTTTGGTTTCCATCATCCATTCATTACCGTGTACACACAACCAACCTGACTATCACCTGTTCAGGAGGGAGTCCATCTTCCGAATCACCTGCACTGCACTCTTCAGTCTCCTCTGCACTTAAACGGTCCCCAGAGCTGCAGTCAACGTCGTGCTTCACGACATCCTCCTCAAAACTCGTGTTTTTCTGATTTTCCATACAAGCACACGGTTGTCGTTGATGGCGGGTTTCTTCTTCTGCGAGAGACACACTGTTAGGCTAACGTTAGCCGTTTAGCATTGAGGCCAACTAAACAGTGGGACGCTAGCGTAACGTTAGCTTAATTCTTAATTGTTTAAGGCTGTATTATCCCTTAAAATGAAAAGAAACAACTACTCGGTAAATGTTGTAAAAAAAATCGCTACACAGCGAGAATATTTTATATATTATCACTACTACTAAACTGCTTTATGTAGAACTAACATTAACGTTGATAGGCTTGTGTTAGTTAGCTAGTTGGCTAACCAGGCTAACTAGCAAAGCATAACGTTATATCCCAAAATAACTTCAAATAAACTGAGAACATTATACATTCAGCTTCCATACGAGCCCTGTAAATTAACTACCTTTCTCTCGGCTAGCCATTTTGAACAACTGGAGCCAAGAAGATCTGGTCCAAGTTAAGTTCGCCCCAGAGAGGAGAGCTAGCTAGCATAACTAACGTTATAGACTTATGGGCTACGAGTGAAGCAATTATCCGCTCCAACCTCAAACACATGATCATATCAACCTTAAATATTGATAAAATATTAATATATTATTAGAAAAATAATATAGACGTATAAGTTCAAGGGGGTTTTCACCGATGTCTTAAATTTTTATGTAGTTTGCTACGAACTGCTCTGAAATTCCATTTACTTACAGCTGTGGTAATAGGAACCAGACCATGTTTGTAAAAAAAAACAAAGTATTGCATAAAATGGTTATGAATATGATGCCTAATGATGTTTTACTCTACTTTTGTCTTAAAGTTTTTGTCTAAATAAATGTATTTTAATCCATTTATGGTCAGGCGATACACGAAGGGTGTTGTAAGGCAAAATAATTCCCAAAAAACTCTTTATTTCTACAGATTAATATTTTGCCATCATCAATATCACATGTGAAAGCACATGCAGATTCACTGTTGGTCTATACTAAATAAAATGTCTATTTGTGTTTAGTATAGTACAGACTTACAGACCCTCCTTTTCTGTCACCAGCACCAGATAGGAACCAGGTCATGTTTTTAAAATCAGAAAGTATTACATGAAATGTTTATGAATATGTAAAGTTACTATTTTTGGAGATATTTGTTTTTTATTGGACAACGACAACATGAAAACACATGTAGGTCCACTGTTGGTCTTGGATACTGAATAAAATGTCTATATTTGTGTTTGGTATAGATTTCGAGACCCTTCGTTTCTGTCAGCACTGTGAAGGAATCAGAGTATGTAAGTTTCTCTGCAAATGAAGTTTCACATCAAATCAGTCCTAATGACTTTGTGTCTCAAGCACGGAATCATACAGACATTTGGAAAAACAGGTGGAATTCCCCTTTCATTTAATATGATCTCATTACATGATAATATAAACTATAATATAAATAAAAGTTATGAGAGTAAAAAACTAAAGTGTTTCTCTTTACTTTTCTCTAAATATATATTATCAAGAACACCATCCTTTGATATAATAACTCTCTTTCAAATGTGTATCTGCAAATTTAAGGTTTTCAGACAAAGCTTGTTTTCCTCTTCTTTTAAAGGGTCAGTTTTCTGGACAAGGATTAAGCCTTTTATTTTTGCTTTTCAGAATACTGTCCTGGACTAGCCAGAGGGGCTGGGAAATGTGACACATAGTATCTGTAGTCCTTTGTAAATGTTGATGAATGTAAAATAATTGAGCATTATTTTCTCTAAATCTGAACTTTGGGTTTATAGTTTGGCTAACTATTGGACAGTGTTGCAATTTCTAGTTCACTGTGAATGTTTTATGGTGCAGACCAATCAGAAGTGCTGCTGAAAGTGAAAGTGCTGTGTGAAAAAAAACAAAAAAACAAAAAAAAACAGCAGCATTGCATAATCATGTTGTGAGCTTGGTGTTTCCTTCTTTAGGAGAGTAGAATATTTGTTACACTGTTTGGTTTAGATGGCTGATTAAGATCTTTGTTGTTTAAGAGAGGGAAAAAGACGATATTGTTATCAGTGGATAAGCTGTGGTATCATTATCAGTATGAGAAAGGAATACGTGGCATCAAGTCACACCTGATTAATTTTACTAAAAAAAAGTTCAGAATGAAGAAAACAGAAACATACTGAGAGTTACAACTCACTTTATCTTCAATCTTTCTCATATGTTTAACACACTGGAAAGTTAAATAATGTTTAACAATGCATGTGGTTATAAGGAAACTGCCACTGAACTTAACAGTTCACATTTCACCAAAGGAAAACGCAGTGGATCTGCAGAATGTTAAATATGCCAGTAATGTCCAGATTAATAAACAAAAAAACAATCTTTTAATTTGTGTGGTCAATATGTAATAATATTAAACGCATGTGTACATTGACATATATGGGTCATTCTATCGAAGTGGTTCAAAACCAACTGTAAAAATGCATAAATGAATATATAATCTATAAATAAATAAACAAATGCCATTAAAAAATAAAAACTTTTGCCAATTTTTAAAAGTATTTTTAATTATACACATTTTAGTAATATACATTTACATACTGACATGACATGGAAATGCAAAAACCATCCTGAATTTTTATCTTACTACAGAAACACCCACAAATAAACTCTCTGAAATGAATTAACATTTGGCTACAACAAGCAAACCAATAAGAAATATTTAACTGTTTCTTCTTTCAGTCACCTGAGTAGAGGTTTAACATTTTAGATTCAAAGTGTTTCAAAGTCTGAACATTTTGATGTGCTTTCCTCACATGTCACTAACAACTAACCTGTTAGTCTTACAAAATTCAATGCTATGTACACATTTGGAGGAAAATTAGCTTGGGTTGTCAAACAAAACAGTCATGTCACTACCAAAATAAAAAAATGCCTTTTCTGCATCAATATATGGGCTTAAGGCTGACTTGTAGGTGTCTCATACAGTCACATATACAAATTTAACCGATTGAAAATCAATTGGACTCACATCTATGTTACATGATTTGCCACTGTTAAATACGAAATTTTATCTTAAAACGTGTTTTTAAGGTTTGGTCAGCCAACAAAACACTAGGATTGTTACTGCAGTTTTTCTCTGATGTTTTGGTTTTAAGAAATGTTAGGAGATGTGAAAATAAAATTCTGAAATACATAAACATAAGTTTAAAAGTTTGCTCAGTGAACCCATTGATAGTAGTTAAAGTGCAATACACAGCTGAAGGAATTCTATGGGGATTACACATTTTAACACACATTTTTACAAGCCCTATTTGAACTACTTCTATAGAATGACCGATGCACACTGGGAAATCACCAACCAAGATAATGACAGTTAATGACAATATTGGAAACCAAGATGTGAAACAAGAAACTTTGCCATTCCAGGCTACGATGTCTGCCCAACCACAAAAAAAGCTTCCTGCTCAGAACATGAGATCATAGTTTATTCAGATACGTGGTCCTCTAGCTTTTGCTCCACCTGCTTTTTTGTACCACAATGTTTCAGAGGACGTTAAAACTTCCCAACTGCTAGTCCTTAATATTGTAATCTCAACATTGTGCTTCAATGACTAATGGCTAATGAAGAAATGAGATATAAAACAGCTTATTCCACACCAAAACCTACAAGTAACCTCAAAACAAGTTCACTTAAAACAAATTTCAAAACAGGATAAAAATGTGTCATTGTGTACCATGCAAAGTCTGCCGAGACTGCCTGTGCCCCCACTGTGAACTGCTAGGACCTAATCTACTCTAACATATAATATGGAAGATTTTAAGATATTTCAAACATCTCAAAAAAAAAAAAAAAAAAGAAGTTTACACTGCTAATGTACACCGCCAACCCAATACAGACTTAAGACGTCAACCATTCAACCGTCACTGTTAGTTTATCACAGCAGTATAAACATTGTTAAACGCTTGAAATCATACATAGTATACCTGGAGTTTGTGTGGTATAGTAAGAATTGCTAAAAAATCTCTCAAACAGATTTGTTAAATAATAAGAATAAAAAAACAGCAGGTAAAGTCTAATGATAGCACTTATCAGCTGAATCTCGCTGAATTCTGAGTGAAAAGATTTATTTAGAATAAGCTCAAGTTGCATAGTTAATAGATTTGACTCCAGATTCAGTTGAAGGGAAACAAAAAACGGATGACAAAACAGATTGCGCCTGTTTGAGGGGTCAGCTGAAGAGTGTTTTTAAGACTGATTTGTATTCAACGCAGTATTTTAGTGTTTCGTTGCAAAAAAAGGGCTTTCACAACACCCTGTAATGCTATATGGCCTTTTCTCACAAACTCACAAAAAGATGTAAGGTTCTTGAGCACCTACACCTGAAAGCAATTCCTCCAATGCAATTCTGAGTCAAACATAACAATAGAAAGTCTTATTTTGTAACAGACAATGTAAAGCACCAAAAAGTTCTCCGATGGCAAATTAGACGAGCTCTGTTGAACCGAAAATTAAGATAAGCAGGCATATCAAGTGAGGATGGACTGGTAGCGAACGTCTAAAACGTAGAAGTTTCATCTGATAAGTATGTTTAATACAACATCCTGTACTGTCTTTCATAGATTACATGTAGAGTGCTCAACTGAGATTCAACAAATGGTGGTACGCCTGAAGTTTGAGGCACGGAATCCTGCAAATGAAAGCTGACCAAAACACCTGGATTATGCATACCACTAAAAGTGCAGTTTTACAGGTTATTATTTGGTGTCTAAGTGCATAGATTTCTTCTCACATTGATATAGAATGGCTTATTTGAAACTTTCACGTGACACACACACTCTCTCTTTCTCTCTCTCTCTTCCTCTCACTGTCCCTCACTGTCTTTTGGTGTGCTTCAGGTTGTAGTGGCTCCGCATGTCTTTGCGGAGGCGGAATTTCTCCCCACACACGCCACAGATGTACAAGTGAACATCCATGTGCTTCTCCAGGTGTTCCCCGCTAGGGAAGATCTGAAAGCACACCTGGCAGATGGTCTCTCCGGCCGACAGGTGGGAGATCATGTGGCGTACATGATCGTGCTTGAGGAAGGTGCCCTGATCGCAGACGGGGCAGACGTAGCGAGCCATACCTTTGTGCATGTCAGTGTGCAGCCGAAGCTGGCGCTCACGTAGGAACTGCTTGCCGCAGGTCTGGCAGGTGAACTGTTTCTCCTTGGTGTGCACCGTGTAGTGCTCTCGCAGGTGGCACCTCTGGTAAAAGCCTTTCCCACAGATGGCGCAGAAGTGCTTGCGCCGGTGGTCCGGTTCAGCCCCGTCCTCCATCATTGCGGGCCGGAAGGGCTCCTGCTCGGGACAGGCCAGCGTGTGCTCCACGGCCAGGTTTTCGCTCTCAAAAATCATGCCACAGAGGGGACAGCGGAAGCCCAAGTCAGCCCCTTCAAGCAAGCCCTCCTCCATGGCCTGCCCATCTTCAGGCAGCGGGGAGTCTTCACCTGGGGAGTCCGTCTCTGCACCCTGAGGCTCCCCGCAGCGCTCGGCGTGCTCCTGTAGCTGCCTGCCCTTGATGAGCACCTGGCCACACCTTCCGCAAGCGCATATATGTCCCATGTGGTTGGAAATGTAGTGAGACGACTGGTCCTCCTCGGTCAGCAAGGCTCCACACAGCTCGCATGGAGTACACTCCTCATCCTGCTTTTCTTCTTTGATCCGGCGCACCTTCTCTTCTGGCCCGGAGTCCTTACTGTGGCCCTCCAGCGGGCTGGCGCCATCATCCATGGTGGACCCTCCTGCCTCTTCCTCACTGTCAAATCTCATGTGATCAGCAACATCAGCTTTGAACGTGCGGCGAATCTTGCAGCTCCCAACACTATGGTTGCCAACCTGGACCACTTTGATGTTTTCCATCTCTGTGTCGGAGTCTTCTTCCTGCTCCACTTTGATGGTTATGTTCCTGGACATAGCAGGATCGGGGTCCATTCCTGTGGCTACGGACCTGATCACAGGGTCCGACTTCTGCTCGGGCCAATCTTCTTCACCCTTGCAGACGGCTCTGTGTTCCTCCGCGCCCTCAGAGGCCGAACTTTCCGCTTTGCTTGAGTCGTTGTCAGCTGCCTGGCCGGATCTGGGTGCCTGGAAAGCCTTGCGGTTGGTGCATGTGAGGATATGCTCGATGAGCAGCTTCTCACAGCTGAAGACAAAACCACAATCGTCACATGTGTAAGTACGGCCGAACCGGGGTCGTTCTTTTAAGGTGGCGCCTCGGCCTGAGCTCCTCTTTCGCAAGTCACAAGGCTGCTCCACGGGGTTGTCAGAGTGCGATGGAGCGAGCGTGAGGACCACGTCTTCGACGGGCCTCACAGTCGAGACGTTTATGTTCTGACGAGTCGGTGTGTTCGCAAGCCTAGGCGGGCGCTCACTATCGGCGGGGCTCGGCTTCCTCTGCTCAAACATACGTACGCCAAACATCATTTTGCCTCCCGCCGCGCTGGACGAAGATGATGATGAGCTAGATGAGGAGGAGGAGGAGGAGGACGAAGAGGAGGGAGTAAGGTTGGATGATCGGATGTCTCTGAGGTCCTCCAGAGAATCAGGGATGTAGTACATCTGCAGATAAGCCATGGAGGACTTCAGTTCCTCAAACTCAAAGTGGCCCACCATGATACGGCCGAGGTACATGAGCTGCAAGATGAGGTCGAAGCATTCTGCGCTGATCTGCATGTTGCTGAGATCAAGGCGCGCGGTCCCCTCCTGGTCTCGGATGAACATCATCCTGAAGTAGGAGCTGCAGGCCGCCAGCACAGCCTTGTGGGCCCTGAAGTAAATATCACCAATGGCGATGCAGCAGTCACACAGGAAGCCCCACTCTCGTTGGTTGTTGAGCTGCTGCAAGACATGCTCACTGTGGCTTGGCTTTGCCATCACAATGTGGAGGACTAAAAAGAAAAAAAAAGAAATAAAAAAAGCTTCATCATGATGTAATGGCTTGTTTTATATTAAGCACTGAGGCTGTTTATGTATTCAGTAGCTTTAAACACAGCAACCAAACAACAATACAGGAATGGACCGCACAATCTGCATATCTATCCTTCATATAGAATTCTAAAGGGTCCAGTGAAGTATATGTTTCAGGGCTGAATGATGTAACAGAACAGTACCAGTCAAAAGTTTGAGTTACCCAGTTCTTTGATGGCCTTTATCCTTCATTGTTATACGCTACTTGTTAACATTGTTAAAAGTTTGAATTCAGTTTCAATCAGATGTCCAAACCTGGAATTGTTCTCAATGTAAAGTCACTACTGACTCTGATTATATGACAACAGTCTCCAGTTTTGGAGAAACGTAGTAAGCAATAGTCAGAAATTGTTGTCTTCAACAATATAAGTTCACAGACATAAAGTTATTATGAGTGTTTTGGCATTGCTAGTGGTTGCTTTGCTAATTTAATTGAAGGTATTCTGCACACTTTGATTTAAGCTGAAACTCACTACCACTACACACATTAGATAGAGGTGATTTAAAGTACTGGTGCTTTCAGAGTTTTATGCTTTTCCCTACATACATTACACTATGGGTTGCATGGTTTGGGGATGGGTTTTAAATTGATATTTAAAGTATATATGTGTGTATGCCTCAGACTTCATAGGACCCCAAACTTCATCATCTATATAAAATACAAACCCTAAGTTTTTAGATTACCGCTGTAACTATGAGACAACAAACACTAAAAGTCAATAGTCACCCAAATTCTTTATGTAAATACATCCTCAACTCAAACCAAATCCATATGATAAAAGGTAACTTGATGAATGCTGGGACAACCATGTTACGCAGCTGGAGTTATGGTAAATTAAGGCGCATAAGGGCGCCACTGCACTTGCAATATTTTAACCATTTTTTGGTCAATTTTAAAAAATAAATCTAGTTTCATTAACTTACATAAAAACTAACAAATATTTTTGATCTCTCCTGTAAAGTTGCTATTTTGGAAATGCATGTTTTTCTTTGGACAGCGGCGAAATACATGTTAAAAAATGTAAACAACAGTAATCGTGAATGTAATCTAGCAACCATACGCATGTGTAATGTGTGGGGATGTGAAGGGATGGCAGATTTGGCACAGCACCTGTAGACTGAAGTGGTACACACTACCCTAATGAGGACCTAGTGAGGTTAATAGAAGGACATGTTTACAGAAAGATTTGGGTGACTATTGAGGTCTAGTGTAAGCAATGCTGTCTTTGTAGCTTAATAGTAAGCTAAAGAAGCACAATTCAGAGATTAAATGCGTATTGAATGATCAACTACATCTGGTTATATATACACACACTCAGCTTTTATGAGCTATAAAAGGTTAAATACATTTCTATAAGTGTGTCCATGGTCTATCCAAGCTTCATGAATCCGATAGCTTTCGTTTTTATTAGTTTAACTTCAACTCGTACAAGAATTCACTACTATATAGCAGATCTGTACTTTCCCTTTGTTGTGCTGTAACTGAGAGGTGTAGGTCCCGCCCCTGCGCTCTGATTGGCCCGTTCCTGGGCCAGACTCATGCGGGCGTCGTGGCTGTCAATCATCCCGCACTGAAAAAACTGAAAACCAAACTCTCCGCGTCTGAAAGTGGGCCGAGAGATCGGACCGGACCTCTCGGGTCCAGGAGCGAGAAGGGGCGCTAAACGACAGCAGAAAGCCGCGGAGCCGGAGCTCTCTCTCTCCCCTTGTCTCCCTCTATGTCTCTCTCCCGCAAGCCCGCCGCCCCCACGCTGCTTCCCCGCACGTACTGGGAGGAGGAAGAGCTCATTCTCTCCTGAGCTAAAGCTAATGTTTACACTCGGAGAACGCCAAAAATACTCACCCAAGTTGACGTGCGCCGACCGATGGCGAGCGAAAAAGTCGAGTTCGGTCGCGGAGCCGCGGGCTTTCGCCGCTTCCTTGGCCTGAAACGCGCGAGCAAAGTTGGGACGGCGGGGAGAGCTAATCGCCCCCTCGTTTTTTTGCAGCAGCAGAAGGAGCAGGAGGGATGAAAGAACTTCCGCACAGCCGCTTCGCGAGTTTGCGCACGCAAACGCACACGCAAATGCAAGAGGGGGGTGAAAAAAAAAGAAAAGAGAGAGAGAAAAAAAACGCAGCCCGCCCTTACACGGCCATGCAGCCAGCCAGAGAGCCAGCCAGGGGCAGCCAGTGAAAATGCAACCATACATGAAATATATGCGCGAGTGAGTGAGGAGGGAACGGCAGAACTGGCTCGGGCTGCTTTACTCACTTGAGTCAAAAAGGAGAATAACAATAAGTAAGCACTAAAAGAGATCGACATGTGAGCGTAACCAAGCATTTAGCACTTAGTGTTAAAAATAAAACTTTTCTACATTTCTAAATCACCACAGACTTTTAAAGATTGTTTTGGGTTTAAAGCTTGTGCTGGTTCTTCGCCGCGTTTCGGGGAGATCTCGCCTGCAGGGCAACGTTCACCACATCAGAGGGACGTAAAATAACAATTAAAAAAAATATTAAAACTAAAAAAAATCTCTTTCTGCGTTTGTGCTTGTGCTGCAGCTGCTAATGTACATTGTGGTCACGTGACGGAGCCCGAGCAAGAGCCCCGTCAGACGCATAGGAAGCAGCACGAGCGCTTTCCTGCAGCAGCGCGTGCGAAATAAAAGGCGCTTTCACGCACATAGGCGGTAAGATTGCGTTTTCTTCAGCGTCTTTCGTCTTTCCGTGAACGCATGCATGCTGTGTATGTGGAGATGCATGGGAGGCGAGCCCCGTTTCTTCGAGAACTGCCATCATCGTCTGCGCAGAGCAGACGTGTGAAAAATGAATGTGATGCTCTCTTGAGCGAAAGGCTGGTGGTGGGAGGCAAAGGGAGCGCGTTACAAAAGCATGAGCGCCTGCCTGCCTGCCCGCCTGCCTGTCCGTCCGCCTGTCTGGCTGATATTTGACGCGATCAGTCGTCGCAACCCGTGTTCTGGATAAAGAAGTGCTTTTGTGTAACGCCAGGCAGACGTCGTCTCAGCTCAGCAGTGTTTATAAGAAACTCCCGGCTGGCCAAGCCACTCCACTTCACCACAAACAGGACCGTGATTTAGAGGAGCAGGCCTCTTAAGTGTGACTCACAAACACAGTCCACCAAGCATGCCGCTTAGATAAGAGTTGCTGCAAGTTGCCAGTGCGCCTGAAATCGCGCTCTGTTCGTGTTAATTTCAGTGCGTGTCAGCAGACGCATGTAACATGTGAGGCCAGGCTCAGACGTGTAGCCTCAGTAGACGTCAGAGTCGCCGGGACAATCCCACCCAGATGTAAACATCTGGCCTAGGTTTCCCCCAAATATGTGCAAAAAGCTGTACCCGTTCTCTCCAATAGAGGTCGCCAATTGGCCCATCTACTCAGGTACATGATGATCTAGGCTTGGTGATGTGATGACAACCCTAGTGCCTCAGGCCTTCTTCCTTCAATGTTCTACCTCACACTTTTTTCTTTTTCTTATTGTTTTGCGCTTGTTCATGCAGGGTATCAGGTGACTAGCAGGGGCATCATGGACGTGTCCAGCCACAGTCTGTTCCTCCTGCAGCAACTGAATGTCCAAAGGGAGTTTGGTTTCCTGTGCGACTGCACCGTGGCCATTGGCAACGTGTACTTCAAGGCCCATCGAGCAGTGCTGGCTGCCTTCTCCAACTACTTCAAGATGATCTTCATCCATCAGTCTAGGTAAGCCAACCACCTGCCTCATTTGCAAGACGAGTAGTTTTGGATTGTGGGTTGTAGATCGTACGTTTTGTGTACAGACGAATTTGAAAGAGAATTTGAGCGTACTGTGCCAAAGTTTCACTTATTAAGAGTCAAGAAAAAAAGTAGGAAACATTTAATAGAAAATTAAAAAACACCATGTATTATGTGAAGTCTATCAGTGTTTAATCCGTGCACTCTTTTTAATTTTGTCCATTCACACAAGCAACACCTTAGCTGCCTTGTATAGTTCTGTCTTGTGTGCTTCTACAATGGTTGCAAAGCTATTTTAAAAGCAAAATGGAATAAAACAACAACAACAACAAAACAATAAAAGTATAATAATATAATACAAAGAAAATGAGATTCCTAACAAAACAGGGCCTGGTAGATCATTAGAACCTAAAGGTTTCCTGTTGGATTTAGGAGAAAAATCCAGCTCCAAAAAAATAATAATAAATATACAAGTGCTTCTATCCATCCTTCCACTGTGGGAAGCTGAGTGCTACAGGTCTAAAAGGTTGGGTCGCTGTTAGGGCTGGGTATCACCACTGATTTCCCGGATCGATTTGATCTCGATTCACAAGGTCCCAATTCAATTCGATTTCCGATTTGATTCAATATTGATTCATTTAGGGATATTTCAGTTACAATAATATGTTTTGTTTGAATATGAAAAGAGATTTTCAGAGAATGAATGTGGTAAATGTACAAGGAATACTCAACCTACCATTACTAAAAACATTAGTGTTTATATGTTTATATTCATCGTATTTTGCCACACCCACTTTCAAGCGTGTGTTTGTTCCGCCTTTGTGTTAGAACTTCTGCTCAGCTAACCAAAATTAATACAGTTACATGGGAGGAGACCAGCGAAGTAATAAGCATTTAGATTGGGACAACAATGGGCTGGAATGCTAATTTTAAAGATCGTTCTCGGGTTTATACGAAGCGATATCAGATTATTCAAATGAAGATTGATTTGAATTGAAAAATCCCCTAGTCGCTGTCAGTTCCCTCTTACAGAGAAAAGTAAATTGGCAAAAATAAGAGATGACTCAACTATGGGGAATGTGGAGAAACATCCCTGCAAATTTATTAGAAAAAAAAACTGAAAGCAACTCGAAAACAATGGAAGCTGTAAGATGAAGCATCTAGGCTTTCCCCCCTCGAATGCTAAAATAAATGAATTAATTTATACTTTATTTTGGTTTTCACAGTAGTTGTATCATAGGCTACACTTTGTACAGTGCTGTACATGTGCTTTATGATCGGTTGCCTTAGATCAACCATATAAAGATAAAGCATATAAGAACATAGTTCAAACCTGCAGAACATTAACTACGCATATTCCATTTAATCCCCCTGTTCAGTGAGTGTATTAAGATCCAGCCGACAGACATCCAGCCAGACGTCTTCAGCTACCTGTTGCACATCATGTACACAGGCATGGGCCCCAAGCAGCCTGTGGATCAGAGCAGGTTGCAGGACGGCATCAAGTTCCTTCATGCGTACCAGCTGTGCCGCAAGACAGGTGAGGGCGGACCCGATGCTTCCTCCGACCCCATCCGCATGTCCAACCTTTATGGCATCCAGATCTCTTCCCAACTGACTAACAAGGAGTCCTCAGGCCTGAAGGCAGCCGGCAGCTCGCGAGACACTGAGGATGGGCGCACCAGCGCCCGGGCTGACCGCTCTCACGGCGGCCGGCCCACGCTGGCTCTGGGGCTGGAGGGGCTTCCATCGGATCACTCGTCGAGAGGCCTTCGCGCTGTCTCCTCTGTGGCCTCTGGGGATGATTCGAACTCCATTTCGACCAGGATCAAGCAGGAGAGGGTGGAGGAGGAGGAGCAGGAGGAAGGGGAGGAGAACCACCAGGCACCCGGCTCTCACCCCTCAGCACAGGGTAGCCCTTGTCGGTCAGCTCTCTTCAAGGACGGTCCTTTGGCACTGCTGTGCCCGCGTTGTGGTGAGCGCTGCTTGTCTCCCGAGGGCTTGCAGGAGCATCTATTCACCCATGCAGCCTGCACCCTGGAGCCCTCCATCAGCAGTCTGAGGGAGGGGGGACCCTCCGAGGACGGAGGTGCAGACACCAGGGCTCCGGAGGAGAGACGGGCTCAGAAGGAGCGCGTGGACGGAGGCACTCTAGAGGAGGCCCTGCGACAGAGCCAGGCGCTGGCAGACGAATTGGCGGCCGAATTGAGGCGGGGGGGCAGCAGCCCAACAGCAGGTTTCACCCGCAAGAGGAAGATGGCCTGCGCTGTCTGCAACCTGCGCTTCTCGCACAAGAGCCAGCTGCAGGAGCACATGTTCGCCCACGTGGGCAAGCCTCTACGCTACCATCGCTACGGTCGCTTCTGTGGCCAGCTTCTCCATGGCTGCGAGGGCACGCCGGACATCACAGCGGCGGCCGCGGCAACCGAGGAGGCTGTCCGGGACACTCAGGACAACGGCAGCTCCTGCTACTCGCTGGACTCAGAGGTGTCTCAGGAGAGCGTGGACGCAGTGACTGTGGAGTGACACGCGGACTCCTCATTGACATGCAGTCCCCATTCAGCTATGACCTCAGACACTGTCCCGTCTCATGTAACTCCTGTCGGTACGTTTCAGTTCGAGAAGTGCTGTTTTAGGACCTCTCTGTTGACGAGTTCAATGTTAGTGTATATTCTGTTGTGGCTTGTGGATGTAACTGAGCATCGCTGGACTGAGGAGCTAGGTGTTGTGTTTCGTTCAGTGATACCGTATTTTCGAAAAACTGTAATGATTGATACATGCACATGAAACTAAACCAGCACAATGAATCCGAATTAGGTTTTCGATGAAAGTCCAATAGTTGTTGTGATAACTACAAACGTGCAGAATTGTTTTCTTAATGTTTAGTGGCCGGGTAGATTTCACATTCACGTTCATGAACAAAGCACCCTAAAAATATGAGATTAATCCTCTGTGAAAATCTGGTTCAGTGCCTTAAAAATATTTGCCCAGCAACGCTAAAAGCACTTAAAAGTGTTGCCCAACCAAATCCGGCCTGAGGTGAATTACAAAAATAGCATCCCTTCCTTCATTGTGTGGTTTGTTGGCGTTACCACGTTAGTACAGTGCCTGAGTTTGTGAAATGCTCTACAGCCACATTTCCAAACAAGTTGGGATGCTGTGCAAAATGTAACTAAAACAATGCAATCATGTGCAAATCATGTTTAGTTGAAAATAGTACAAAGACAACAAGTGTTGGAACTGAGAAATTATATTATTTTTGAAAACTATCACTGTGTCTCAAAACCTAGTGAGCTGCCTACATAGACAGCATTTTACGTCATAGTATGCACTCCCAGCATGTAGGCTGTCCCAGTTCTTACATACCTTAAACACACTGTGTACAGACGCAACGCAGGCATGACGCAACGCAGGCAAATCTAAGAGCAGTGAAGTCGTTTTAAAATGTAAGTTATTTCGATTCTCTCTGGTGATTTAATGTGTTTCTTGTCATATAATCACACAAAACAGTATTTTATTATCAACTCTGTAACGAGTCCTTGACCATTTTGCAGTTTTATACTGAGCCATTAGCATTTATGCTAGCGGATTTTTAAGCCTCGGGCTATTGTTTTGGATGCCGGCCGGTAGCTTAGCAACCAGCTAAACCACCGTTCACGTGCTGTAGTGGGCGGGAACAAGCCGTGACATCTCTCTCTAACTAGAGCGTCTCAGTAGTCTGTTTTATGAGGAGAGATGAGGAGAGAAGGCTGCTACCTAGACAGCCTACTTAGACACTCACTAGGCTTTGAGACACACCCTATATGTCTGTTTTGAATTTTAAGCCAGCAACATGTTTACAAAAAGTTGGAATAGGAGCAGCAAAAGACTGGTGAAGCTGTGATGTTAAAAACACCTGGTGAAACATCTCACAACTCATTAGCTTAATAGGTAACGGGTCAGTAACATGATTGGGTATAAACAGCGCGCCTGAGTAAAGGTGGGAAAGGGTTCACCACCCCGTGAAAGACTTTACACATGGGTCACTTGCATGTCGGTAAGAGGATTGTTAATGCTGAACGATATATTTGTGTTTTGCAGCAACATATCATCTTTGTCCAAAGAAAAACAAATATGCCAACCTTACAGGAGATGGAAGTCATGGAAGTCAATGGAACCTGAATTTTTTCCAAGCTATTTTGGGGTTATTTTTTACTGGTCAGTTCATCATGAAATTTACACGCGATGTAAACAACAGCTCATGCGTTCAAATTATGTTAAAAAAAGAATTGACAAAAATGGAGATGCACGTTTTTATTTAGACAGTGACAATATGCTTTCATCCAGGCAATGTCTTTTTCTGGAAAGGCCTTGTGTATTTCAGTAAGACAATGCAAACCCACATTCTGTATGTATTACAACAGCATGGCTCTGTAGTAAAAGAGTCTGGGTGCTAAACTGGCCTGGCATCCTAAAAGGAAAATATGACAAAGGAGCCACCAAACTGTTGAGCATCTGAATTCCTAGATCAACCAAGAATAGGAAACCCTTCACTACAGCAGTCAAACCCTCAGAGTGTTGTTGAAAGAAGAGGTGATGAACACTGTGGTGAACATGAACCATGACCATGAAACTGAAAATAGGCTTATTATCATAAATAAAACCCTAAAGGTCTCAGTTTTAACATGACATGTTGTCTTTGTATTTAAATATAGAGTTGAAATCATTTGCACGTCCTTATATTCTGTTCTAATTTACATTTTGCACAGCGTCCCAACTTCTTTGGAAACGAGGTTGTAAGAAATCTGCACTAATGTAATGAACGAATGTGTCCAACTGGTGCTTTCTACTGAAGTGATTCTCTAAAACACAACGATTTTATCCCATATGGAACTCAAAGTAGTGAAAAACACTTACCTCACCACCACACACCCTAGAAATCGTGCATAATTGGGATTATGTGGTTACACCACCAGAAGTGAAATTGTCTCTCTGTAATAATGTCGGGGTTCAAAGGCTGCTGCAGTAACATCACTGACTTTGTCACCCAGAACTACGCTGACTTAAAGGTCACCTGTCATCAGTGGCGGTGAGAAAAAAGAAAAAGGGGGGTGTTACATATAGAGAGTCGACCTTTATGTCTCTAATGGAATCGTAAATGATAGCAAACGATAAAGATGATTCACTTTCTGCTTGTGTCTGGAAAGTCCACAGGCCAGATTTTGAGTTGTATTTTTTGAAACACTCGAGAAGAAGTCTGTGAAGTACTGTGATAAGAAGTTTAAACCAGTGAAAAGCTAATGTCTGTGACACTTGTGTGACTCGTAGAGTGCGTTTTGAATAGTCTCTTTATGACTTTTTTTATTTTATCCGCACTGAGTGATGTTGTGTAATACCGTGTTCTGATTATTTTTTTAAATAAATGGCATTTTCAGTGAACTTCATTTCATTTTACTGCACTAGAAGACCGCTGGTTAAAACAACAACCAACCTTCAGCAGGGGAATTCCAGAGATTTTCCAAAATTTCTGCAGAAGTTAATCACTGAGATGCAAAGTAATTTATCGTGGCTTGTTCTGAAAAAAGTGTATTGCAGAGAAAAGAGGGTTTCTTACAGTGGTAGTGATGGGAACCAGAGGTCTGCAGTGCAAATCTAGCCATTTTATTATTCATTTAGTGGACTTGTGTGCATCTTCAGACTTTTTACATCCAATAATGATGATAAATATGAGAAACCAGGTTTTCTTAGGATGCTCTTTTATTCTTACATGGACCTGCATGGTCCTTTTCATCATGCATGTCATTTAAAAGTATGTTTTAGGCCCAAACCTTCCCATAATTATCATAAAACATTGGGCCCTTCTGTGAGGGGGGTCTAGAGGCATGAAGTCCAGTTCCTACCACCCACCACCATGGTGAACAATTCTGACCCCCTTTGTTTCTCTAGAACGTAGCTTTCACATCAAATCACTCTTAATGACTTTATAATAAAACTATTAAAGCAGAAGTTCCCCTTTGAACACAGTATTGTAACCCTACTTCACATTTCACCACTAGAGGGCAACATTTCCTTGTGAATTGAAGCTATTTTTCTTTTCTTTTTTTCCAAATTTATAAGACTGGGATGCTTAATAGGAGTGACTTCTACAAATCACAGAAACAGTTCACAGCTCGCATTATAATCCAGAAAATCCAATCAGTCGGTCTTGAATGAGCTTAGGCAGAGGTTTTGAGGGGTTAGGCCAGTCCTTAACAGGAGCATTAGAGCATGAAACATTTTACTATATGGTTCACATTTAAATATGACTGCATGGCCCACAGGAAGATAAATGATTCTTTCCCTGTCTGCTCCCACCACACATTTCCATGTATTTAAACAAAACCTTTGAATGATTCCCGTGGGTTTAACATCCACACGCATGACGATCAGACTTAAGAACACGCGAGACGTCTTATTTTGTGCTGGTTTGCTCAATAGAAGGTTCCTATGAGTTAAAAACGTGGTTGCGTAGCTGCGAATCGTAATACGTGGGTTACCCATTGCTATAGAAACTAGGCTCAGCGATATTAAAAGATAATGTCACATTCTGGCTAAAAATATGAACTGTGGGAGAAATAATGAAATAAAGCACTTGTGAATCGCACGTTTCGGCTGATTTCACCAAAATTCCTACACATGTGAATGGCCGCATTGCTGAGTACGCGGAAAGCAATGAGCAAGACAAAAAATCAGTCAATGTGTTCATGTTGCAGTGACAATATATATATGTATTTTTTTTTATTATATCAACATCACAATCTGGAAACCCATCACATATAATACAGACCAATATGCATGATAGTTCACATCAACAAGTAATTTAACAGACCTGTTGTCTTATAAACAGCGTAACCATGCATGATTAAAATGCAATCAATACAATAACTCGTCTAACACTGATATGACTGGATTTGGAACATTGATTTTTTTCATCCCACCATGAAGCCAGATCTACCCTCCAACGATGAGATCAGACAAATGGGTTTTGTACAGTACAGTACTATACAAAACTCAGAGACCACCATTCATGCCTATTAAATACTTCAGTTATTAATTTTCTGTGATTATTTCTGTGGAGATTATGTATAGGAGAAATCATAATTGAAAATAAATGGAAAACAGGAGTTCACACTATTCTCTGCAAGGATACAAAGATGAGGTGACCCCTAACAATCGTGCAACAATGGGTAGACTGAATGATTGAGACCCCGCCCCCTCACCAACTTCTAAGACTGAACTTTGGAGGTATGCCTGCAGATTGCTTTGTCTGCTGAAAGAAAGAAACCTGTAATTAAAGGATGGACATGTCTTACATTGAAAATTAATGAGTTTATATATGGTTGTTGAGGCTTCTGCTTTATAATCTTACAGGAGCCATAGAGTAGAAAACTGGATTAACATTGAATTAGGAGATTTCAATAGGAGCTCACAAACATTGAACCCCAACGTAGTTCCTCCTTTGAGTACAAATGCAGCATTTACAGGAGGGAATGATAACGCAGGCCAATTCCAAAAGTTCAGGTTAGTAGAGCAGTTTGGCCTTTATTAGCATCACAACCCCAACAGCATCCTGTTTGCCAGTTGGGTAGCGAACAGCAACCTTAATTTATCTACTTTCTGTTGTTGTCATGTTCGAATGGAAGTAGATAGTACAAGTAACATTAGCTGGTTAAAAGGAAACCAACTTCAGCCTCGTTTCCAGATTAACATCAACCCTCTCCATTCAGTTCAATGGAAAGAGTGTTTTAGTTTATTTTACAGGTTTATTTTTATTTTCTTGTGTGTGAGTTTGTTTTTGACACTATTTTCATGACTATTTGTGGCTTCTGTGTGATCAATTACTGTGTTTAGAGCTCATCAAATTATTCATGAGCTCCCCAAAAAAAGGAAAAACAGCTAATTTCACTCTAGGATCAGATCATAGGGTGTAAACGGGAGTGTAAAAGAGCATCTGGGCACTTTTCACCCCGACCAATATCACGCACTGTCTATGTAGTCATCAGAGAAGAACCGAGTAAATGCATTCTATGGCACCTTCAATGGTTGGGTTGAGTAGTGTTTAAACAAATGAAGAGTGGTCTCTGACATTTGCACAATGCTGGATGTCATGCATGGTCCTGATCTATCTGATTACTCTGTAGCTCAGCTGAAAGCTGTTCCATAGCACTGTTAATGGCTGCATGGACCAAGGAGAAAGCAGTCTGCACCAGTAAGATCTCTGAAATCTGACTGTTGTTGTCAACGCGGTCCAAAGCCTGTGGTGTGTTTTTCGGCGCTCTGTTAACTTGAAATCTGTGACAGGCCCCATTCACTGAAAGAAGTGGCGACAGTGTGTTATACTGTAGAGTGTCGTTCTCCATCGGTTCTTGGAATTCTTCATCCGATGAGTGAACGTCTTCTATTTTAATAATTGGTTTGCATTTAACCTCATTTACAATCTCATGTTGGTCGTTTAGCACCACCTCATCAGTAATCGTCATATCTAGGCAGGCCCCAGGAACTGGAACGTCTGAATTACACTCATGAAAGTCTGAGGAACCACCAGGTTCTGATATCTCAGCCGTCTGTATCCTTGCGTCCTCTTCATCGTCTACGTTTGAGAGGTGGTATTGACGTACATCCTGCTGAGGAGAGCGTGCTTGTTCAACCTGCTCATGGTTGTAGTCAGCGCTCACCTCAGCACTTAGGGTGACTTTCTCAGCGTCCCGTTCCTTGTGATCTGGATCTTTCCCTGGATAGCTTTCATCATGGATTCGTGCCATGTCCTCGTGAATCTCACTTGATCCTTTCAGCTGCTCAGCCACAGTTCTATCCCCAGATGGCTCGGGAGCACAGTAATCAGACTGATCAATGGATCTTTCAACACTTTTTTCTGAGGTTATCTCAATAAACGTGTCGTTTTCTTGATGCGCACAGCTCTTTTCTTGCTTCTGCCTGCTGCCGGCTGTGGCTGAGGGTCTCTTAAAAATGGGCCACATTCGAACATGGAACTTTCTTTTTTCTTTTCTCGTGCTTCCTTTCGTATGCTGGCCTGCTTTGCACCTCTCCGACACACTGAAGGAGTCAGCTGAAAGTGTGAGGAGATCACGCGGCGTGTCAGTGAGGCTGACACGTGCTTTATGGGTCGCATTGTCTTCCTCTGCTGATTTAATATCTAAATGCTTTCTCCTCCTGAGACACAGCAAGGCTGGAGAGAACATCCTTCTAATGGTCGCTTTAGCTCGGCTTCGTCTCGGCTTGCTCTTGCCGTGCTGTCCTTTGACCCCCCCGCTCTGTTTTGACTTGGACTCTGCTTCCAAAGACTCTTCCTGGAGATCTGTGCAAGTTTCTTGTTCCTCTACAGTGCAGGCAGTTTGAGGGCTTTGACACGTAACCTGGTGCGATTCACTATCTGCATCGCTGTTGCCTAGGTGCTCCTCTGCCTCGTGCTTCGGTGTGCCGTTATTTTTGTCTCGCCGTTGCTTTCTCAAAGCTTGAGCGTCTGACTTCTTCTCCTCCTGAACTGGAGATTTGGTTTTGCCCAGTAGAAGTCTGGGAGGGCCTGTTAGTTTTCTTTTCAGACCTCCCTTCTCCTGAAGGTCTGCACCGCCGATCTCCTCCGTTTCCATTGTTTGTTAAAGGGGAAGACTTGTCGAGTGGAAATAAGGACAGTTTGTGGAAAACATGTGACACTTATTTAGGGGTGGTGTCTTGGGTTCTCATGGAAGGTCAAATCTTCCACAGTGCTGCAAGGCAAAGATAGCAAGACCGTCATATTGACTGGTTAGCTGTGAGAATAACAGATCATACACAGTCTGAAGAATATTTAAAGAATAAATTGTTAGAAATAGGAAAATGACGGATGCAAAAGTTCGGGCACCCCCGGTCAAACTGCTAATGTTGATGTTCTAAGTGAGAATAAGTGCACATTCTCTACAGAGAATACACACATTGTGGTACACTGTTACTAGTTATTTGCTGAGTTTAATATATTGGGGGAAAATAATACTGGCAAATGTTGTTGTACAATACATGAAGTGCAATAAAATGAGCAAAAATAGTGCCATGTTTCAGAAAAAGGGAGTGCATAATGTTGCATTTCTTGATCTTGATAATAAAACCTTATAATGTCATTATTCAGTTTTGAATGTAATATAAAAGTACCTGTTAACATTTACATTGTGCATAAATTTCATAATAAATGGCCCAAAATGACTTGGAAAACATGTCTACTTACATTGATTTACACTAAAAGAGTTATCATTTTGGAGCTATGAGGTTTTCTTACAACACCAACAATTTGCTCATTAGGCATGCAGGGTAGTATCCATTCACATTAATATCAGCAGATAATTGCTGTAAAAATCTGCACTGGACTGATATTTCCATTTGGCAGATATTTCAGAACTAAATTTTATGATGTATTTACTATGAGAGTGGAATGTTTGGATGATGCTGGAATACAAAAATTATATATTTATATCCATTTTACTTCATTGACAACCCTATAGAAATATATGTTATGTTTCTCTGTGATGCTAATTCAGGTGTTTTAGTCCTTATATAATGTATGAAAATATCAGATATTGGCTTGGGGCAGCAATTTCAGTGTGTCCTACGGTACATCTTTGCTATTACTGCAGTAAAGTGCCGTCACGTCTTTCAGATTTCCTTACTATCTTACTATCTTACTGTTCAGAGACAGCAGTGACTGAAACGTCCATAGTGCCTATGACTAGAGTGTCACTGCATTCAAAGTCATGTTAACCTGCACTCTGTGTCTAAGATTTCAGCAGAGGTTAACGTTTTAAAGAAAACGTACTGAAAGTCAGATAATGGAGAAGTTAATAAAGAACCTATTTTGACCCCTGACTTCTGTTCAGGAGATGTTTCCTAAAGCTACAGTACTGTACATTTTGTTCTTTTATCATTTTCTCTAGAACATGATGTTGCATAGATTTGTGGTGTGGATTTGTAGAACCATTAATGTAAATTAAATGACAAACTGGAGTTTCTATGAATGTGAAAACATGTTTATATTCCATTAAATATGATAAGTGGCACACCTTTATTGCAAACAACTTCTAACCACAAATATTGTTTATTTTGCAAATAATTGTTATTTTTAAAAATAAATGTACATTTAAAATCTGAGAACATCGCTTAAGATCCATAAAATGATGACCATTGCTAAATAGTGAAAACAAGGGTTAAAAGAGTTGTGAGTGCAGTTATTAATGGCATAGCCAAACAATTAAATAAGCTAGTTTACTAACTCCATCAATCAAGTGCAACTAATAAAGGCACAAGCCTATTTTCTCTATTGATATGGCTTAAAAACAGATCAGTATAAACTATAGTATAATATAAATAGAAAATAATGCCTACAGGATTAACTTCCAAATCCATATGTGTTTATGTATCTGTGCTTTAGAAATGTAACTATAAGCACACAACAAATCCACATTATAGATTTCTTTCTGTTTTGGATTGTAGACTTTTTATTTGGTCACTGACTGCCAGAGTTGTTTTCTCTAACGCCAGTCTGATGCCTGAGAATAAAGCGACTGGTCAGAAATCACACAGCAAGCTAAGTTCCTGCCTGCATTCACTACAAACAACAAAGTATTTAGCATGCAACGCAGCACTTCTCCTACTGTTTCACTTCAAGTACAAACACAAGCAAAAGCATAGAAACTGTGACGAAGCCTACCGTCCACAGCGGTGCGTTTCCCACTGTTTTCCTCCGGCTGGGAAAGAGAGCGAGGCGCGCGGTGGATGAGGAGGGTCTGTTTGTGAGAACACTCGCAGCTCCGCCACCAGCTGAACGGTCTCACACGCTCTAGCTTGGAGGGATGCTGTTTCCTAGAGGGCCAGGCTCTCATCAGTTTCCATAGCAACCAAGTGATTGACAGTTTACGATCTATGGCATCCAGCTACACAATGATGCAAGGGCTACACTAGCTTGGAGACGGCTCAGCGGCTGACGTGACCACCAGAGAGGGTCATTAGCTGACTGCAAAACTACTTTTCAGTTTTCCAACATAAATCCTGGAAAAATCAAAAATGCGTTGCCTGCACTCTCATCCGGCTACCCTGCCTAGTTGCTTATTTTAAGTAAATATATTCAATAGTTGTACAGGGACAGAGTCTACAGGGAGGCATTCATGAAACACAGTAAAATGTACATTTAAAGATAGAAACTAATTTTTGCCTTTTGTTTATAACTATTAGGAAAGCTCAATGGGATCAAAGCCATACCTTAGATAACTGCAAAATCATCCACTTAAGCCAGATAATTTAAGAAATTAAAGATTTTTGCTGTAATGCTAGAGTGATTGATTTACTTTAACATTTTGTAAATATATATATATATATATATATATATATATATATATATATATATATATATATTGGCAGAAATATGCTTGGTAAATATCAGCTAACTACCTTAGACCACAATTTCCATATTTGTGCATCCCTAATAACTATGTACACCCTACACCCATTGACAAATTCAGCTACTTTAAAATTAACTGTTTATATTATACTCATTTTCAGTATTCAAAATTATATTTTTGGTGTGTAACATGCTTTAAAACCCCATGTTTTTCCACAATTGAACATCTGTATTCTCCAGCTGTCTGAAATGCTCTGTTATTGCGCCTGTGTCTTTAAACCCTGCCTTACAATGAATTCAGTGTGCTCTGTTCTGACTGGTCAGTTGCCACCATGGTTCCACCACTACACAGCCTCCAGTTGTGAGGTTGTGCAGCTTGCTGGTATCTGGGCAATTGCTATTGTGTGACAAGATGACATCACCTTGTAACAAGAGGAAAAGGGCTAGAATCTATTGAGGCATTGCAGGCAGCTGAGAAAAGCAGTTTCTGTGAAGTTTCTCCTGTTATTGTGTACTTTGGGTTTCGTAACTTTGTAGACAATTAAAAACACAAAATGATACATAACACACTGAAAGAAAGGGAAAAACCGGAAAAACATAATATTTCCCCTTTAAGGTGCACATGACGCTGACACAGGTTTTCCACCCCCCAGACCCAGCTCTATAGAAATATAGAAGTTCACTAAGTTCGCCACGCCCAAGCACCAGCTAGAGGGGTATAAAGCTTACCAGCACTAGGCTGTGGAGCAGTGGAACTGCTTTCACTGGAGTGATGAAGCTTTTAGGAAGAGTTGGAGTGGCATTTGTAATCCAGAACTAATCATCCAATCATCAATACCTGGCCTCACGAGTGGCTGAATGCAATCAAATCCCCACAGCAATGTTCCATCGTCTAGTTTAAAGTCTTCCCAGAAGAGTAGAGACTTTTACTGTCAAATAAGCAGGTGTCACCAAACTTTTGGACATCAAATGTGTCATATAGGTGGGCCGACACTACACAGATCATAAATAACTTTATTAGATTTTATTCAATATATAATCAATGAGCCAGATTTAACTGGACATGGCAGGATGATTGACACTTGATGGACACTGATCCTGAGGGGTGAAAGATAAAAACCTCCATTGGATTTGACTCGAATACAGCATGTCGTAAAGGACGTCTGACTAGGAACAACAATGTTTGCGGTTGCATGCAAATGCACTAGTGTTTGAGACATTAGCCACCAGCGTCATTTTATCTGCTCACCAATGATGGACCTGCTGCACAGTATGTGCCCTCAAGGCTCTTAATAACAGGCTGGGCTTTTTAGCATTCAGGTCGCATGTTGTTCTCACACTGTGGTTGGAACAGGAACTGTAGCCATTCTCAACCTTTCTTTCTTTCCATTTTTTTCCATCTGTCTGCCCACATTATTTGGATGAAAGTAGAAAATAAAGTAATTTTATAATTTCAGGGCTGCTGCTAAAGGTCTCAGTGAGATATGGCCACTTTCAGAACAGAGTTGAATGCCATTGAGTTATACAAGGATGTGTTATTTGCTACATTAAGAGAGATGCTTAGCAGCTCCATAATTATCGGCACTGTTGGTAAAGCTACATAAATAAACAACAACAACATATAACAGAGCAGTTCCTAAGCTTAGTTGTAAGAGTCCATGAACTGCAACCAGCTCCAGCTCTTGCAAGAAAAATTGGAGCACCTTTGCAGAGCTTTGAAGCCATGGTTGGTATTATTATAAAGAACCCACACTTCACATAGGAAGGGGAGGCAAATCTAAACAGCTTGTTGGATCCCATGATTTTGGACCCACAAAAACTGTCAGGGTTGTCTTGTTGTACAGGTTGTGGGTTGTAGGCACTCCGGATACCCAAATATACACATCTGTGCAATAGTCTTAGGCATCTAAGCTGATTGTTTAAAAGCCTTTATCTTAGTAATAAGTACATTGTCACCAGTAAGAACACCAGATATCATTAGAATAGATGAAAATGATCATAAATACAATACAAAGTAACATAAATATCTTATTTAGAAAGAAGGAGATCATATATTGTGTGCCAGTTTGAAGAACAAAGTTTAGTTCCAGATTTCTCCTGGACGCTCCAGACATTGTATGAATGTATTTAGTTCCTTCACCAGCAAACTTAATTTAGCTTAATGAAGTACTGAGCAATCAAAGCAGGTATTAGATGAGAACTGTAAATAATACTGGGTTGTTTCCACAAGGAAAAGCTTCGAAAGGGTTAAATATACACACTGATAAATGTTATAGAAGTACTTACTATATTAATACTATTCATATATTTAACAAATAGTGTTTTGTTGAGCAAATAAAAGCGTCCTGTCTGGAAATATAGCTGTTTATATATGATGGCCCAAGTGTCTAAAACTGTTAGCACAGTCCTGCATATAAAAAACTTTTTAATTTCCTTTTAATTTTTTAATTAATTTAGTTTAGGACAAGAAAAGCAAACAAAACTTTTTTGGCACAACTTGAACTTCTTATGAACATTCTTGTCAAGTGTAATTGAAGCAAAGTCCTGTTTATATTTCACTTTTTATGTCCACTTGAGTGTTCAGGACCTCCTCGCCCATTACCACCTGTTTCACTGGAGTCACAGAGGCCATTCGTCTTTTATCAATGCTGGAAAGATTCAAAAATACATTAATAAAATGTTACAAGGGTGAGCTGATCTTCATCTTCACCTTCATGCCAGCAAATGATTTGGAAGGTGTGCCAGAGGTGTGTCATCCAACCATAAACAGAAGCATACGGAAATTACTACAGAGCCCTGCAACTATTACTGTTTTCTATTTTTATGGCAGCACACACTCAAGATGGGCTTGACAAAGAAGGATAGTCTTTCAGCCTTTAAAGACCCTGAAAACCATGTTAGGATACATGGCATCTTTGACTCCATGATGTAGCAGGAATTTTTAAATGAAGATCTGGTTACTGCTGGCAAAAAGCTAGAGCAGGACAGTGATCCCCAATAAACAGACAAATCTACACAACAATGGTTCCCAATGGGTTTTAACACGACCATCCCAGTGCCTTTCAGGGTGAGCTGAAGAAAAGAGTCCAAAAGTGTCAGGAAACGGGGTGCGTGGAGCAGATGAGTCGACAAAGGGAGGCAAGACAGACGGCGGACACAAACGCAAGCTGTGACAGAATTTTAAAAAAAGACTAAACAACAAAAAAGACTAAAGACAGGAAGTAGGAGCAGACAGGAACATCAACATAACCACAACGGGAACATGTGAGGACATAAACATACCAACCACAACACTGGACATGAACCATAAGGCAGGGCGGCAAACAGATGGTACACATACAGAGACTAACAAGAGGATCGAGTAACACCTGGGACCAAAAGACAGGGCCACAATAGGAAACAGGTGAGGGGCGGAGACACAGGAGCACATGACAAAACAGAAACACATGGCTAAGACAGGGGATGAAAGACAGAGAAAACAGGGCGTGATAAAAAGAAAGTATCTGAAACTGGAGAAAATCAGTATTGATTCTTGGTCGCAGATGGCACAATGTATTAAGTATTTATATAATACATATAATGTCTGCAGTAATTATAGCACCAACTGCATATTGTGCTTTTTGATTGTTTAAATATCAGCATCCTCTACACACAGCGCTATTCCAGGCTTCAAGACTGACTGCATTCTCAATGTTCAGTGACATAAAATCCCAGAGGCATGTAGAAAAAGAAAAAAAAACTCAAATGTGCCCCGAACTGCCCTCTTGAAAGACAGCACATAAACCCCCTTGGGCTGATTGGGGAACTGTTCTTAGAATACTCAGTCTCGCTAGTGCAGACATGACCTTTTCACCTGTCCTCAGAAAATTCAGCATCATTTCAAAACAAAGGGAAAAGAAGTGTATAAAACTGAACCCCCGAACGCTGCAGCGTATGTATTTATCATATTGCGTAATCCACTGCCATTAGAGAAACGCTGTATGTAATGAATGAACATAACACTGAATCACTAAAATGGTTAGCGGATCAGAGCTCTTAGATGCATGGAAGTATTACTCATTTACAATTGAGGTGCAACCCATCGCGCAGAATGAGGAAAATCGCTCAGCCCAGTAAATATTACATGATGGCCAAAGCCAAAAGTGCCTAGTCCCCCCTGAAGGAAAATTACATTGCAGAATAAACGTCAGAGTGAAAGATGGAACTAGGAAACATACTGTCTCCCTCTCTGCAACACTCCTATGCCTGTCTGGGTAAACAGTCCATTTTATTAAATAAGCACAAAACTAGGTGTCCAGAGAGCACATTAATCAAAAGTTATTAAAAACGTGCGGCAGAACACAGAGACCACGTTTTCCCTGAAAAAGCATCTTTAATTTTACATGGACCACCACATGGCAAGACACATACAGTCATGCTGACTGCAACTACATAGTCTTCATAGCGGGTCACAAAGAGACTTGGTATTCAACTGGTCACTGCCGCACTCACTTCAGGAGCAGCCTTAAAGGAAAACAGCAGACATGAAACATAAAATTACAATATTTAAAGCAGAAAACATTCAGAACAGATATCTGCTTATATGAGTTCTATTATTACTCTAAGGTGCTTAAAACTCAGATAACTATATTGGGAAAGACTAAACTCAAAGCTGTAATGTGGAGTACTATACAAAAGTCAGAGACCTCCTTATTCCAATCACAATGGACAGTTTGGGGGCCAATTATGCTCATAACCATCAACTAGTGTAGATTTACATGCTCCAGTTTCCTAAAACACTATTTAAACATATTTAACTTTAACACTGCGCTCCATTTGAGCTCCTGAGTCCCTAAGTCCAGCCTCCTGGTGAACCTAGCATGCTCTCATTTACCACCACTGAGGCATGCAGCTACAAGTTCCTCCCCCACACTGCTGTGGCTATTTGTACAGTGGCGTCGATTCTGCCATATCACTTAGAGTCAGTGAGGCAGAAAAGGTTTTATATGTACAATAAATGTTTACTTTTTTAGCTGTATGTGCATTGTGTGAGGATTGTGCCAAGCTTGCCAGTAGGCAGACAATAAGGATTGTGTTACAAGATGACATCACCTTGTGACAGAGAAAAGAGTTGGAATTTCAGCAAGCCAGTTCAGGCAGTTGAGAAAAGAGGTTTCTGTGGGAGACAGTTGCTCCCTCTGGTATGTATTTTGGGCTTTATAACTTTGCAGACCCTTTATAATAGTTAGATGTAAGTATATAAGTATATAAGAGTGTATACAATGTATGTATAATCCATTGCATAAGGATAAAGAAACGTTGATTAATTGATTGATTGATTCATTCCTCATCTAACTGCTTATTCTCTTAGGTCCTAACAAGCGTGCAACACCTGGGAGACCAACAAAACTGCACCATCAAATTAATGACTGAGAAAATCAGAAATCAGGCTCCACTTTGGCTTCAGACTAGAAAAAAACTGGGTGTCTGAAAGGCTGTGTAACTGTCAATAAGCTCTTACTGAGAAAAAGAAATACATAGAAATTTTCTAATCAAGCAAAGAAGCTGCTGGTGTCCTCAGTACAATGAACCGACCAATCCAGTGTCCAGACCTCAACATCACTGAATGTGTTTGGGATTACTGGGATCATGAGGCACAGAAAACATAACCAATTTGGAGAAGTGGAACAATATCCTTGCAAAAATAGAAGTGGGAATAGAAGAGTGGACACAGTAAAGACCTAAAAAAAGGTGGTAGCAAATATTCTGTTGCTTTTACAGTTAATGAACACTACATTAGGAACATCCATCCATCCATTATCTGCTGCTTTATACCGCTAGTCAGGGTCACGGGGGGGGGCTGGAGCCAATCCCAGCGTCATCGGGCGAAGGCGGGGTACACCATGGACAGTTCACCAGGCCAACACTCACTCACACCTACGGGCAATTTAGAGTGACCAATCAACCTATGATGCATGTCTTTGGACGCGTGGGAGGAAACCAGAGTATCCGAAGGAAACCCACTCAAGCACGGGGAGAACATACACAATCCACACAGAATGGCCCGAACCGGGAATCTAACCCGGATCGTCTTGCTGTGAGGCGACAGTGCTAACCACTACACCAGCGTGCCGCCTACATTAGGACTCCTCTACATTTATCAGCTCCACTTCATAGTTCTTCATTTACAGGCTATAGTCCATCTGTTTATATGCATACTTCGTTATCCCTCTTTTACCATGTTCTACAATGGTAAGGAACCCCAGATGACCACCGGACCATGTCTACTCACTGTCCACCTTAGTGTCTATTGTATTAGACACTCCAACCATGCTGGTCTACCTTGTAGATGTAAAGTCAGAGACAGTAGCTCATCTGTTCCCACATGGTGAGTGTTGGTCATTCCCTAGTCCTTTATCACTGGTTACAGGATGCTTCCCACAGGACACTGTCATCTGGAAAGTTTGGGTTGGTGGACTATTCTCAGTCCAGCAGTGACACTGAGGTGCTTTAAAACTCCAGTATCACTGCTGTGTCTGATTCACTCATACCAGCACAACACACACTAACACACCACCACCATGTCAGTGTTACTGTAGTGCTAAGAATGATCCACCTCCCTAATAGTACCTGCTCTGTGATGTTCTGTGGGGGTCCTGGGCATTAAACAACAGGATGAAAGGGGAGAAAAAAAAACCCAGAGAATCAGATGGACCACAGTCTGTAACTGTAGAACGACAAAGTGCTCCTATAGGTGTAGCTGATGTAGGTGGATCATTTTCTTGATGCTGAAAAGGAATAAGTAGTATCTAATGGATGTTCTGTTGGAAAATTAAATCAATGATGGTCTCTGAATTTTTCACAGCACTGTAGAACCCAGAGTTTATCTTTGGTGTAAATGAAGCAGAAGCAATGAGCAGCAGGTGCTGCAAGACTAAAATACAGCTGTCGCTTCTCATCCTGGTCAGCAAGGCTCAGAGTAGTAAAAAAGAAAAACATGGATCTCCAAAATGGCAAAACCGAAAACCTTTCTTTACTTTTAATGTAAGTCCATGGAACCAGATTTCTTTCCAAGCTATTTTGGAGCATTTCTATTGGTCCCTTCATCATGAAGTTTTCACACAATGTAAAGGGCAGCTGTTGTGTTCAAATGATGTAGGAAAATGAAAATTAACAAAAATGGAGAGACGTGTGACAATATCCGGGATTGTAGGTTATATGACATCATTTGTAGTACTGAGTTTTTCATGAACATCAGTGGGATAAAGACAGTTTTTCAGTGTTAATGTGCTAAAATATGTAGCACTGTAACATTTGGGTTAGTAACCCCTGCAGAATTCCTCATTGTGCTCTTCACCTAATGGAGATATTTTTAGACTCCTCACATTCAGATGTGCAGGTTTGTTTTGTGACAGGCAGGTCGAATAATACAGAGAAGCAGTTAGTGATGAATGCATTTTTCAGATGAGGCTCAAAGACTATTCTTAGAGCGGCCTCTTTCTGTGTGGTGATGTCATTCAGTTCTTTCAGGGAAGAGAATAAACACAGATTCTGGTACGTATGCGACCTGAGAGGTGATCTTGGCTACCACAGATAGGATGTCGCTCTGTGCTCTGTGTTGCATGATGTCATTTGGTGTTACAAATGAAGGGTTTAACACAGAAAGCCCTAAAGGGATTAGTACAGTGATGGGCTTCAGTAAAAGCAGCACAGACGTGTATCGTTATTGACCGTCTGTTGAATTATCAGCATAGAAAGAACATTTTCAATCACTTACATTTAAGAAATAAATGTATATGGTGTGTATATATAAGCAAGTGAGAGTATTGCCTTATTCTCCAGCCAACTTACCCAATACAGTGCAGCTACTGGCTGTTACTATACAGGTCATTGTTGCCATGAAAACAGGGCCACGTGGGATCTTCAGCACAGTCATTTTCCTGTTGCACAGATCACAGAAAGCAGTTATAATTTAATACTCATGGAAGACGCTGGCAAATAGCATCTATAAATTTAGAGCTTGATTTTGTCAGAGATGAATGAAACCTTCCTGAGCAGAAGAAAAACAGTCAACACCATCTGCTGCGCTCAACATATCAGCAGATCAATCACTGACTCTGTGTGTGTGTGTGTGCGAATCACTTAAAAACAACTGGCCAGTGGTCAGAGAAAACACAAGTACGAACGAATGATCAATACACCACACAATAACACACCAATGAGCTAAGGTCACTTGGACCAAAAGTAGCATAGAGGCGTAGAGGTGCTCATGCTCTGCGCACACTTGCAACCTAGCAACGCGTCTGGATAAAAATATCCACTACATACGTGACCAATCTGAGCCACATTCTCTCAGTCTCATCAACACCGTTGACTCATCCCACTGACAGAGGGGCTTATTGGAATTGACCCTCACTCCTACTATGTGGCTGCGGCGTCTATGATCATTTAAAGGAACATTCTTTTGTTGATATGGTTTTGGCATGAATAACAAATAAGTGACTCCTTATTTAAAGACAGTGACAATGACAAATAACAGAGCATGGGTTCATTATATTAGCTCCATAATTTATAACAATTAAGTGTTTTAGGATAGAGGAGAAATTTAAGCTCCACTCATGCTTCAGATTTGAAAAGATCCAAAGGTGCTTCTGTCTATCCATTAATTGTAAGAACTAAACACTATCAGTGTGTCTGAAATCGCCTGCTTGCCTACTACTCAGTAGGTGAAATCAGTAGGCGAGCGCAGCTAGTATGTCCAAATACTCAGTAGTCACTGAGTAGTACATGAAAGTTACCCAGACGACCTACTGAATCAGGAGCCATTCTTTTAGCACACTGTGTTATTCAATGATTCAGCTATAGCCGTTCATCGCTGTCTGAGTACATATTCAGTCAAAAATGCAGCTCAGTGTCACAAAAGTATCCAAAATTATGGGGCTTTTAAATGAATAGCAGCACGTTTACAGTGGTGGTCTGATGTCTTGCGTCACAGGATGTTGGTAAGATGATGGACGTAGTGCATCCGAGATTGCGTGGGGACCCGTAGGGGTACATCTTAGTGCCTTTAGTTAGGGAATATAATTGTAGTGTCTTTGATTGAAATTATACTTTTAAAGTTGCATTAACTATGTACGCCCTGTTCTCCAGACGTGTGGACTCGAGTCACACGACTTGTGACCTGACTTAAACTTTACCTTTACTGACTTGGACTTGGTATCGGACTTGAGCTTTAAGACTTGAAAAGACTCGCCACCCTATTTAAACATAATAAATAACCTCAAATAACTGATCATTTTGTATTAAATGGTGCTATAATGCTAGCTTTCCTGGGGCACCAGTGTTGAATTTGTGCGGAGACGAGGAGCAACATGCTCCCGAAAATAATCCCGTTCAACTACAAGGATTATGCTGCAGTAAATAAAAAAGGACTGTGACATGCAGAACATGTGGAGTCAAGATCACAGATGGAGCTGCAACCACTTGTTCGACTTGTTCGACTTTTGAGGCACAAAGAACAGTCAGTCTCTGCTGTATATTTTACATATAGCAGTTAGCTAGCTAGCTGGCTAACAAGCTAGCAAACTTAGTGACATAATGATAAACAACAGCTAATGTGAAGGAAGCTCTCTCCCTCTGTTCATCCCTCCTAGATATCCCACCATCCACTGAGAACTTTACTGAAACATTAAAGCATTTAGGAAGCTCAGCATCTCAGACAGGAAGTGTTCAAGTAGTGCAGAAAAGTTTAGAACACTGATCAGTCCATGCAGAGCTACTGCAGAAATCACACATGCTGTTAGAACGGAAAGACCTGTTATATTAATGCTTATGGGTTTAGAATGTGATGTTATTAGAGTTCCTGTAGGTGTAATGAGTACTAATACTTCCATACAGTGCAGTGTTTCTCAGCCTCAGCCTTCAAGACCACTGCCTCACATTTTAGTGTTTTTTCTGCTTCAACACCTATTTTAACTGGGTAATGGACTGGTAATGAGGTGATTAGTTTATTACAACTGCTTGAAATTATCTAATTTCATATGAAAGATATTTTATAATAGAGCTATGTTATAATACAAACTTTAAAAACTTTAATGTTTTATTAATGTCAGTTTAATATACTACTAATCAACTGCATCAATTGTTTTAAATACTGAAATCACGTTACATGTGGTGACTTGACTAGGACTCGAAGTTTAAGACTTGGGACTTGACTCAAGACTTCCTTGTATTGCCTTGGGACTTGACTCAAGACTTCCTTGTATTGCCTTGGGACTTGACTCAAGACTTCCTTGTATTGCCTTGGGACTTGACTCAAGACTTCCTTGTATTGCCTTGGGACTTGACTCAAGACTTCCTTGTATTGCCTTGGGACTTGACTCGGGACTTGATTGTCAAGATTTGAGACTAACTTGTAACTTGCAACTTAGTGACTTGGTCCCATGTCTGCTGTTCTCTCTCCAGCCTCTTTATTTTATTGTTCTGGTTTTAAAAATATTGATATAAAAAGGTACAAGTATGTACTCAGCCTCTGGGAAAATTATGTAAGACACACAGCTGGACCTTAAAACCACTGCTGTACATTAAACAGTACATTTACACTGTCTGTACGTTGAGGAACAAAAATGTACCAGCACCGTAGCTTTCTGTCTAACAGTGTAGAGTCCAGACCTTCCTGTCACTGAATATGTTTGGAATTACTGGCATTATGAGAAGCAGAAAATGCAACCAGCTGAACTTTGGAGGTGTGAAAATATATCCCTGAAGATTTCTTTGAAAAACTAAGGGAGAGAGAAAGCCGTAACAGAGTGGGCTCGCTAAATACTGAAAACACTGGAGTTAAACTTGCGTGTAATTTTCTGTGAAATATGTTTTCAGATTATTTTCCTGCTGCTAAAAAATGAAAAACTTGTACTAATGTAATACATTTCCAGGCAGATTACAAGGTTGTTGGAGTCCCATTAACTCCATATCATTAATAATTGATTACTTGTTCACTTTTCATTTGACCTTCCCCTTTTAATGCCAGTCAATTATCATATTTATGCCCTCCTCAGAAAAATCTCCAGAACATTGCAAAATAAGTAGCATCTCAAACACATTGCACAATAAAACCATAATACTAATGATGGATGGCCTTATAGGTATTTAGGTATACTGAAATTAATCAAAACGTACCGTGGCTACCAGAAGGGAGAGAAAGCCAGCTCCCACGAAGGCCTGGACGTCTGTTATTGGCAAGGTAAAGTCTGTGGGCACCACCTTCATCTCTGGATCATTACCCAAAGATAATTGGGTCTTAATTATGCACACTGGAAAATTCCCAAAGCCCTTTAGGAAAAGAGCAGTAAAACTGAAATAGAGCATTTTAATGTTCTTAAATAGTTTAACAATGCTTAAAAATCTTGCTGCACATGCCAGTATCATTATTCTCCTACCACACCCTGTACGTGCCTTACACAAGCACAACATCAGCCTTAGAGAAGATGTAGTTTACATAAATCACCTTCTGACTGCATATGTTTAAATCTGTTACCTTTACAGTGAAAAGCAATGCATTACATGCTATTAACTGACTACAGTGTCTATTGCAGTGTCTTTGTGTTGGAGAGTCACCTGTTTCACATAAAGTGCCAGCTTCTCTTTGGCTTTTGGTGAAAGCTCTACATCCTTAGCACCATACATCATCTGTGCCACCTTCTGAATCTTCTTCAGGACTGGCAACTGCAACATCCCATTAATCTCAGTTAATCTCAGATTCTTCAAGCATCCCATCTGTTATGGTATAACGTACAATTGCTGCTGTGAGTAATGTGCAGTGACCGGTTTCCCTGAGGGCTATATTTAGACCTGGTCTATGAGGATTGCGTGCATGATATAAATATGAGCTGATAATGAAACAGCTCTATGAAAGACCTGCTAATTGATTCTCCGAGGGACATATAATAAGACGACGCTGTTCAGTTAAGGAAATGTGTAAATCAGACTGAAAAGATTATCGCCTAAAAGGCTTCCCGCCCTGAATGATCATTAGCTGAATGTTTTGCATCCTAGAGAAGATCTGATCTCATTTATGCTTCTTGTTTTTTAACAATGACACAATTAGAACTATATGCTAATCGTGCTGCAACAGAACACATCACATCAGGCAAGCAGGACGAACCTTTCAGCACACAATTTACCTCCAGGTCGTGTAGGTAATGAACTGGGCTCGGTATCTCTGCTGCTTTCTGAAGAGTTTGTGCCAGGGCAAGTGCTCCAGCTCCCCCGTCAGACCAGTTAGTGCAACAAACTGCATCAAACGCCCCAGCTCGCCTCGCATGGTCACACACCAGCTCCAGCTCGGCATTTGTGTCGGAACTGCAGGCAAAGAGTTCAGTTACAATCACTTCTAACTTTTACTATTATTTGTCAGGTGTAAGATTTTGTTTGGCAAATCAACTAGGATACCTACTGTGTTCATATTACAGAACTGATTAGAGTGGGTCAAAAGTTTACATACACCAGACTGACTGTCCAAAGTATCTACATCCAGCATTAAGCTGAAAAACATTCTACTAATAAGTGAGTATAAAAGGGAGAACAACATTCTAGGTTAGTTTAGTATCTGAAGCATCAGCAGTTGATGGCTTGCTGACCGACTCAAAATGACCAGAAAGAAACAGCTATCTTTAGAGACCCGTCAGTCCATTGTTGTGTTAAGGAAGAAGATACTCCATTGAAAACAAGAAACTTTCACTTTGATCCCAAACTTTTGAGTGGTAGTGTATGTATAAGGGAACAAAGTGAGAACACAATGCTAACTGTGAAGCATGGGGTGGCAGCATCCTGTTGTGGAGTTTCTTTGGATGTGGAGTTTCTCTCTCCACCAACTAGAGAAGAGAGTAAGGCCAGTAGCTGTCTCTGAAACTGTGCCCTATTCACTATATAGTGCACTATCTTGGGGTTCTGCCATTTTGTAGTGAAAACAGTGGGTGCAGAAGATGTAGTGCACCCAAACAAACCCATAGTGCACCTCAGTAAGTAGTGTACAACTGATGTCCATAGGCCTAGCAGTGATATCCATAAATCATCCATAATAAATTACTTTGTTTAAAGATTTATGCACAGCATCTCATGTGCAGTCAGACTCATCAGTTAAAGTACTGAAAGGACATTTGTAGTGTTTTTGTGCAAACCTGTTTGATATACCAAAAATCGGTTACTACCATCAGGAGTTATATATAGTGTTTTATATAGTAATCCAGATTTTTAAATGTAGAGACTAAAGAGAAGGGAGCCCAGCAGTAACTTTTGGAAGCTTCTGATTGCTCAACTGTCATAATCATGAGTTAACCAGTCCTGCACACTGTTGCTGTATTTGGCCTACTACAGTGCTTTTTAGCACTTGATCCTATGGGGAAAAATCAAAAATTGTGGTTCTCCACAAGTATTGCACGAAAAATTGTATGCAAATATAAACCTTGTGATACCAAACAGGCATTATGCATCACTCAGAAAGGTGATACAAATGAAGTCCCATGGCTGAACTAACCAAAAGTTTCAACTGAACAACAAGACAACAACAGAAGGATTGATAACACTTGGAGTCATTAGATACCAAAGTATCTACAGCTACATTGGCATGACCTTGAAGACTGTTCTGACAAGATGAAGACCCTACTCCATGATTGACATATAACTGTGAGATAGAAGTTTACAGACAATTTAAATGGACATCCAAAGACCACAAGGTAAAAAGTATTGGCTACCATAAAACCCTGACCTGAATCTCATAGAGAATTGATAAATAAAACTAAAAAAAAAAGCAGTTCGTAGAGGGATTTCCCATAATTATTTTCATAATTCTTCAGGTAATAGAAAAGCAATGCCACCAAATACTAACACATAATATGAAAATCTTTAGTAAATAAAACATTTTTTGGCTATAATTGTGAAATGACCTTGAATGGAAACAAGCTTAAACGTCTTTGGTATAGATGTATGTAGACATTTAGTCTCAACTGTTGAAACAGTCTAAAACTGTGCTTCCCATTTTTGGTCCTGGAGGAACCCTGGCCTGCACGTTTTAGTATTTGCCCTTCCCCCGAGCTACTTATTAACAATCTCTTCCTGAGCTGAAGTGGGTGTTTCAATAGAAAAACACAGAAAATGCAATGCTGGGGCTTCTTCGGGACCAGGGTTGGGAACCACTGGTCTAAAGCACATAATGCAGAGAACAGCATATCGTCACACTAGCATGTAAAGAGAAAACATTTGATGTGTAACCTGAAGGTGTTTATAGCCACGACTACTGGCAAACCGTATGCTCTGGCCTTCTCCACTTGTTTCTTCAAATGTGCACAACCTTTCTCCAGCAACTTCAGGTTCTACAGGACAGAGTGAAGACATTATTTCACACCACCCACCCCTGTGCTCCATCACCTTACTAACACCTACTCGCCCCAGAGGAGCAACACCTGATTACTTTATTCTTAGTATTGAACTACCTGATACCGGATAGCTTAAAGCCTGCACCATTTCTTATTAAAACAAATAAACAAACAAATAAATAAATAACAGATGAAGTGAACACAGACACATGCAAACATGAGCTTTCAAACAATGTTGGGCCTCTTTTGAATCTACCTTTGTGGAGCATTTCAATTGCTTTTTTGTATAACTCTGATTAAACAATAGTGTAAGTGGGAGATGCGGAGGATGGATGTATGAGTTTTAGTCCAGGTTTACAACAAGAGTCAACAAGCAAGTTGAGAGAACAAACGTATCCATAACAACAACAACAACAACATTTAGACAAAACCTACAAAAGCCAAAACTAGGGAGCAGAGTAACAAACACAACTACAATGGATCAACAAGCAGACTAACAGAGTTAACCAGCAATGCTACATAAAAGGTAAAAGCTATATATATATATATATATATATATATATATATATATATATATATTTATTCACAGGCAGGTCTCAGACACTCCACCAACATGTACACGTTTGAGGGTTTGTTAAAGATATATATATGTACTGTGTTGCAGAGCTATCTGCTGAAGTTTGCAAACTAACCCCAGCCTGGCCTTTCTGTGGTGTCACTTTGTACCTCAAGAGGCGATAGTGAGTGACTGTATTATCATGTCCACCTTTAGTCCCCACATGAGTGGATGAGAAAGGAGCATGCCTGCTCGGCAAGAAAACATGTTTGGGAAAAAAAAGTGAAACAAGCATTAACCTAGCAAGAGCTCCATTGGGATGAAGGGATGAAGGGATGAAGTTTGATGCTGAACTTGCAACGATTCTTCAAACTGGTAAGTAAATGGGTGGAGCAGATGGAAGGAAGTGGGGGCAGTGTGGAGTAACAGATCACGTTATGTTGCTTCTTTTGCAAAGTGCAGACCACTAAAAGTGGAACTCTGAGAAACTTGAGCTGAAGTTCTAGGCGGCATTGGCTGTTAAGACCTGAAGCAAGTCTCTCCCCCCCCCCCCCCTCCCCCCCCCTTCTTTGCTGAATAGAGACAGAGCAAGACTTAGAAAAGAGGGAGGAGCTGGGTGCGAGAAGGTAAGGGCAGATTAACGGTTTATACAGGGCATGCAATGATAGTGAGGAGGAGTTTGGGCGTGGTCCTACTCCCAAACTCCATTTAAGCTGGGCTGAAGAGAAAGGACAAAGGTAAGCAGAAGCCTGGCATGTTGACATTGTGACAAACACCACACCTGATCCATCTTTGTGGCAAAAAAAAAAAGAATTATCTCAGAAGGACCATATATTCCCAGAACACCTATACAGCTCACACACTGGTACACACACGCCCAGCCTGGCACTGAAACAGGAGCAATACAACAATGAAGTTTTGCATGACTGAAGCTTACCTCCTCGGAATACTGTTTAGGCAACGGAAGGCCTGCTGTGACCTACAAGCATAGAAAAAATAATTAAACTGGCTGTCTTTTCCATCTCTGAAACACAGCCACTGAGCCGTGAAGCCCAGGAGACTTCTCTACTTCTACACACAAGTACTGGACATTATTAACACATCCACACATGTGCCTTCATGGAGAAGAAGTGTGTGGGAGGACTGGGCGGCATAATCACGCTGTCATGCCTGTAACGATGTAAGGATTCTTCTCACAGCCGTGGGAAAGGTGTGATCTCGCACCTCTGCTGGAGGTGACTATAGTCATTCTTTAGTTTGGACAGGGTGTAAATGTCTTAGACTCACCCCGGGGCCACCCCCATGCACCTTCAGCGTGCGGACAGTAGTCACCAACACCACCACATCTGGCTGCAGGCCTGATGAGCGGCACTTGATGTTGAAGAATGTCTCCATGTCCATGTCAGCACAGTGAGCGGTCTCTGTGACTGCAGTTATATGATCGAGAAGAGAAGGAATGTTAAATGTCCTTAGAATGTAAACTACTTTTCATGTTGATATTTGCTTAGAAACTACTGTTATTTTATATTTTAACTTCTATACTCCTTACCAATGTTTGATTAGTACAAAATCAATCGTTTAGGGCTCAATCAGTTCTTAAGCCCCAAACTGACAGGAACTGAGTGACAGAACATGCCTCACCCACAAAGCCCTGCGGGCCCACCAGTTTTAGAGCTATTTTGTCTGCCACGACGGACGCACTGCTATAGGCGATATCAGCAGATGAGCTGGTGTGAACAAATACTGGGGTCCCCTGAGAGAAGAAGAGTGAGAGAGGCATACAGTGAGAGTAATGTATGTAATATAACAAGCCATCATTTTCAGTTTAAATTAATCATTTTGAATCAAAATTATGCAATTACTAAGCTTGAGGAGGACAAACACCCAAAACAACAGCTTTAGCATCAGGTATAATGACATCTCACTCTACTTTTCTGTTTTTTATGCAATTCATGCTAATAACTAACTAACTAACTAACCATACCTTTTATCCTACATTTATTTTTAATTCCACGTAAGGTCCTTTCAACCTTTATTTTCTGTTAATATGTGGTCAGATTGTCAGAAACATGTTAATGCTGTCAATGGAAGTTGGTGAAATATTAATAATGTCAGGGCAATTGGCCAGATCTCCCTTAACGTAGCCTGGAAATTATGCCATTTTGGACACCAGACAGTAGGTGACTCTAAGTTGTCATCAGAAGAGTATTAATAAGGAAAGTGTTTCTCCACTGTGGTTGAATAACAGCCTCTACTGAGCTTTATACTAAATGCAGGGCTGCCAACTCTACTGCATTGACAGGGAGACTCTGGCAAAACTAATTTCCTGCTTTTCTACCAAACTTGTACTGTTCACGCAATTAAACTTATTGCTGGATCTAAGTATTCGAACATATAGTGAGCATGTTGCTGATTGGGTAATAGTAGATGGTTTGTATAGCTGATTGGTTGTCAACAGACAGATGTTCTGCTCCTCCATACATCATTGGAATGAGGGTGGCACTTGTTTTAAACACTTCATCTGTGAGTGACAGGACTGCAACTGAAATGCAACAGATGAGGCAATGAGGTGGTAAAGTTATATGACGAGCCACCTAGTTAAGCAACTTAAACATGTATTAAAATGCTGCACTCAATACTTGGAATTTAGAAATTTCTGACCTGCATCTAGGAAGTGAAATGGAATGCTCCCAGAAGTTGGAATCCCAGTTTTGGAAACGTGAGTACTTGCCATGCTGAGCCAATAAAGCACTGCGAAATGCTAGCCTTACTTTTAAAACATTCTCGGTGGAAGATGCTTGTAAATCTGTTTCTTATTCCCATCTGCAATGTAACTGGAGTGATTTATGCTGAATAAGTAGATAGAAGCCTATCTGGACCAACTCAAATCTAGAACATTGCAGTGAGCAGTTGGTTGCATTCAGCCACAAGAGCATTAGTGAGGGTAGGTACTGATGTTGGAGGATTAACTTTGGATCAGAAATGCCACTGTAACTCAACCTAAAAATTATGGTTGGTGCTCCATTTCTCCAATAGCAATTAAACAGTGGCCATGTACATAATTTAAACCTAGAATCAATGGCTGAATTTGACCTGAGTTTAGTCTTATCTTATTTATGCAATAAGCATTTGTGTTTTTGCACTTTTATACTTTACTATTGTTTTCACCTATCCTTATAGCCTTTACATAGCCTACTGTATGATAAACATATCTGTGCTATATAGAAAGCTACTACGAATAGAATGGGGTGCTCCAGAGCAGCCAAAAAGAAGCTGGAGTAGCATTTGCGGTTGAGAATTAATCAGATGTTCCTGTACATATATACTGAAAGAAAAAAAACAGTTTAGCAAAATAGAGGCTGGTATTACAGCAATGAGGGAACAAACTATTCACACCCTTGATGTAGGAAACAGTTAGATGAGCAGGTGTCTATAAACCATTAGACATATATGGTATATATACAGAAATGTGCAAACGTTTTAGGCATTTATGGACATGACTATATTTTAAAAACTATTTTTCCAGACAGGAAGCTTTTATTTGCAAAACACATTTTTTTAAATATTCTAATAGCATTAATAGAGCAACAGTTTTACATATGTCCGATTAATACTTTCCAAGCTTCTCCTTGTGGAAACAACACAGTATTATTTACAGTTCTCATCTAATACCTGCTTTAAATACTTTTAATACATTAAGCTAAATCAAGATTACTGCTGAAGGAACTGAATACATTCATACAATGTCTGGGGCATCCAGGAGAAATCTGGAACTACACTTTGTTACTCAAACTGGAGTTTAAGATATGATCTACTTCTTACTAAATAAAATATTTATGTTACTTTTTATTGTATTGATGATTATTTACATAATTTCTAATGATATCTGGTGTTCTTACTGGTAAAAATACACTTACTACCAAGATAAAAATAAAGGATTGAGCTTAGGTGCCTTTAAGACTTTTGTACAGTAGTGTTTGGGTAAGGAAATTTAAGATGTTACATCATAACCTCATGAAGGAAAATGAACTTTATCATACCTCCAAAGTCTGCATCAAGCAAGGCTTCAGAGAGTTGTTCAACAACAGGGCTAAGGCATTACTAACACCCTGTGATAGCAAAAACAGAGGAACAATGGCTCATGTACTCACACATACTAATGAATGAATTAATTAGCACACAAAGTCACTTTAAGCAGACAAACATTTGCACACTGACCAGGTCCTCTGTGGTAATGGGCTCTTGAGATCTGTTGGTAGCCACCACCATCTTGGCCAGCCTGCCATGCAGGTCCTCTGGACTGCTGCTCAGAGACAGTATGGCCTTGATCTCGTTCTTCAGAGAGGCAAAGTCCTGCCACACATATTCATTCAATCTTTATTCAACAATTACTCATTCTTAATGTCCAGACACAATCAGTACCTCAGTCAGCTCACTGTACTGTAACCAGCAGCAGGACATGTTGGTAGCATTTGTACCAAAAAATGCAAAAAGCAATAAATAGCATTATAAAGATAATTTATAAGATATATTCTAGTACTGAGACATACCGCTCTGGTGTCTGGGTTAATGTCCAATCGGATGAAACGTCTTATCTCTTCTTCAGTCAGGGTCAAGGGATCCGATTTCTCAATGCCTAGTTTCTGTACAGGTTACAAAGCTGTCTATCACTTTTCTGACATGGCATTTCATACAGACATATTGTGAAGGTATACTATATATACACTTCCTCCGGTTCACAGAATGGGCTCTAGAGGCATGGTATACAGAGCTGCTCCATGCGCCCCCGCCCGTTTGCCAAAAGGACATTCATTGTTGTTTAATGTTGTTAATACTGCTGTGAGGATAGTTAAAACATGTGTGTATATGTGTTATTTGTGTTTTATGGTGTTGCTGTGTGGGTTTGGTTAGTGTAGGCACTTGTGCTGGCTAAAACTCTCCATGCACCCCAGGGACTTGGCTCAGCCTGTGTAGGTCACTGAGACCTAATGCTGCCAAATGCTGTTTGTTGAGAAACATTTCTGCAATCTCACGTTGAGGAACCTTCAGTGTCCACCAAGATGTGGATAGATTTAAAAGTGTGTGTTGATCCATGAAGAAGATACTTGGCTCAGTTTGCAGTCTAGTAGTTACCGAAAGGCTGTTAATAATGAGAACCAAAGCAAGAGCTCAGCTAAACCTGTTTGGACCTAAAAGGGTAGGGAGAAAAATTAAATGCCTGCTGTTTACCTGCTTTGTTTTTCTTTGCCTTGAGGAAGCCTTAGGTGAGTTTATTTTGTTAGAACTTTATAAAAGCCTCTTCCTAATGACAATGTAATAGAGTCTATTAGTGCTATTATCTAACTAAATGCACAGGGCGGGGTTGGGAGGTGAACTTCCCGAGTGAGTCACCAGGGCTTTAGACTAGATGATTGACAAGTTGGATTTTTTTTGTTGTTGATGAAGTGGCAAAGATTTGGGCATGGCAGGCTGCCATGGAGGAGTGATTACAGCAGAAACACTGCATTCATTTTTTACATATAGTATTTATGGGGCCGTAAAAGCTGTATGTGAATAATTGCAGCTTCTATAGCAACATACAGTGTGCAAGCCACTGGGGTTCATGCCTCATTATTCATTAGAGTTTCTTACATTTGCTTCACTTTTATTTTATTGCAGACAGAGCCCAAAATATTCCATGCTCAATGCAGCGTTTACCTTCATATCTGCCCTCACATTCTCTGTTGAAGGCAGGTCAGTATCTGTATTCTCTTCTTCTGCACGTCTTTGTGATGTGTGCAGCATGTGCTTTTGCATTGTCTTACTGAAAAATGCAGGACATACCTGGACAAGATGTCTTCTTGAAGGCAGCATGTTGCTCTCTTAAGATCTCAGTGTACTTTTCCGCATTAATGCTGCATCCCAGAATTGTAAACGACACACTGACCCCATAATATGAGAGACCATGGCTTTTGGACTTGTTGCTGATAATGACACTCATTTCTTCCAGAAAAAGATCTGGAACACTGATTCATTTGATCAAAAAACACTGTTTCACTGTGTGATTATCCATCCCAGATCCCTCAGAGACCAGAGTGGGCAACACCACTTCTTTATATGGTTGCACAGTAAAGTTTTGTGGCATTTGTAACTCGTATTGTGGAGCTCGACAATAGTGTGGCAACCTAATCCCTCACCTCCTGATGCTGTACCACCTGAAGAATTGAAGATTACCAGTGTTCTGCTCTTTAAACACTGAAATTTCTCCAGATTCCTTAAATAGTTTAATGATATTATTCACTGTAGAGGGAGAAACATGCAAATAATTCCTAATCTTTCATGATTAACACTGTTTATAAACATTTTAATAATTTCTCCTGCATTTTTGTGATAAACTGCCCTCTGTTCCCCTAAAACCTATTTTGTCAAAACTGCTCATGTACCAACTCATGATCACCTGTGGACATCATATTTTAAATCTCATTACTAGCCCTAAATTGCCTGATCCCAGCGTTTTTGGAATGTTTCAGGCCTGAATTTTATGAATGGAAATACATTAACAAGTTAAATGAAGATAAAACGTGAAATATCTTGAATATCAAAGAAAAACAAGTATCTTCAAAATTGCAACTTTACAGGAGAGACCTTTTACTTTCAATGTAAGTCAATGGAACCAGAATTATTTCCAAGCTATTTTGGAGCACTTCTATTGGTCCATTCATCATAAAATTTGCATACAATGTAAATGACCATTGGTGTGTTCAAATGATGTAGAAAACTTAATATTGATAAAAAGTAGATAAATGTTATTTATTAGACAGTGTCGACATCTTATTTACTGTCTGCAATGAACTAAGTAACTGTAAGAAACACTGCACATTTTAAAATAAGCGTTTTCCATACTGTCCCAACATTTTCTGATTTGAGGTTGTATATGAAGCCTGTGCAATTCTGTCAGAGCCAGTACCAGTCCAAAGAAACCCCTCTTACGTTTTCTTTAAAAAGAGCACTGCCAAAAATATGACCAGAGTGTTGATCAGAGTTGAAAACATTTTATATTACCTGTAGCCTACTGAGCTGGGAAGGTGAGAAGGATCGATGACCATCTCTGAATGGCACCAGAAGGTCAAACAAAACCTGTAAGAAAAGACCATTTCAGAGCAAGCATGAACACCCACACTCACTCTAATACACACTAGAGCTCATCTAACCTTCTCAGAATACTTGGTTTGGTAGTGACAGTATGCTTTGATGGTGTCTACCACCAGGCTGCTGGCAGCTGAAACAGCCTCACTGCCACCTGTGGGCTGAAGACTGACCTGGTAAACGTGTAGAAGAAGCAAACATTAACACAAAGTGAACATAGTCAGGAAATCGCATATTAAGGTTTGTCATGTAAAAGATCAGTATACCTCCTCAATCGGTACGACCTGAGAATATCCACCTCCAACAGCAACACCTGTGTGTAAAGAATGCAGAATACAGTATGTAATGCAAAGCTTGTGTAGAACTTTCACATATGTCCAAAAGTTTGACACCAGCTCTTCAGAAATCTGGTGTATTCATCATGATTTTGTTACACTTTTCTGCACTAACAGATTCCACTCTTCTGGGAAGGCTGTAAACTTAATGTTGGACATGGTTGCTAGGCCAGTTTTATTGGGGGCTTTAACTTCCCCTAAATGCTATTTAGCCACCCCTGACCAAATAAATGTACACTAATGGTTTGCGCTAAAATCATTTCTTGTTCTCATTCACAATGTACTGTAGTAGCAGGGTGCATCCCGTAGGAGGTGCTACTCCTGCTGTAAGGCAGCGCTGCCTCTGATGTAACATAAAAAGTAAAAACCTCAGCTTGTCTAATTATATGAGAGCTTCTCAGTTGTAAGCTAATTATATCAGCCTTGGGGAAAGACTTCAATCCCTCTTGTTGGTCAGCAATCGCTAAAGCTATGAAAAGATTTTGGCTAAAATCTTGCTAAAACAAATATTAGCCCTTGTTCAATAATCTGTTTAATAGAGAGTAAAACAGTATGTGGTTACAGAGATAAGAAACACACCTAAGGTATATTATGGTCAATGTAGCTGGCAGTATAGCTGGCTTACATGAGGTAAAGAATGCTAACGTTAGCTAGCTAGCTGATAAGCCAGCAAACTCATCTTCACTCAGTAGTGATAGTTTGTTTGAGGAACAGAGAAAATGTTGTATATTGTTTTTTATATTTCTCTTCAGTATCTGGAAACAGTGACACCAGTACCATATATTGTTGTTTCCTGTAACCTAGTGTCAGGCCGAAGGTCATATAGGCTGAAATGCTATAAATACGGCCTACATATACAGTATTCTGAGACAGCAAGACACCCAGTTATATCCCAAACACATTTTTGTATAATATCCTGCCTGCTGAGTTTCACTGTTTGGTTGTTTTATGAAGGCAGAGTGGACCTTTTGCTACCCTATAGATCACACAGTATTCTGTGTTAGTGCTGATTTGGTTAGGGAACAATGATCAGAAGACACGAGCACTGACACAGAGAAAAACACTGCCTTCTAAACAAACAGTACTGATAGCAAGACGTCGAGCCTCTACGTTTATTATAACACTGTATTAGATCCCTCAATTCCTCAACCTGGACATGGAAACTGAGAGGCGACAGCTCTGTCGAGAGCCTGTCGGATGGTTATTAGAAAAGGTGGAGGTTAGTGATTGAGAACAAAGTGAGGGAGAGTTGCAGAAGCTTTCAGTTAAATAAATACTAACTTTAATTTAACCTAACTGAGAGATATTGTGTTACTATGACCATAAAAAAATCACAGTCTCTCTGATTGCACCTACCAAAACTGAACTGATCTATAATCTGTGTGTTTGAATAATACAATCAGAACCTACAGGTTAACTTAGAGGAGATAGTGCTGTTTGAATACATTTGCTTGATCTGTTGTTGTAAATGTATGGATATGAAGATCAAGGCATACAAGCTCTGTGTGTACAAAGAGTGACAGGTCTACTGCGACTACACTGCCATATTTCTAGTTGTTGATATCCTAAAAGTGCTGGGGCTATTAAAAAATATGCCTCTGTTGTTGGAACTATGTCGTAAGGATCGGACTGCATTCAGCCATTGAACAATAGTAGGGTATTGGTGTTAGATGATGATTTCTGGATCAGTCCAACTCATCCCAACGGAGCTCCCTCACCTGCTGAAGGAGCTTTATACACCTCTAGCAGATGCTTGGAATTGGGCATGCTGACCATAAGCCCATGTGTTGTTACCCCAGAACATTTCATTCTATTGGCAATGCTTTTCTAAGGTGATTATACAAGCTACGTGTGTACAATTAGACTTTATGAGTCAGCAATGCACCTGAAAGAAGCTGTATTCTTTAATTAGAAGTCATCTCTTGGTACACATGGACGTGGAGAGCACAGAAAGCTGATGAAGCACACACTCTAACTTCTTCTGGTACAACTGAAGCACCATTTTGTCGCTCTCCAAAGAAACACAAGTATCTCCAAAATAGAAACTATACAGCAGGAGACAAAAATGTACTTAGATTTTAGTGTAAGTTAATGGAAAGAGGTTTTAGTCCAAGTGATTTTGATGCATTTCAATTGGTCCATTCATCATGAAACTTTTACAGGATATGAAGAACAATTGCTGTGTTCAGATGATATAGAGAAATAAAAATCAGTAGACAGTGACGATATTTTAACCTGTTAATAAATTCTCATAGAATTACATGTTGGACACTAATGTCAGAGGGAGTAAGAATTTCTTTGAATATGGGAACTAAACACTCTTACCCTTCATACCAAAACTGGACTGTAGGGATGGCTGTTGTATGGAGGCAAAAGCGTTGATGTTTAGGTGAGCTCCTAAAGCTTGGGTCAACCCAAGTGTGATGGTGCTCTGGCCTTCTCCAAGCAGAGTAGGAGTAATTCTGACCACATAAACAAACACAGTATTTAGTTAAGGAATTCAGCTTGAGAAACACAACAGAATCAGTAACAGAATTCAGAAACACAAATCAGCAGGCCTGCCACCAAGAGTAAACATCTTAAAACAGCACAAGCTAGAGACTATATAGAATTAGTAGGGCGAACTGATTTGGGTAAAATATGTGATTTGTTTTTTTTCTGATCAATATTGCAATTACAATTTAAGCTGCAATTATTATCTATAAATTAAGGTCCAGGCCAAAGGTGTCACAAGTATTCACATTCATTACTCAGGTAGAAGTATAGATACTATGGTGAAACAATACTTTTGTACAAGTTGAAGTATCAACTCAAACTTTTTACTCCATAATGTTATATTAAAATGTTAATGTTCATAAATTTGGGATGCGCAAGGCTTCCTGTTTCAGCCGCATATACGCCCATTGATAATGAATGCATTTTAGTACAATGTAAATATATTAAAGAATCATATCTGTGTACTACTGAGCATTAACATGTGTTTCATGGAGCGGAAGATATGATGACTAGTTCTCTATAAGTATTGTAATGGAGCAAAAAGTCAAACTTCAAAGGCATCTTATCAATAACCTTTACTGGAATGTAAATGTAATGGAGTATAAATGTAAGGAGTAGAAAGTACAGATAATGGAGTGTAAATGTAAGGAGTAGAAAGTCCTGATAATGGAGTGTAAATGTAAGGAGTAGAAAGTCCTGATAATGGAGTGTAAATGTAAGGAGTAGAAAGTACTGATAATGGAGTGTAAATGTAAGGAGTAGAAAGTACAGATAATGGAGTGTAAATGTAAGGAGTAGAAAGTCCTGATAATGGAGTGTAAATGTAAGGAGTAGAAAGTACAGATAATGGAGTGTAAATGTAAGGAGTAGAAAGTCCTGATAATGGAGTGTAAATGTAAGGAGTAGAAAGTACAGATAATGGAGTGTAAATGTAAGGAGTAGATAGTACTGATAATGAAGTGTAAACGTAAGGAGTATAAAGTACTGATAATGGAGTGTAAATGTAAGGAGTAGAAAGTACTGATAATGGAGTGTAAACGTAAGGAGTAGAAAGTACTGATAATGGAGTGTAAACGTAAGGAGTAGAAAGTACAGATAATGGAGTGTAAATGTAAGGAGTAGACAGTACAGATAATGGAGTGTAAATGTAAGGAGTAGAAAGTACAGATAATGGAGTGTAAATGTAAGGAGTAGAAAGTACTGATAATGGAGTGTAAATGTAAGGAGTAGACAGTACAGATAATGGAGTGTAAATGTAAGGAGTAGAAAGTACTGATAATGGAGTGTAAATGTAAGGAGTAGAAAGTACTGATAATGGAGTGTAAACGTAAGGAGTAGAAAGTACAGATAATGGAGTGTAAATGTAAGGAGTAGAAAGTACTGATAATGGAGTGTAAATGTAAGGAGTAGACAGTACAGATAATGGAGTGTAAATGTAAGGAGTAGAAAGTACTGATAATGGAGTGTAAATGTAAGGAGTAGAAAGTACTGATAATGGAGTGTAAATGTAAGGAGTAAAAGTAAAAAGTCATCTAAAAATAATTACTCCAGTAAAGTATAAATAACCAAAATCTCTACTGAAGTAAGGTAATAAAGTATTTGTACTTTGTTACTTGACACCTCTGGTCCAGGCCAAAAAATGACTAGTGTACACCTTTTTGACCTCAGACCTGAACACAGACAGATAAGATGCCAGTGTCACGCTCTCCTGTCTTGCCTGCCTAAGTCCTTGTTTACGTCCTGTCATTCCCTTGTGTTAGCCATGTGGATCAGTTTGCTTTTGTCATGTGCTCTGTGCCTCCGCCCTAGCCCTGCCTTTCTCACCTGTTCCCCGTCTGTGCTTAGTCCTGTCAGCTGTTTTCCCTCATTAGTCCATGTAACGATACCCTCTGTTTGTAACCTGTGGTTGTCTGCCTTTTTTGTTGTCATCATAAATCCTGTTAGCATGTATCTCTGGAAATCTGCGTCACCATGTCTGCTCTGCGCTCAGCAGCCATTAATTGTGTTAATGTATACAGCACATGGGTTATTTCTGATTGGTCTTACTCATTTACAGGTGGTTCACAAGCACCACATTATTAGCTTAAATTTCCCTACTTCACATTTGTTGTGGCAATATAGTTTATAATGTAGGCCACGAGTATTTAATTAGAATTGAGTAAGGTCCAGTGAGAGGAGATTTCCTCAGGACAAGGTCCGGACCACCATCATCTTTTACATGTGCTGTGATTCAGTGCCATATCCTGTATACTGAAGTTACCTTGTATCAGCATCTTATACCATCAGCAACTGAAAGACAACCTTATTACAAATACTGTTCAGTACATTTCAGTAAATTTCCTGTTTAAATGCTGAACTGAAACAAGGGCTCCATTTAAGAAAACAGAATGCTTTTAAAACAATTTTTAAAGTGTTTATTTATAGAGAAAGTAAATAAAACGTGCGTCTTCTTGTTAACTCAGCTTCACAGATTGACATGTTGGTTTTACAGAGCGGTATTCTCCAAAACTAGACGAGCAGGTCCATTCCAGAACCGTTCCTGTTAAACAGTCAGTTTTCACTATTCACTTTTCTGTTTTTAGAGCTGGTTATTCTTTCTGACTCGCTTTAGTCTCCGGCTGCTGCCCCTCGCTTCGTACATCGCCTGTGTGTGCGCGCCACACCACCAATCTGCACAGATTTGATTGGCTGAGGAGCCTTCAGTGATCTTACAGCACACGTGATTGGTCTCTGAGTTCACTGCGCCGTAAAGAACGTATACTGTAAAGACGAGAAAAGCTGCACCGCTCAAAACAAACACAGTAAAAATGAAATCATTCTTAATAGTTTATCGGTTTGGGTCCGCATTGGACAATGTCTGGGTCTGGACCGCAGTCTGTCTATTAGTGACCTCTGATGTAGGTTATTTTAAAAATAGCAGCTCTTATTAGTCCCACTGTAAGTTGTTGACTGTTAACGATACCTAATGCACAATATGTAAAGGCCATTGCAGAAAGGGATCTGAAAATACGCTGAAATTACCCAGTGACAAGCACATATTTCCCATTAGGTTGTTTTTCCAGGCGTTTCAGGACTTCTACTCGCACTTTCAGTCTGCTCGTGCCGTATGGCTCTACCTCCTTAGCAAAGAGGCCCACTTCTCTGGCAAGCTGACCGGTCGGATTTCTTGTGCATGAGCGAGAGATCTGGACGTCACTGTAAAAGGCCACAAGACAGAGGTGGGTTTAAAGTCAGAGTGACCAGAGTTCCATCATGCACTTTTAAATCATATGTTTCTCCTGTCCATTTTGTATGTTACAAAAATATAAAAATACACATTTTACTTTTATACATATTTTAATCAAATCTAATATCAAATACACTTGAATACATTCAAATAAAACATGTAAAAACTCCTGAGATTAACTCAAATTATCAACAAAATGTGAAGAAAATACAGATTTGACGACATTTATGATTATGTTGTGTTACAGAGATATCTACAGAATTCGGCATGCTAAACAGCTAGCCCCAGCTAGTCTTAATGGTGAGTCACTGTGGCGTTGAGTCTGCCATTAGCCCAACATGAGAGGATGAAGAAATAACACTGCTGGTGTATTTTAACCTTTTATAAATTATGTTGGAGGTGCTGTTCCCAGTTAAATAATTAAAGTTAATTTAAGAACAGATTGCCAATGAAAGAAAAAGTAAATGCAATGATAGCTGAAGCTGCCGCCCACTTCCGCCAAGAAACCTCGTTTAGCAGCAAACAACGAAAGTGATATAAACAGAAGCATTGTTAACATTGTTGATTTTTACCTTTTGGTGAGTGATAAATAGATGGAGTTTGATAGTAAACTCTCAATGTTTTTAAGACCGGTAAGGAGTGAAATTAGTTAGGTAATTAATGCTTCTTATTCTTTGGAGCATAAATGTCACAGGTTGTGTTAGCTTACAAATGGCTCCTTTAAGAAATTTAAAGGCACAAATTTAACATTGCTTAATGCTAAAGTAGGTCATTTAGAGTTATGCTGAAACTAGCATGACCTAAATAATACACCTAAGTGGACACATTTGTTTGCTTCAGTATGTTAAGAAATATATCTATTGAAGTCTACTAACCCTCCTGTTATGCTGCGGGTCAATCTGACCCCTGTCAAAACTTAAAAATACAAGACAATATATGTGCATTATATGTATGTATATGTAAATATATGTATATTATAAATAATATAATCAGTTTTTCATAGTTACAGTTACGAAGGGCCATCTGGGTGAATCTGTTTGCTATAGCACCAAGCCAGTGCTGCAGCTCTATTTAGTAAAGAATACCAAAGGCAGGAACTCCAAACTGATTGGTGGGTGAAGCAGCTAAACAGTGATAGCATAAATTCATGTTCAGAATTTTGATTTTAATACATTCAGGGCATCCAATTATCCAATTAGGATAATTTCCTGGTCCCTGACCACAATGCCCCCTGCCAGAACAATGTGCTGTTTCTTGCAGCTGAACATAACAGGAGGGTTAAAGGATATACATGGAATTAAAATGGGTATTTAATATTCTATTAGTACTTACTTGTACTCTTCTTTTGCTCTTTTTTGTAAAAGCATTAGAATAACTTTTGTCTGGTCCCACCTGAAGTTAGGATGTTGTGCCTGTGATTATACCTTGGCTGGGGTTTAAGCGGCTTTAGCTTTGTGTAGGAAATATTCCACTTCTCGGGCCTGAACATCTGCAGAAATCGCTTCGCACTCTTTACCGTATTCTGTTGAGGAGAAGAGTTATTTAAAGCATTATAAATTACACACAATCTGGAATGAGTGAAAGCATGTTTATGGCTTTTGTCACAAAGCCACAGGCCAAAGTAGCTCCTACCATGACGTTTGCACACATAAAGACAATAACAGACTCACTGTTCTGAAGAAACTGTGTTTTCAAAGTGACAGCAAAATTGATAAAATGTCATGCCGACGTGAAACGTCACAATTTGTGCTTTGTGTACAAAGAACCTCTTAGCTGTTAGTGTAAAAACACACTCATCTCTTTGTTGGTCTCCTACCTCCATCAGCATGACGACAGTCATGGGCCCCACCCCTCCAGGGACAGGGGTGATGTACCCAGCCCGCTCTTTAGCTGACAGGTAGTGTACGTCCCCAACTACCCGTTTCCCCCCCGGCTTGCTGCTGTCTGTGGAGAGCAAACACATGAGCTGAAGCTCCAGACAGAGTCCATTAGGCGCCTAATGTTCACAGAGAGGCCCTGAAGAAAAACAAGCACCTGCAATATGATTAATGCCACAGTCAATGACCACTGCGCCCTCCTTCACCCATTCTCCTTTCACCAGTTCTGCTTTGCCAGCGCCCACGACCAAGATGTCTGCCCTGGCCACCTGAAGAGACGATCAGAGTACAGTGAGACCAAACACGTTCTTTACTTCAGTGTAAATGAATAAGTAAGTTTAATTCCAGGTCATTTTGGAGCCTTTCTATTGGTCCATTCATCATCAACCATTCACATGATATAGAAAGAACAGCTGTTGTGTTCAAATAATATAGAAAAATGAAAATCAACAAAAATGGAGATATTTTGCTCTAATACACATTATACACTAACAAGCACTTAACACACACTTTCTAAGCCGAGGGTGATGTTTTGGTGTAGGGACAAGTTCTGGAGCAGCTGTTCTGGAGCTAAGCGACGTTCTATTAATATGTTTTTGAATTTCCAGTATAAATGTCAGAATTGCTGTTGTACTAGTAAGCTACATGAATAAGAAGCATAAATTATCTTGCTTATGTATGTGAGAAAAAAAAAGTAGGAGGCATCACTTGTGCATCAAGGTCTGATGTCTTGGAGTGACAGCTGGTCACAGTGGCATGGTTCCACAGGAGTAGATCGTGCATAGGAGCTCCGACAATCTTACTGCGCCCGATCACTACCACATTCTTGCCAGACACTGATACACCTGCACACAATATTCATCATTAGTCCAATAGTACTTATCAACTGGACTCCAGCTCTTCCTACACATATGTTAGATCTGGCAGGCACTCTTATTCAGAGCAACTTCTACTTCTCCAATAAATGTAGACATACAATATATTGATTTTAAGAATCTAGTCTGATGGCTTTCACTAGTGTAGCATTGTGTGGTTGCCTGAGCAGGGAACTGAACCCAGTTTGAGTTTGATCTCCTACACTACACCACCTGCTGTCTGCTGTTTTAGAAACAACTACCTTATACACTGCTCAAAAAATAAAGAGACCACTTAAACAACACAAAGTGGTTCTGCAGGTGGAGACCACAGACCACTTCTCAGTACCTATGCTTTCTGGCTGATGTTTTGGTCACTTTTGAATGTGACAGAGTCTGGAGACGCAGTGGAGAGCGATCTGCTGCCTGCAACATCCTTTAGCATGACCGGTTTGGCAGTGGGTCAGTAATGGTGTGGGGTGGCATTTTTTTAGTGGGCCAAACAGCCCTCCATGTGCTCGCCAGAGGTAGCCTGACTGCCATTAGGTACCGAGATGAGATCCTCAGACCCCTTGTGAGACCATATGCTGGTGCAGTTGGCCCTGGGTTCCTCCTAATGCAGGGCAATGCTAGACTTCATGTGGCTGGAGTGTGTCAGCAGTTCCTGCAAGATGAAGGCATTGAAGCTATGGACTGGCCCGCCCGTTCTCCAGACCTGAATCTGATTGAGCACATCTGGGACATCATGTCTCGCTCCATCCACCAACGTCACGTTGCACCACAGACTGTCCAGGAGTTGGCGGATGCTTTAGTCCAGGTCTTGGAAGAGATCCCTCAGGAGACCACCTCATCAGGAGCATGCCCAGGCGTTGTAGGAAGGTCATACAGGCAGGTGGAGGCCACGCACAATACTGAGCCTCATTTTGAGTTGTTTTAAGGACATTGCATCAAAGTTGGATCAGCCTGTAATGTGTTTTTCCACTTTCATTTTGTGTGACTCCAAATCCAGGCCTCTATTGGTTAATAAATTTGATTTCCATTGTTGATTTTTGTGTGATTTTGTTGTTAGCACATTCAACTTGTACAGAACAAAGTATTCAATGGGAATATTTCATTCATTCAGATCTAGGATGTGTTATTTGAGTGTTCCCTTTATTTTTTGAGCAGTGTACCTTCTGCCCACATTATGAAACCAGAAAATGACAATGTCATTTGGTAACTTGCTTACTTACTCATCTTATACAAGCCTATGTTCTCAGAGCAAGTCACGCCAGTTACACTGGCATCCAAGTTTATGTTTGACTACTGATTTAAGATTTTATAGTGTATCTTGTTCTTTGCATTCTCAGCAGGGCTTAAGCAGCAAGGTAAGGTTTCTAATAAACATATTTAAACATGCTAATGCAGCAGGCTCTTCAGTTTAAGTTCTACTGTAATGGAAATGAGTTCCTTATGTACATGACACGTGATGATAAGTAGTGGAGTCTGGTTTAATTGACTGCCTCTCACCGGTCTGCTTAATGAGTTCCATGCAGCCGTTGGGAGTGCAGGGGATGAAGCAGCTCCTCAGGTCTCCACGAGCCAGTTTCCCTGCATTTATACTGCTTAGACTGCAAGAACAATACAGATGAAACCATAAGTGGCCTTGCAGTTCGCAAAAGGAGTTGCGAAAGACTCCAACCACATAGCTTGCACGTTTGTGTTAGCTAGAGGATTAGGAAATATGCACTATAGAAACCTAGATCCTCTCTAGGCCTCCTTTCAAGCTGAGACGTGAACAGCGGCTACACAGACAAAAAGGAAACGTTTATACAGCTTGGCCAAAAGCAATATTCACACTCCACTTCACGCTCTCTCTCCCTCTCTCTGGTGTTCACAGATACCTGTGTGCTCTAACAGCAGCACATGTAGAACTGTGCTTCTTTCTATTCGAAAGAAGATGAAAACCTCAAGTACTGCTGGCTGGGTACCTTCAATCTAATTCTGAGAGGCAACAGATGACAGACTAATATTCACAGTAGATAGGATGCTGCCTGTTTTTCTCTATGCATGTAGTCCACTGCATTTGTTCTCCTCCCCAAACCTTCCAAACCTTATGTTCCATATTATTAGAAGCAGTGTAAAAAAACAGTGTGCTATTACCAGCATTTCTGTCTGCAAACAGCAAGAATTAGGTCAAGTGTTTCTCATCAAGCCAAATGAAGTGGGTTAGAAACAGAGGAGAACCAGTATGTGTGCCAAGAGTCTTGAATTGCACATTGAAACACATTTTTTTTCTGAGGAAGGAAATGTTTTAGATCCCAGGAATGTGTTTGAACAACTCTAATGCCTTGCAAGGTGTTTTACTGGCACTCTTACTGAAAGGATTTGACACTAACTGGTTAGACAGAAGAGTGGCCTCTGTAGATGGTCAGGATAATAGCGCTGCAGAATGGATACAAACCATCTATACAGTGTCATATCTTAAATTATTCTATGCTCTTTCATGGAGCTATGACAAGGTCTTTAAAAAGCACTGGTCAGTACTAACAACGTAGAAGCTTTGGGAATGATGCTAGCTTTATGGTGCTTGTTTTTTTTAGTGTGATAAAACACATTACTGCAGTACTGCATATCTCACCCATCCACATCCTTCTCTGGAGCCACTGCATTGGTCACTTTCTCTGTGTCTATGGGGTTGATGGAGTCCAGAGGTAACTGGACAATAAGGCCATGGACTGCAGGGTTCTCATTAACCGCTTCTATGTTCCACAGCACCTAAAGAAATCAAACTTATAGTATTTTTTTTCCCACTTTGACTGTTTAAACTGAATCTTCTATGTATTTAATATATTTTTTATGATCTGGGAAAACAATGGACCCAGAGCCTGTTGTTCTTACCTCATCTTCTGTGGCAGTCTTTGGGAGCCTAATGTGGTTGGCATTAATTCCAATCTATAAAATTTATAAAGAGCATGAGAGGAAGAGTTGGTACAACATCCAAGATCAACAAGACTACTTGCATCCCCACCAACCTCAGCTGCTGCCTTCAGCTTCATACTAATGTAGAGGTTTGAATCTTCTCTGTCTCCAACCTAGAAGCCACACAGATGAATGAATTAATTGATAATACCAAACGCAGTGGCACATAAAGATAAAAAAACTACTATACTGACAATGGAAACTGATTTAAAAACAGGGTCAACATATTTGTCAACACATTATAGCAACGCAGTCTTTTTTTTTGAAAGAAAGAAATAAGAGTGGCACATTACCAAGTGGCCATCTGGAACAGAGTAAGAGGGAAAAGAATAAAGAAGGAAAGTGGTCCACATTTTCAGAGGAGAAGAGATTATTGACTTCATTTTCTTCACAGAATATAGCAGAGAAAATGAAGAACAAGAACCAACTGACTTGCAGCACCACTAAGCCTGGTCTAAAGCCAGGCAGCTGACTCTTCATCTCCGCCACATCCTTCTTCAGCCGCTCCCTCACCTGCCTGTATAACATATACAACAGTAGCATCAAAACACTTAACACAGTAAATATATTTAAAATAAACATACATTTCACTCACTGCCTCATTCTCTCTCTCTCTCTCTCTCTCTCTCTCTCTCGTTCACAGATACCTGTGTGCTCCAATAGCAGTGCATGCGATTCTTTTCATTCATGCACTAGGTACCTTCAATCAAATTCAAAGAGGCAACAGAGGACAGACTCATATTCACAGTGGATAGGATGCAGATAGGATGCTACCTGTTTTCCTGCATGCATGTGGTCCACTGCATTTGTTCAGTATTATTAAAAAGCAGTGTGCTATTACCTGCATTTCTGTCTACAAACAGCAAGAACGAAAGTCAAAACAGTAAATAATACCCTATAGCAGTGGTTTTCAACCTGTGGGCCGCAGACGTACTGCAAGGGGGCCGTAGGCCAAAAATCTTCTTTTATTTTTTTGCTAAGATTTTTTTTCCAATAAATAGATAGTTCAGCATATTTAGTTTGTTTATTTGCAAAACAAAACGTGTTTAGTTTTGAGTTCTTTCATTGGTTTGGCGTAGTACAGTCACATGACACGCAGCACTAGCTAGTGGATTAACTAGCTAGTTAGTTAGCTACTTCAGTCTGAGTGAAGCTGTTGTCTTGTGTACACATCATGGATAAATGCTTAAAAACAGGGTCTTTGACAACAAAAGACCCTGAAGCTGGACCATCTACAAGTGAAGCAGCCACTGTATCTCTTACTGAGAGAACCGAGAAAAGCAAGCATAAATCGAAAAGAAGAAAATATAGCAGTGAGTAGCTAGCACTAGGCTTTACAAGCACAGGAACAGAAACGAGCCGCTGCCACTCTGCGCTGTGTGTTTGGAGGTCTTGGCAAATGAAGCAAATAAACCAAGCTACGTCGACATTTGGAGACTAAACACAGCGAGTATGCATTTAAACCTGTGGATTTTTTAGGATACTTAAAGCATACCAAAGCAGAAAAAAGCCTTGAATTGGCTTGCTCTGGAACCGATAATGCTAAAGCTGTTGAGGCTTCATACCGTGTTGCGCAGCTTAAAGCAAAGGCTGGACCAAATACAGGAATAGGCTTAATGTTGAGCCAGACCTCCGTTTGCAACTTTCTGCACTTCAACCTGACATCCACCACTTGTTAGCTAGCAGACAACATCAGCCATCTCATAAGGCGAGTGACAAAAAGTGCTGTAAATGGTTAGTTTCTTTTGTTGTGTCAGTTTCACAGGTCGTGTGGATGGTTGGACTGTATTTGGTTTTAAACGGCAATATAAAATATTCTGGGGGGGCGTGTAAAGTTTTGGGGTGGGTTAAGTGGGCCTTGGGTTGCAAAAGGTTGGGAACCCCTGCCCTATAGAATCAAAACAAGAAATATTATAACAAAGATATTATTATAATAAACACATACACATGATTTGTTTTCTGTGAGCTGTGGGGCCATTCATTACCTAGACTTCTGCTCTTTTCCTGGAGATCACTCAAACCTTATTACTAGCCTAACGTTAACCCTGACCCCAACTCTAACCTGAAATCTTACACTGACTCTAAAATGTAATGATTTACGAAGTGTGGGCCAGCTTGTGGTCTCAGCAAAGACGAAAGACTCCCACAACGTGACCAGGTTTTGGTCCTCCCCCCACGGTGTGGCATACACACACAACATAAACACAGTACTGTGCAAGCATTTTAGACACCTGAGAAAGAGAGATATAAAAGTTGTTTATCAGGGCAGTAAGTATTTGTTTACTAAATTTACTAATAAAATATTTTATGTGTTGAACTCCAGTCCAGTATTAATAGCAGACATGTGGACTCGACTAAACTGATAACCTGTGACTTGACTTGACAACATTATTGACTTGGACTTGGAATCAGATTTGAGCTTATTAAGAGTTGAAAAGACTCGCCACCCTATTTTTACATAATAAATAAGGAAAACTGAATCACATAACTGATCATTTTGTATTAAATGGTGCTGTTTTGTATTAAGTAGCTGTGCTGAGCCGATCAGTTTATCCGTAACCTAGCAACAAGAAGTGCTGCAGCCAATCACAGAAAGCTTTGGGGAGCACCAGTGTTGAATTTGTGCAGAGACGAGGAGCAACATGCTCCCGAAAATAATCCAGTTCAACTACAAAGATTCTGCTTTAGTAACTAAAAAAGAACTGAGACATGCAGGACATGTGGAGTCAAGATCACAGATGGAGCTGCAACCACTTCAAACTTTGTTTGACTTTTGAGGCACAAAGAACAGAAAGTCTCTGCTATACGTATTTCACATATAGCAGTTAGCTAGCTAGCTGGCTAACGAGCTAGTAAACTTAGCGACTGAATGATAAACAACAGCTAATGTGAAGGAAGCTCTCTCCCTCTGTTCATCCCTCCTAGATATCCCACCATCCACTGAGAACTTTACTGAAACATTAAGGCATTTAGGAAGAACAGCATCTCAGACAGGAAGTGTTCAATTAGAGCAGAACAGTACAAACACTGATCAGTCCATGCAGAGCTACTGCAGAAATCACACATGCTGTTAGAACTGAAAGACCCGTCCAGATATTAATGCTTATGGGTTTAGAATGTGATGTTATTAGAGTTCCTGTAGGTGTAATGAGTACTAATACTTCCATACTGTGCAGTGTTTCTCAGCCTCGGCCTTCGAGACCACTGCCTCACATTTTAGTGTTTTTTCTGCGTCAACACCTATTTTAACTGGTAATGAATGATAATGAGGTGATTAGTGATTAAAACTGCTTGAAATGATCTAATTTCATATGCAAGATATTTTTGTTATAATAGAAACTTTAAAAAAATGTTAATGTTATATTAATGTTAGTTTAATATTCTACTAATCAACTGCAGCAAATGTGTTAAATATTGAAATGACTGAAATGATCTGGTGACTTGACTAGGACGCCAAGTGTAAGACTTGGGACTTGACTCAAGACTTCCTTGTATTGACTTGTGACTTGACTTGGGGCTTGATTGTCAAGACTTGAGACTTAATTGTTACTTACAACTTAGTGACTTGGTCCCATGTCTGATTAATAGCACTTATCATGTAATTATTCAGAAGCCTGAAGACCAAAGCAGAACACAGGATATTCTGAAGAAACGTAATCCATTCGATCACCAGGATGGCTTGAAAGCAATAATAATATAATAATAATAATAATGTTGTTATACTAATGAGTGCTTCATTATGTTAAATCTGCTGTTAATGAAATTTAATAAAATCCATATGATGTCCAGATATTTACATTTATACATACAGACACGATCATATTTTCTTTTTTTTCTCTTTTAAATGCTTTTATACACATTTTACTAATTTGACCCCTCAAACCATATGTATGTCCAGCAGCACCCAGCTGCTTGCATGCCGTTTTTATGTCACTGTAGTGCTGATGTGGCAATATCAGTAAGCGCTGCAGGACACCTTTAGCAGACTACTCTGAACACTGCTTTAAAATAAAGACAATCTGTATTTGGCATCAAATTTGAGAAAATAATACACATGAGATAACACATGAGGTATCTCCATTTTTGTTGATTTTTATTTTTGTACATGATCTGATGAACGGACCAATAGAAATGCTTCAAAATAGCTTGGAAAAAATTCTGGTTCCATTGACTTACATTGAAATTGAAGACAGTTTTTGGTCTCTCCTGTAAAGCTGCCATTTTTTAGATACGTGTTTTTCATTGGACAGCGAGATATATTGTTATATTTAAAAAGCTAGGAAAGGAAGCTTTTATTTATTTATTTTTTTTAAACAGTATTAATACAGTAAGTAGTAGTTTTACATGTCAGTGTGTGTATTTAACCATTTCCCTGCTTTTCCATTGTTGCAACCCAGTATTATTTACAGTTCTCATCTAATACCTACTATGACTGCTCAGTACTTCATTAAGCTAAATTAAGATTTCTGCCGAAGGAACTGAATACATACATACAATGTCTGGGGCATCCAGGAGAAATCTGGAACTAAACTTTGTTCTTCAATCTGGAGCTGAAGATATGATCTACTTCTTTCACAATAAGATATTTATGTAACTTTATATTATATTCATGTTTATTTACATCTGTTCTAATGATATCTGGTGTTCTTACTGGTGAAAACATACTTGGATGCCTAAGACTCTTGCATGTTATTCTATATGGGCAACTAAACACCTGTGTCAGTCATGAATGCACCTTAAAGTAGTGACATTCACTAAATAGACAGTGCATCTGGATACAACCACGTCATGTTTATATATGTACATTAATCCATGTACAGGGATGCTTCTACTCACTGTGAGGTCTTGTTGCCTGAGATGACAGTTGCTATGGCGCGCTGGCTGTCCCAGCATCTCAAGGCTCCCTGTCGTAGCCTCACAGCATTGACAGAAAACATGTCCAGCTCCTGCAGAAAAGATATGGAGACAGTGTCTGTTAGGTTAGGACACGAGAGAGAAGTGTTCATTAAACTTTAGCAATCTTATATTGTTGTTATTATTATTATTATTAACATTTTGCTATCCAATTAATAATTAATAATGAATAATTAATAAGTTCATGTTAATTATGTAGTAGATGATATTTAAATCCTATATCTGAACACCAGCTGTTCATCTGTTTGTGCTCAAGTCCAAAAGTGGCCGAAACCTCTCCTCTTCAACTTACATACTCAAAATTGGCATGAGGTAATTTCTGTACATATTAAATAATAACTAAATATAATTGATGTAAAATTACAAAATGTTTTTGTTATTGCGTGCTCATGTGGGTTCAGAGGCGGCCTTCTTTGGAAAATAGCCCACAAAAGTAGCTTAGAGCACAGATCTTGAAATGCAGTGTAGCAGAACAGGACTCACAGAGCTCCCTCAGCGTTCTGCAGTGGTAGAGCTGACTGCTGAGTGAGGAGGGAGTCAGCAAAGCCACTCTTTCTTCCCTACACGCCTGTCTCCTCCTCCTGTGAGAGTGAAGACTGCCAGCCCACTGGCCAGAGTCTTATCTCTGGCTTTTTCCGCAGCATACCAGCTTGCTCCGGACAGCCTGGGAAAGCAGTAAATAAAAGACTTCTGTTCAGGCCCAGGCTGGATCACACGCCCTCGTGGCTGGGGCCAAAAAAAAAAAAAGAAGTAAAAAAAGCTCTGCAGAGATACTGCCACCGCTGGAGTGGGGGAAGTGGGCCGTTCCAGCACCCCAGCTTGCTTTCAGCCAATCATAGAACTCTTCAGCCATGCATGAGGAATTCCTGGATCTTTGAAGTGCTCTTTATTCCTTTATCTCCCTATCCCTTTCCGTAAGCTGTTCCTCTCTTCAAGAAAATGTCTACGTGCAAGGGGCGGGCCAGAGGAGCTGGGAGGGACTTGGCCTTACTGTGCTGCACTGAAATGAGCAGGCTCACACTGCAGGATCGCCCTTGTGAACTCTGGTGAAAAGTGCCGCCCTCTTTGCTCTCTCAGCCAGTAAATGAAAGGCGACCTTCTGCAAATCCTTGGCCGACATCCAAACACTGGGGGGAGTTTCCCTTCTCATAGACTATTGCTGTCAGTTGGTGAGACTCCACAAAGTGCCAACAACTACTTTATAGCTATCTTTATATCAACAAGTGAATCATTTTGTGTGTGAAGTTTGTTTGGGCTTGTGCTTAAGCATATGAGGTCAATGTTGCTAAAACAGTCATGCAAGTCTTTGTCAACCAAAGTCTTTGGGACATAAATGTCTATTGTATTAGCTTTGTATAACCACTATGACACTAAAGAAGCAAACTGCCCTCAGCCGATTGACTGCGCTTGAGAATTAACAGTTGATCAAATTTGATTTATTGTTTAGAAACAGCTTATTTTTTGTTTATTTCCAAGCAGAACTGGACAGCTATTACACTCCTTCCAAATATTACTTTTATATCATAATATGTGTAATATACTGTACCTACATCTAGTTAACCCATTTGAGTACCCTTAAAATAAAGTCTATGAGTTTGAAATAAAGATATTTTGTAGCTGAAGAAGTTGACAGACTTGTGCCGAAAGCTGTGGAAGGCAAACAATCAGTGCTGGCTAGTCTTCACCACATGATGTTTCTAGGCCTCTTGCGGCTTCTAGTGGTGTAAAGCTGCATTTTATTCTGCATTCAATTCTGCTTCCATTTGAAAATAGCAAGGGTGAGAAATGTATAGAGAAATAATACTTTTAAGTAATAAATTTTGAGTGTTGTGTCAAATAAATTTCAATGCAATTGCCGTGCATAAATTTAAATTGTAATTTGTGAAATGTAAAACCCAATTTACACTGTTCAAGTGTATGTAATTTTAATGAATATAAAATATATGGTAATAAAAACATTGTAATGCGATTATATGAAGAGGTTAGATATCACTGCTGCCTACAATTCCATTATCATACTATCTGGACTATATGTCACAGTGTTTTTGCCTGTAAAGCATCTACAATATATTATCTTTTAAGAAGGTTTTGTTAAGCTATATGGGCTTATTGACTAGAAATGTACTAAAATATGGACCAACATATCAATTGGGAGGGATAGCACACTCTTTTCGTTAAAACTATGTTTTGCAGTGGTGTAATTTATTATCATATATATATATATATATATATATATATATATATATATATATATATATATATATATATATATATATATATATATATATATATATGTATGTTTTTTCTTTTAAATGTTGTCCAAAAATTGTAAACATGGTCACAGAGTTCTATGCAAGTAAACTACAGTCCAATAGATGGAATGCATACAGATCACTTACATATTTGCATAAAAGCATTTTACCATTTTACAAAACATGTATCTACTGAGACATGTGCAGTCGTGGGCTGGAGGTTAGGAACCAAGCCTTGTTGTGATTTGAAGCATACCTATTCAATCCCTTGAACTCACAGGCAAGCCATGACTGAACTAACTGCTACCTGGGCACTGTGGATAGGGTTGCCCACCGCTCTGGACAACTAAACACTTATACACCCATACAAAACACATATAATATGACTTTTCATAACACCTCTGTAAGAGACACTGCAATCTAAGTTTGATGATAAGTGAAAGTAGTGATTGTATTAATGTAATGTGATAATTTGATTGGATGCATCTCTTATTTTGGACTATTCTAGCTTTTCAGCATATCGCTGCTGTCAGAGACAAAACCTTGTAGCTCAATTTTTGTGTTGTTTTTCACTTTTTGATAATTTTAAAATGCTTGTTTCTCTTTACATCGTTTGTAAATTGTACAATAATAATAATAATAATAATAATAATAATAATAATAATAATAATAATAATAATAATGCATAACATTTATAGGGTGGCCGCAAAGACACAGATTACAGTTATAAACAACATTTACACAACACACTGAAGACACAACAGTGTAAGAGAAAATCACTACCCCGATGACGACATGAGCAATAATAGAGTTATGGTAGAAGAAGATTGTCTGCAAGACAGAATAGATGTGTTTTAAGATTGATCTTAAATTAAGACAAAGAGTTGGACTGCCGAGTATGAGAAGAGAGGTGCAGAGCAAGTCACCAAAGCTAGGAAGGTTAGAACAGGGAGCCAGCTGTAGAATGGAGAGTGTGCAGAGGCTTGTACGGTTAAAGGAGGGCAGACAGATAGGAAGGAGCAATATGTGAGGAAAAGAATGCAGTATTTGATGGGAAGCCAGGGAAGATCTTGGAGAACAGGTGTAACATGATGGTAAACCCGGGTGCAGGTAAGGAGACGAGCAGCAGAATTCTCATCAGTGAAGCTTTTTTAACTTCTCCTGTTAAAGTAGCATTTTAATTAACCTGGCTAATAATTAGCTATAAATTAGCCATGCTATACATTTAAGAATATAGTCACATTGATTATTTTGTTCTGGTCGTTTGTAATCTAATGTGTTTTGGGGACCTGTTTAAATCTGAAGACATGTTTAACTAGCTAGGCCCACTAGGTGGCGATGTAAAGCTACAGATGTTCTCTGTGCAACTCCTTACATTGACTTACAGTCTGGGAGAGCAATGTTGAAGAGCCCACCTATATATATATATTTATTATTATTTTTTTCCCACTGGGGTGTATTTATGATGTCCATGTGGGTTTAGATATCAGCAGTAGTTATCATGATGTTTTTACGAGACCATTTTCTTCCTGCTAGTCTTTAGAACTAATCTGAGGAGTGTGTCTTAAAACCAAATGTATGAATTAAGTCAAAATCTTATAAACAGTGTAAGAACAATTGTCATGACGTGGGTTCTTCAAGATTTGTAATGTAGTCTAATAAAATATTCTTGGTCTAATAAATATGAACACTTTGAGTCCAAGTCAAAGTCTAACACAGTTTAGCTCTAAAGAGGAACCTTATATTCAGAGTAACTGTCTGCTGTCTCTGCTCAATACTCTAAATTCAGAGTAAGGCTGGCTAACTTTCGCATTAACAATGTCCAAATGGCACATTCACATAACCAGTGCAGGTCACTTAGGAGCCATTTTGTCACAGGATTATAGCTCCAATAAGAAGAGCGGTGGATCTGGCTGGGTGCCATCCCTCAGCATTACCACTCTCTGCCCAGGCCAGGAGGGCTCTGCAGAACACCATTACAGCCCTGTAAGCATTAAAAGCATTAGGATTATTTCCTGCTCAATGGACATTAGGGGTAATTGCTCTGGTCTGACTGATCTTGTTAGCCAAATGATATAAGCCTGACTTCTTCCTGGTGTCGAAGAGAAAACATTTGTAGAGGTGGACAAATTGAGTTCAGTGATGCGTCATTTGCACACATTGGAGAAACCAGTGGCCTTACACCATACCCAGAGAAATACGAGGAAGAGGACCAGAACACAATTATGGTTGTGTGATGGCTGCCAGACAGCACTCAAGACATCAGGGCAGGGTGAAAACTAAAATCTTGCACTTTGGACAAAATTAGACAATATTAAAGCTAAAATCATTTCAAATGGCTGTCCTTCAAAAAAAAAAACTGGCTCAATAATCATTAACAGTTTAGTTTACACACTGGAAGGGAGCATTCAGCATGTAGAGTAAATTACCAGTAAACTGTCCATACAGTAAAAAATATTCACTCCTTTAATGCCACACTGATAAATATCAATCAATATCTGACTTCATACATATAAATAGAAAAAAAAGCATCCAGAGGAACTCTAGAACAATTTTTTTTCTTCAAATAGGCTTACAAGATATTATATACCACTTCAAAATAAGACATCCATGCCACAACCACAATTCCAGGAAAAGTCAAAAAACTCCTAAGACTTTTGCATATTATTTTCTATTTTTCTTTTGAACACGGCAGCTATTGTTTACATTGTGGGAAAATTTCATGATCAATGGACCAATAGAAATGCTCCAAACTAGCCTGGAAATAAGTCTGGTTCCATCTACTTACTTATTGAAAGTAAAGACCTCTCCTTTTGTATAAAGGTTTATTTTACATATAGTTTTATTATCAGCAATTCTCAGTCCTCTGCCTAAATCTCCTGGTACGGCCGCCAATCCAAGTTAAGGATGTTATTGGGCTAATTGGTTGTTAGGACACTCTTGCTCAATTGTGATGCACAGCTGAAAAACATTCTACTAATAAGTGAGTATAAAAGGGAGAACAACATTCTAGGTTAGTTTAGTATCTGAAGCATCAGCAGTTGATGGCTTGCTGACCGACTTAAAATGGCCAGAAAGAAACAACTTTCTTTAGAGAGCCGTCAGTCCATTGTTGTGTTAAGGAAGAAGATACTCCATTAAAACAAGAACATTTCACTGTGATCCCAAACTTTTGAGCGGTAGTGTATATCTGTGCAAAAGTTCTAATCTCCCCAGCTGTGTCTGAGATGTCATAAATGCTGCCTATTTATACAGTACTCTAAGACAGCAAGGAACCGAGTCTTGTCTGAATCCAGTGTTTATTTAAATTGTTGTCTGCTGTGGTTCCTCGATGGCTGTGTCTGAAAGGCAGCTGTTTTAATGCCTTGCTGCCTGTGCTGTCTAAGAAGTTGATGCCTTAGAAGGCAGTGATGTCCACTGTGCCAGTGCCAGTGCTGTTTTTTTCTAACTGCATCGGTGCAGACATACAGGATAATGGGATTTTCAAATCAGGGAAGGATACATCCACACTACTTTCGTAAAACGCTCAAACTGAGGAACCACAGCAGGCAATTTGTATATAAATGTTAGATTCAGACATGACTGGGTGCCTTGCTGACTTAGAACACAGTAGAAGTAGGCAGCATATAAGTCAGACACGGCCCACGTATCCTTCAATGCCTTGCATATGTCATAATCCTCTGTGTCAGCGAGGATGTGGTTAGGAAACAAAATAGCAGAAAACACAAGCAGTGACACACTGGAGAACGCTGCCTTTTAAGGTACTGACTTATGAGATAGCACAGGCAGCAAACCATCTAGACAGCTGCCTTCAGTTTCGGGCACTTCACAAAAGATAAAATAGATTCTTTTCTCATGTTCGTATATGATGCAGTGAAAGTCATTATTTTTTTTAGAGATGAGCAAACTTGAAAAGGGCTTTTTGACCATGAAGACGAAGTAAGGGTTTCATGGCAAGTTGCCCTGAGAGGTAGCTAAAGTTTGATATCCACACATCTGTGTTCATTAATGAGAAAAAGTAAATAGTAGCTATAAACAGCTTCAGGTCAATGGCTGGGACTACTGCCCATTACTATACATAAAAATACAACCAAACAGAATTCCCAGAGTTCCAGTTTGATTAAGTGTAAAAATCTTCAACTAAAAAAAACCCTCTGCTTCTCACTATTACTTTTAACCCTTTTGTGACGCACAACCTGAGTCAAAAGTGACCCGACTGAGATGTTATTTTCTTTATCTTGGCAATAAATTAATATCATTATACAAGCTTCCATGAATTCCTTAATTTACTAGTTTTTGATCTTCACAAATCCTGATTTCAGTTTTATTTAATTATTTATTTGTACTTTTTTAATAAAAAATATTTTGGTATCACTGCCTTTCTAAAACACAACACAGGTCAAAATTAAAAAGGAACATATTTTTAAAAACTTTTTTTCATGAAGTAAATAAATAAGAATTAAATCAAGATTTTAATGAACATGTAGAACATTAAATAATGTGTCACGCCTCCCGTCCATGTGCCCTTGTTTACGTCCCGTCCATGTGTTTCTGTTTTGTCACGTGCTCCCTGGCCCCGCCCGTCACACCTGTTTTCCTTCGGTCCTGAGTTGTGTCACCTGTTCCCTCTTGTTACTCTCTGTGTGTATATATACCCTGTGTTTGCAGTCTGTCTTTGTTGCTCATTGTTTCTGATGTTGTGGTGTACTCCTGTCTGTTTGTTTAAATTAAATCCGTGTTTAAACTACAGTTCGCAATTGTGTCCGCAACTGCCTTTCCTCGCCCCAGCTACAACATGACAGAATGAAATAAACTGAATTAAATAGATACAAGGGCATAGATTTGCACTTGACATTGGTGGGGAACTATGAATCTACTCACATTTGTGATTAAAAGTTTCAGATTGAAGACCTTGAGAAACAGACCCCAAACCCCACGGCTCGGAGTACCTTACTGTAGTTTAGAAATATGATCCTGTGTCTCTTTGTTAGTTGAGGTGTTCAGGGTGCTCGCTGACATTGTTTGCATGGGCTGAGTGGGAGTGTCTATTTAGGGATGTGTTGTTGAACAACGATCTGCTCTGCACCTTCTCCTCTTTTCAAAGCTCTTCACAGGCAGATTTCTCGCGGTTCAGACTGAACGCAGCTGCTTTCACACTGAGCGTGTTCACAGATGCTCGGTACTAACGTGTACTGTTGTGTGCTTACTGAGCTCACCGCTGAGCTCTGGTAAACAGCGAGCTGCAGCAGATGTGCGGGGTCATATAAAGTTCAAATGTTTTCAACTTGTACTTGAGAACCAGCCTTTTGCCCAAAGGGTCTTCAAGACATGTTAACTGCTCTCATATTGGCTGCACTGGAGTCAACAGAAGACTTTTAAGGGGTGCTAAAACCTGTGACCACTCTGAGAAACACTGCAGGCAGATGCTGGATAACTAACGCTACTATTTACAGCCGGACGTGACGACAGTGACTGTGAGAAGGGTTTATATAGTCAGGTTGTGCAGGTTGTGAGTAAAATTAACAGAGTGAGTGTTGAGTGAGTGAATGTTGATTTAACGTTTCATATGAACGGGGGTATTTAATTAGAGTTCAGTAAGGTCCTCTTAGAGAAGATTTTTTTAGGCCAAAGTCTGGATCGTCATTATTTCTAGCTTGTGTTCTGATTCAGTGGTGTATCCTGTTTACTGAAGTAGTCTAGTATCAGCATCTTATACCATCAGCTACTGAAACACCAACACATCACACATACCGTTCAGTATATTTACTGTTTAAATGCTGAACTAAATGAATAATTTATATATATTTTTATATTTTTAAGTTCTAATAAATGTTTTTTTCCTCACTTCAGGTAAAAACAAGGGCTATATTTAAAAAAACAATGTTTTTTTTTTAAAAAGTGCATCTTAGTGTTTATTTATAGAAAAAGTAAATAAAACATGGGTCTTCTTGTTGATCAGCTTCACAAATTAACATGTTGGTTTTACAGAGCGGTATTCTCCAAAACTAGACAAGCAGGTCCATTCCAGAACCGTTCCTGTTAAACAGTCAGTTTTCTGTTGACTTTCTGTTTTTTGAGCTCGTTATTCTTTCAGACTCGCTTTAGTCTCCGGCTGCTGCTCCTCGTTTCGTACATCGCCTGCCACATGCCCCAATGTGTACATATCTGATTGGCTGAGGAGCCTTCAGTGATCTTACAGTGCACGTGATTGGTCTCTGAGTTCACTGCGCCATAAAGCCCGTATACCGTAAAGACAAGAAAAGCTCCGCCGCTTAAAAAACACTCTCAAAATTGAATAATTCTCAATAGTTTATCGGTTTGGGTCCGCATTGGACAACGTCTGGGTCCGGATCCAGACCGCGGTCCGCCTATTAGTGACCCCTGCTCTATAATGTAAGTTAATGTTGATTTATACAGCTTCTACTGTTGTAACCAGGTCACTGTTCATTTCGTTGGTGTCCAAAAAAAAAGTTTCATGATGAAGGTAAATGCTCCAAAATCACTTGTAATAAAACTTTTTACATTAACTTACATTGAAAGTAAAGAACGTGTTTGGCCACTCTGGTCAAGTTACTTACTTGTTATTCCGTAAACAGCAACAAAATGTAACAGGACAGCGTTTCAGCACCTCAGTGTTTGAGCAGTAAGATCACTACGTGGCTGAATCTTCTTGTTGAATTTTTAGGTTCCACCTTAAATGATGCAGAGGTTACAGTTGGCACCAGACTGTAGCTGCTGCATGCTTTAAGGTGGAGTGACACTAAAAGTAGTGAGGAATACAGACAAATGTGCTCCAAACCATTATCAAAATGGTTGCCAAGACTGATCCTATGTGGACCTTTAACTCACACACATTCACTTATGTCAGCCCTTCGAGTTGGGAAAGACTGTATGTGTTTCTTTATGGGGTTAGATTGTGGTCAGGGAGTCAGAGGTTACTGAGTGGACAGACAATGCAGATTTAGTTGGGAGCTGGAAGTGGAAAATTACTTTAATAGCACATTTTCTGAACAACTTTTAAACGTTACCGACAGGCAGTCGAGGAGGAGAGGAGATGCACATGGAGTTAGTCTAGCTTGGAGCTTCACTCCAGTTCAAGTAGCAGAGTACTTGGGAAAGTTGGGAAATGAGTAGATAAGACACCAGGCACATGGAACAGATGCTAACTTGTAAAACACACTGTATGTTTTCCAGCTAGTTTGTTTATTGGCTTCTTGATTGTGTAATGCAGGTCTCACAGCTGGCTACACCTGTCCATACATCCTGCATTACTCACAGAAATAACAAAAATAAATAAATGGAACGGCAGGTCCAGTGTTTTTATGTTAAAGCACAAACTCTCTCTTCTACTTTCTACTACTAGCCACTATAGCGGGTGAGACTCTCTTTTCATTGTTTAATACTCATAAAAAACAAATGTATACACATGCTATACTGCTGCAACCCTCATCACAGATTCACACAGTTTACCAGATGATCTACTAATTATATATAAATATATATATATATATATATATATATATATATATATATATATATATATATATATATATAGATAGAGAGATAGATAATAGAGCTGGGCAATATGACCAAAAAGTGTTCTCATGATAAAAAAAAATCAATTAACATTGATAATTATTATGATAAATGTTTAAAGGTTGATTTTTACTCCTGAGTTAAATTAGTCTTTACAATAAGAACATGAGAAACACAACAATGGATCTATTACTGGAATGTGGGGGGAAAAAAGCAGTTTAATTGGGAAAACTGTTTAATTACACAGCAACTTCACTTTAGTATGAACAGCAAACAGTAGCTTGCCTAGTACATCAGTGTCGGATCACAGGCCATACTTTTATCACTCCAGCACTATTCCTACATCCACATCACGGTATTTGAACACAAGCCAGCAGAGATTTGGATTTCTCTATTCAGTAATTTGATGGGTGGAAGATCTGCAATATATATGATGCTATCTGTGTAAACTTTTTGTCTTGTTTGTTCACTGTCGTCACTTTAATAAGATCAGTTTGGCCGTGCTGAGTGTGTGATAGCGCTACTTCAGGTTATCTAGCTGCTAAAAACAGCTCTTCCTCCCTCAGTCTCAGCATCCTCGTGTCACCTTAGTCCACTTAGTACACCATTGCTGTAACAAGCAGCACTTGGCATTTTAGGATATGGTTCTTGAGGAAGATAAAGCAGATATTATCATTAAGATGAGTCATAAGGACTTTTTGGTTCAGTATTAATTCATAGTGTAAAAGTATTTGAAAATGAACATTACATTTCATTTTCTTTAGTGTGTTATGTAGCTTTTTGTGTATGAACACGCAGAGGGAGGAAAACTCTCTCTCTCAGAAGCGATTTTGTTGGAATTCCAGCACTTTCTGGTGACATAATTTCATAACACAATTCGTAATGGCTGGCCTGTTGTGGCAGGATGGCACCAAAAATATAATAAGGTAAACTAAGATGATGCATGCCTATTGAAGTGAAACGGAAGAAAAAGTAGCCAGCTCCTGCTGCATGTGTGTGTGTGTCACCTACTGTCATCCCCCTGTCCCAGGACTTGTTTTCTTTTTTTTTTTGCTAAATCAGCACATCAGGCAATGTTTGTTTAGACTTAAAGTAGTCAAACCAACTAGTAAGAAAAATGACTATCAGCTCAGAGCAACGATCAAGTGTGATGTGGTCTCTGAGGTATATGAACATGGTGGCTTTTAGCTTAGTGATTAACCAATCAGAACAGAGTGGGTAAGATGACCAATCAGAGCACACTGCGCTCATCGAGAGGCAGGGCTTTAAGACACAGGAGCTCTAACAGTGTGTTTCTGAGAGAGGGTGAATCCAGATGTACAATGTGAGAAATATACTATGTTTAAGAAGATTGAAGCATGTTCATCTGGTATAGTAGACCCGAAAAAATACAATTATAAACATTACAATGAAGATAATTGTTTTTCTATAACTTGGATCTGGTGACTAATTGCTATCTGGGGCATTGTATGAAGGTACAAGCACAATCCAGACTACTAATGAAGCTTTTAGCTCAGTAAGATCATATCATTAGTATAGGAGTTATTCAATTCCAGACTTTAAATCCCAGTCATGGAAGCTTCCAAAACTTATAGTCATAACAGCCTCATAGCTCAGGAATAAAACTAAGCAATCTTTAAACATCAAACATGTCTTTGCTGATTGACTGCATTTGGGACACGGAGAAAATTCTGGAAATTAGATTTTTTTCCCCACAAACTGACACTTCAAACGTTCTGTTTATCAAGAGAAGTTGCATCAAGTCCTGAAAGCAGTCTAACTAAAGCAAACGGAATTTCAAAAATGTATGTTTCAGTCTTTTAATCCTTGTTTTGATCCTTTTCTTTCCAGAATTATTACAGTAGATTAAAAGCGTGTATTATCTCACGCTGTGGCTGAGCGTATGCTGTTTGCTGTTTAGTTTATCAATATTAATGTCCGTGACTATGTAAGGCTGCATAACAGTTTCACTGTCCTCCTTATAAAAGCTTCACTTTTCTGATGCAAGCTCCCTGAAATATGCTCTCTCGGCTGATACCTTCACTACAACGCGTGACTTCAGAGGAGCCTCCTGAGCCGCAGTGGTGATGAGTATTGTCATGGTTTCTGGTGCTCTTTCATTAAGTGACACTTTCCCACCCCATACAGTTCCTCTGACCCTTCAGACACTCTTGAGGGGGAGAGCTCATCTCCCCCACAAGAACGATCACAAAGGAGTGGCACATGACTGCACTGCTAATCAATGTGTATGTGTAGGTGGTAAATGCATCAGATCACTTATATAGCAAATTAGTTTCTAGGAAGACTCTGATTAGATCCCAGATGTCATGTACTGGATGAACGAGATGGGTTCACTGGAGCATAGAGAAAGATGAGAAACCCTCAGACGCACGGTTCATGAACTTTTGATTCGTTTGATTTTGCCTGTGTAGCATTTCTAAACTATTATCATTCTTATCTTAGACTACATATTGCTTCTAGGTGTAAATGATCTAGGTATTAAATGAAATAGTGAAGCCAGTATTTTTGATTTATTTATGCTAACCACTGTTGCACCAGTTTCAGCCACGTTCTGACACTGACTGCAGTTACTGCTTTTGCACACCTTGTACTTACTGGCTTTGCACATGCTGTCTCGTTTGCACATATTGTCTTATCTTTATGTCTTTTATATTGTCTTCTGTATTTGCACTATTGCTTATTTATTTCTTTTTAACTTTTTTTTATTTGTTTTAAATAAAGAAGTTAGTGTTTTGTTATACAGTACAGCCTTGTATTGATATTGATATTAAAGGAAATTGAATTTGAGTATAACTCAAAATTATCCTAATAACTATCCTCATAATTAGCAAGGGTGATGAGCTGTGGTCCTGGAGGCCATTGTCCAGCTCAGTCTGATTATCTTTCAGCTCTTAACACACCTACTAAAACTGGCAGTTAGCTTCTGAGTACTATCAGAGGTAAGAAAAGCTCTGAGCTGTGCTGGACTCTAGTCCTCCGGGAATCAGGTTGTAATAATTTAAACACAGTATTAAAAAAAAAAATCAACATTCTGTACTAGAAAAAGTCCACTGGATGCAGCCTATTGGAATTTATATCGCTGTGGTTTATATGCCCTTGTTCTCTTTTCAAGGCCGCTCATTTGCCAAATGTTGTGAAAATCACACTCAAAACATAGGCGTGTCATCAATTTGTAGTAATTTTTTTCTATGGGATATTTTTTGACAATAATGTTTACATTTTCCCACCAAATGTCACTGGATTGGTAAATCATCTTGTTCTTGAACAAGAACAAATAGTAGGTCTACCCTTTGAATAATGCTTTAATGACCAGTAAATGACCAAAATATAACACCATATTTCTCTCCACTCAATTGTGGGGTCCTAATCTTGGATACCACTTCCATAAGCATTCCCCCTGCTAATCACAAGGCTGGTGATTCTTGCCCCATCCACACAAAACCATTTCAGAGTAACCCTAAAGCTAAAGCGAAACCAGCATAACCAAAAACTAGCAAGCAAGACCTCCTGTCAGTGTTAGTGTTTAGATGAAGAAATGAACAGGCAAGTGGCGCCTGTTCATTTCTTCATCTAAACACTAACACTGTTCATTCATCTGCTGCTTCATTCGTGCTTACTTCATCCGTCTGTTTGCCCACTCCTCTGCATGTTGCCTCTTTCATCTGTTTAATGTTGTCACTTCTCATTTGCGTGTCTTTTCTTCTGTGACTTTTTTCTTCCAGTTAGCATCACACGACAGCTGGATAATGATTTTAGTTGTGTATCAGGAGTGGAGCAGGCTAGGTGTGCATTACACATGCCCACATAGTTCTCAGATCAGATCTGATTAGCGGTTTATAAGCCATGTTTTTTCCTCATTTTTGTTTTATTCAGACTTTGCTGAATGTTTAATTTTACACTCGTGTTTTGAAATCATACAAACCATTTGAATATTTTATTCTGCGTATGCTGGGGATTTGAGGAATTAAGAATACAGATGTTGGTACATGCAAGCCAACCCTGGTTTTTAATTGAATCATAAGACCGACAACCTCACCAGAATACACCACACAAAGCGTTATCCTTCATCATATGTGGTAGTTATGATGCTTTAGATATATTGGACTACAATTTGACAAACTGCTGTTAATGGATAATAGTGTTGAAGTATAGTAGTACATCTGTTCAGTAAAATCTTTTGTCATGACAGCATCTGACATGATCTGTTTATGGCATGGTTATGTCAGTTAGTTGGGCAAGTTAGTGTTATTACAAAATCCTTAGAGATTTATTCGACTTTATAACTCAGAAGACTCATTCACATAAAGGGGAAAATGTGTAAGCTACAACCCATTTTAGATTTGCAACATCTTGTTTACCATAGTGCATAATAGTGTTGACTTTTGAGAACCATTCATGTTTTACCCATACAGAAAAAATGTTCAGACCCAGTTCTTTGTGGGCCTACATATAAAACAGTGCATGACTTCAGAGGCCAATGATCGAAACTAAAGTTCAGTTCCAATTTAAAGCAACCACCCTACACTATACCAATAACACTAACACTACCTTCACCTACCTGTCTACATGTGAACTGTAAGTCACTCTGAATAAAGGCATTTGCCAAATGCTGTAAATGAGGTGGCCAGGGTCTATTCATTTCACACACCTACTCTCATATGATTGGACTGTTTTCTCCTTTTGGGGTCTTCTTTTGTTGGTAGGTTGGTTTGACAAGCCTTTGGAAAAAAAGAATTGAGAGCTTTTATTTATCTGAACAAAACCAAACTGTAGTGTAAGACTTATAAAGCCCTACAGGATGAAGATATTTTAAAAAAAACATCTAATTCTAATAAATTAGCATTGAATTATGTTCTAAACTACTAAATGTGCTCAGTTATGCTTCCATGTTGGAAAACTGAGGACAGTGAGACTTCAAACTGTGATGACCTCTACAAAGTTTATGCAAAATATTCCCAACTCTGTAACACTGACTCATATACCTGTACACGGACAACAAACTTTTTGCGGCAGGCAGAGATGTTCCACTTATTTACTTCTGCTTTCCAGTATTCTCATTTGCCTTTACTCTAGAGCTACGCTCTAACAATCTCTGTGTCCTCCGTTTCCTCACCGCTCCTGCATTATAATACACCAAGGATGGCTTGCTGGACATTCAAAATCCTTCATTCTCAAACCCAGCCATGGAAGAGCAAATCGTCTCTGCAATTGCTGCCGCGGCGGTGAAGGGGGCATCCGTCCCCAAGCAAATTTCCACAGTCCCTCTGTCCCACTTATGTCAGGAGTCAGCACTTGCTAAGAGGGCTCTAATAAAACCGGGCTAGGAGGACACAGTCTAATAAATCACTATCAGAGGATCATAAAGAGAAGGGCTGAGGCATGGTGATTTACGCTCGTGGCTTTACCGTCCTCGCTGGACGTCAGTCAGGGCACGCCGGTGCCAAAGCAGCTGCAAAGGTAGTGTGGCATCTCTACATCTTTATGTAGGTCGCTGAGTGTTGGAGAGGAACTGGGCTGCAACTGCCAGAGAAGGGGCTTTTCTCGTTGATGAACTTAAGACAGATCAAGGTGTTTACTGACCAGACATACAGAAAAACCAGCACAGTCTTATGTTTGAGCTTTAAAAAAGTTAGCAGAGGAAGCTGCTGTAGATACTGAAAAGACTGCAAAGCTATTATTTTTGCTCTCCTGTTTAAAGGAACAGTCTCTGTTGCTCATATATATTACAATTACTTAGTAACAAATTAATACGTATTTACATTCACAGGTATGTAGAAGGTTTATATGAGCTATGGTCATTTGTAATGTTTTCCGAATTTTGTAGTAACATCATTTGCAGTGTGTGACTTTTTAATTGTGCACTAGGGGGGGCTAAAACACACAGATAAACTTGCTCAGTGGTTTGACTGATGCCAGGAGTCAAAGGTGATCAACAGTTGTAGTGACCACCACAAACATTCCAATTGTACACATTTAATGTTTGTCACATCCATTATATTGATTTAATCATGAATAGATTCTGAAATATTTACCATATTATCGCTGCCAAGTGAAGAATGAAATTCTGGTCCACATGCAGAAATGTGCAGTCCTTCTCTCAGGGCATCTTCTCTTATGCAAGTTGATTGTCCTTTATTGTATCTCCTCAAAATATCTCTAAAAAGTTACAGAAACCTTGTATTTAATGGCCTTTGACTTTACTCAGTGACTCAAACCACTGTGCAGATCTACCTTTGGCTTTGATAACCGCTGTCCAACATCTTTTAGTGTACTGTCCTATCTACCCTCTTAAATAGGGTGGTTCTGTTTAAAGACCTAAAGTTCTCCATAGACCCCATAGACCTACTGAATGCTTAGAAAGTTCTTTGCATTGTAAAATAGTTTTTCAGAGAGATGGAGAATGTGTTTTATATGGTTCTGTATAGCTCCAATAAGGGTTCCTATATTTTAGTATATCATGCAGTAGAATAGAAACAAAAGGTTGGATGTGTTGGGAGTTTTTATGTTCCACAGCATCTGGTAAAAGCGTATGCTTCTAGATGGGTCCACTGAAAACTGTAGGACTCGCAGGAAGGTCATGGCTTTGTGACCCCCGGCATTGGGGCTTTTTTATGACTTCTATTCGAGATCCACTCCACCCGGGAGATAATGACAGGCCAGGTGTACCCAAAAGGGGCCGAAGGAGCAGGAAGGTGGGCCTATAAAAGACAAATCAGTCGGAGGCACGACTGAGACCAGGGTAGACCAGGGTGTGAGAGCTCAGAAAAATGTAGGTACTGCAGTCCAAGAATAAAAAGCTTAAACTCTGAACTGGTCTCCCTCTTCATTCTTACGGCAAAAACGAAGTTATGACAGATGCTAATAAGAAACATTTTCAGAAAGGTTCTATGTAGATCCACATACACAACACCATCCACCTAAGAAACTATTTCACCATGCAAAGAACCATTTTACTGGTCAAGGGGTTCTCTGCACAGCTCATAGCTCACTGGAGAACCCTTGAAGTACGTTTAAGAATGTATGTAAATATAGCTGAAGCTTACACAGCTGGTTTGTTTAAAAGTTGTTTTCATGGCATTCTGATTTTAAAAATAATAGAATGTAACCCAGCAAGCCTTCAAGGCTAACAGTGCTTGGCAGCATGCAATCATGTACTTCAGGCATGCTCCCAATTTCCGGTACAAACAATAAAGACTGTTATTTCTCACCCTTACTTGGCGAGCTTGGCCTGACAGATAAGGCTGATCAAATGAGGCTCTCAAGTGGCGGCCTAAGCCTGTGTGAATCAACTACACTTTTAAACCAATCACAGCCCCCTTGCTGTTTTTAATGAGAGCCTCAATTCATGTGGAGCGGCCTAAAACCCCAGAATTCTTTCATTGCTTTTTGCTCCTGACATGCTTGTCTCTCCTTCTCTTCTTTTGCCATAACACAATTCTTCTTTTCTTTCTTAATGGCATCCTCTGCTAAATTATCCCTTGATGCAGCACGGGTGGTAGGACACAGGGGTGGTCAAATGCCATTAGCAGACACTATTAATCAAACTGTGGATTGGACAGAAATGGTGCTGTGCTCAGATAATACTGAACTGAGGCTGGAAAGATAAGAGCCGATCATTATCAGAATCTATTTCTTATAGGCGCCATAATGATTACAGAACAGAGCCTGGAGAAAAAAAAGAATGACTCAGGCTTCGAGGGAGGTTTAGTGAGGCTTTTAGAAAGGGGGCTTTATCAGGGGTTCTTTAATAAGTTCTGTGGTTATGTATTGAACCATGACAACTTAAAGACACATTTGACTGCCGTCTTTGAATTTGAAGAAATATTTATTTTGTTGTATGTTACTGTAATCATGCTACATTATTATTATTATTATTATTATTATTACTGCACATGCAGAACAGAACTCACTGGGGTCACCCACCGGCCACCGGAATCACCCTCACAGTGCCCAACCCCCAACACCAAACACCCACCCCCCTGAACCCTCCAGTGCTTTAAGGAGACAGCACAAGCCAGTAGCAGGTCGTTACATAGCCCCCCCTTAAAAGGTCAACTGTCCTGGCCACCTATCAGCTCGAGTCACGTCCCTGGGCACACACACACAGTCCTGGTGTAAAAAAATGTTTGTGTGTGCTGAGTCGCTGCTGGTGGCTGACCGGAGCTGGATGATGTTTGTCTTTCAGCCGTTTGAAGTACATCTCTGGATGTGTGTGAGCATGGCTGATCACAGTAGAGATATCGGTGAGCCCTACACATGTGGCTGCTCACGTTGGCATGTCTCCTGAGCTCCTTGGAGGTCCCAGCATTTTTCATTATTCTTACGTATAACCTCCATATTAAACAACAATACTGTGCAAAAGTTATTTGTCATTTACTTAATTCAGAGTCAAAATAAACTCTAATAAGTAAAAGCAGAAAAGATATTTAACAGAAAATCATGAAGCCACAAAAACTATATATATACTACCGCTCAAAAGTTTGGGATCACAGTGAAGATGTTTTTCAGCTGTGCATCACAATTGAGCAAGAGTGTCCTAACAACCAATAAGCCCAATAACATCCTTAACTTGGTGGCCATAATAGGAGATTTAGGCAGAGGACTGAGAATTGCTGATAAAAATTAGTCTTTATACAAAAATAAACATTCTTATTCTTTAAAAATCATCTGATACACTTAAATTAATTGTGAAATTAACAGTATTGTTTGTGAATTGCATATATATATAACTTCCTTTATTTACTTATTTTTTTCATTTCATTGTTTCTCTCTTTCCACTACATCCCCAAACTGCTGCTGCAACTTGGACTTGAAATTGAATTAATACTTTGCACATGTAACTTACCTGGAATGACTGTGTGTGTGTGTGTGTGTGTGTGTGTGAGAGAGAGAGAGAGAGAGAGAGAGAGAGAGAGAGAATGTGTTTGACAGTCTGTATGTGTGGTTGGAATTCATGTCTTCTTATTTATACTTAATGTTGTCAGTACTGTGTGTTGTGTGTGAGCTCTTGTAATCAAAACTAAATTCTTTGTATGTGCAACCATACTTGGCCAACAAAGCTTGATTCTGATTCTAATTTCTCAACAGGTTTGTTAGTCCATTGTGCTGAGAACACCAGCAGTTTGATTTGCAGACGTTCTTCTTTTTTTTCTTGACAGCTTCTTGGCAGCTACACATCCTATTAGACAATCTTGAGTCCTCTCACAGTGGAAGGATGGACAGAAATACCTGTGGATGTATTTAGATGTGGAGTCAGATTTTCTACTCTCTCTCAAAGATGAAAGCTTTAAGTGCTGTTTATCTGAACTGGACTGATTATCTGAACGGTTGTTAGGAGTTTCGTTTTCTCCTGTCTTTTAATGATTGTTTGAATTCCATGTTTTGTTTGTTGAAGCATGTGTGTTGTAAAGCCAGGTTTAAAGTGGAATGTTAGGTTTAATAATGTAATATGAATGTATCAATACGCTTTGTGCATGCATACATGCACATTCCAGATAGGAAAAAATATACAATTCTCATAGTAAAGGTGCATGACAGAAAAATATGAATACCTGAGCGAATGTATAGGCACACGCTTCAATAGTCTCTGATAAGAAAGAGCGCCTGAAATGTTCTATCAAGCCCAGTTTCCACCAAGATAAAGGAAATACCCTATGTAGAGAAATGCATTGCCATAGCAGCAGAACAATCTTTCATTCATTTTTTATGCAAATTCACCATCATCATATGCACGGGGCACTTTGAACTGAATATTGATGGAAGCGTTTGGAAGCCATAACAGATAACAGTTTTTTTCCTACTGTTGGTTTATCCTGCCAGACACTGAGCTACTTGAACAGCAGCCTAATAGGCCTGTTGAATCCTTCAGGCCTGCAGGGGGTGAAAAAGCCCAGAAAATGCTATTAGACCTCAGCACTTGGGAATGACACAGGGTCTATAAAATTGCGAGGAGTTTACCATCATTTGTGAGTGGAACTGCTCCAAATGACAGTTTATGAGGACCTCATAATTCAGATGTGGAATTTCCTTCTCTTTCTCCAGATGATGAGGGTCTGTTCTGTGCCGGTCTCAATAGTTTGGTTTGGTTTTCTAGCCTTGACCTGTAAGTGAGATGAAGATGAACTGATTGAGTTTCTATCAGCTTTTAGGTTGTTTGGATGATACAATTGATATGCAATATATAAATGCAGACTCATGATTTTCTCCCAATTCCTGACCCGCCATATAAAATATAAAAGCCTAACAGGTAGAGTAGAAAAACATTCCTAAATTATTGAGCACGCCTGCTATTTCTACCCTGTCACCACGCAATTACGTTTCCAGGAAGAAACTTCAAAGAGTAACGCAACATTCACTGCCAGCTACAGGCTAGAGTGTCTTAATTATCCTAAGAAATGACACCCGCAACCCGATTCCTACCCTAAGAAAACCTGCAGCTGACACAGTTGCAGTCATGAAAGAAAGTAAAGAGCAGAAAGCTGGTAATGAAAGATCCTATTGATTTCAGATTTCTTCTCGCTTTGTTGAAGCAAATGGTTAGACATTGCATAGTTCATAAACATCTACTGTACAAGTTATCCATTGTTCAAGTTTTTTCAAAGTTTTTTCCATAAATATCAACATACATATCAGTTCTGCTTCTCTCAATCCCAGTAACCTGAAACACCTAAGGTAATAAAGAAGTCTGAACTGGTCAGCCCATAAGCTTCTATGTTTAGTTCGCACATTTTCTTTTTTCTGTCTGCTTCCTTTTATCATTACGGACTCTATGACTGCTACTTATCATTAAGGATTCAAAGTGTTGGGTTGGATGGATGAAAACACCTGTGGGCTTTTTCAGATCTGAAATAAACTTGATTTTCTTCTCTTAGATAAAAGATAAAAGCTTCAAGCACTGTTTATTAGCGATGGAGGAATCACTCATGTACCAGTATTGGTGGATTTCTTAACTTTCATAAATTATAAGTCATATTTTGTAAGTCAAGGATTGGTGCAGCCCTGCATGAAGCCCCTTGGTTACAGTACCCCACAGTTAGTCATTCAAAGGCTAGACGGAAATACAGATCTTCTATCTTTTGACTGCTGGACTAAAACTGAGGTCCTTGCAGGTGCTGAAAACACATAGTGAGTCTGGCAGGCTTTTATCATACCTGATTCAGACAAAGCTACCAGTGTAGCGCTAATATGCCTCATGGGGGACACGAATGAAAGACCTTCAACACCAAAAACATGATAAGATGCTTTAGAGCACATCACTCAAGACAGCAGAACTAGCAAAGATGACATTTCATTGTCGAAACTGCAACACAGAATTTGCTACTGTAAATGGCAACATTAAACGGACTGCAGTGGTGAGTGGAACTCTCCATCAGTAGACACAACTGCTGACTGGTAAGTGGAACGCTACATCAGTAGACACAACTGCTGACTACAGGGACACCAGACGTCTCATTGCTGAATTCCAGACAATTACAGTTTAACATAATAAGAGTATTCATTTCCACCTAATCACACTCTCCTCTGACAATCAGTGCAAATTGTGCCAGTATCACAGTCACTGTGTCAGCATTTGTGTAGCTTCATACTGCCATGAAGTTCAGAATGGTGTTTTTTTTTTTGTCAATATAAACATGTGAAAACTCCAGTCTGTGCCAGCGTCCACTCTCTGCCGTAGTGTTTTGGGAAGCTGCCTTAAGAAGAGGGATGCTGGTCGACTAGACAGGCTGGTGAGGAAAGCTGGTTCTGTGTTGGGAACAATGCTGGAGTGTCTTACATCGGTGGCAGAGAGAGGTCCCTCAGTAAACTGCTGACCCTAATGGACAATGTTGACCACCCACTGCACAGCGCCATCATCAGGCAGAGGAGCTCATTCAGCGGAAGACTGCTGTTCCAGTCCTGCTCCACAGACAGATCCAGGAAGTCTTTTGTCAATCCGGCCATCAGACTGTTTAACTGATCCCAGCACAGTAAAAACATAATCCTGTAACACTGTTGTACTCTGGACCCCTATATCAGCTATCAGACACTGTTATACTCCAGACCCCTATATCAGCTATCAGACACTGTTATACTCCAGACCCCTATATCAGTTATCAGACACTGTTATACTCCAGACCCCTATATCAGTTATCAGACACTGTTATACTTCAGACCCCTATATCAGCTATCAGACACTGTTATACTCCAGACCCCTATATCAGTTATCAGACACTGTTATACTCCAGACCCCTATATCAGTTATCAGACTCTGTTATACTCCGGACCCCTATATCAGCTTTCAGACACTGTTATACTCCAGACCCCTATATCAGTTATCAGACACTGTTATATTCCAGACCTCTATATCAGTTATCAGACACTGTTATACTCTGTTATACTCTGGACCCCTATATCAGCTATCAGACACTGTTATACTCCGGACCCCTATATCAGTTATCAGACTCTGTTATACTCTGTTATACTCCGGACCCCTATATCAGTTATCAGACTCTGTTATACTCTGTTATACTCTGGACCCCTATATCAGCTATCAGACACTGTTATACTCTGGAACCCTATATCAGCTATCAGACAATGTTATACTCCAGACCCCTATATCAGTTATCAGACTCTGTTATACTCTGTTATACTCTGGACCCCTATATCAGCTATCAGACACTGTTATACTCTGGAACCCTATATCAGCTATCAGACACTGTTATACTCTGGAACCCTATATCAGCTATCAGACACTGTTATATTCTGGACCCCTATATCAGTTATCAGACTCTGTTATACTCTGTTATACTCCGGACCCCTATATCAGTTATCAGACTCTGTTATACTCTGTTATACTCTGGACCCCTATCTATCTAATCTGCAGTATAGGAGCCCTGCTTTAGAAGGCCATTTCCTGACACTTCTTATCTTTTAATTTTCCTGTTGCTCATAAACATGTTCTAAAAAAATAAAAAGCCAAATGGAAGAGTCTCTGACTTTTGAACAGTACTGTACATCAGTTATCCACTTCTGAGCAATGCTGGGGCACAATTCCAGAAAACAACAAAAGAAAGAGGAAGTTATACCCCGACTAAGCTTATCCATTCAACAATCCAGCAGAGCCGCTAGTTCCTCTCGCCAAGATGATCAAATTAGTCTATCCTATCAGATATGCTGTGTCTGCATCAGATAATAGGCCTCTCAGAGTGAAGCATTTCAAAGCCACCCATGGGGGCAGTAGCGGGAAGACTTTTCCTATTTTTTCTTCCTGCAGGCACCCCACAGCTCATAATGAAAAATAAAGCTCCAGGAAAAACGCATTCCAGGACTGCAATATATGCAGCTTCTTATGCATATGAAAATCAATGGCGAAAAAAAAAGTATTTATTTGCACAATTGCCACTTCTGATGATTCTCTTGCTAATGGACGGCGGGGCATAGGCACTCGACTCCACCAGAGTCCCCTCGTCTGCAGCCATGATTGCGAAGGCGATGGACAGGAGATGGATGCATTCGGTAATGAGGCGGCCATCAAGGCTGCTGCATTATGCAAGGATCAACATGAAGGAAGAGAGACGGCGATTTTACTTTTCCAAATTCCATGAATATATACATATAAAAAAGGTGGATGAATTTGTTCCCAAAACAAGTCATTTCAAAGCAGCAATTTCAGCTTTGACAATGAATAACCGGAGAGGCCTCTCTCTTGGTGATTCTATTTCTGGCCTGACACCTGTAAAGAGCGTGTGTCATCCCATAATGGGTGAGCGAGAGCACCTATACGAGCTCGGTCTAAATATACGCCATAGAAGCCTCAAGACCCCAGCGCTCAGCACCACTGTACACTGCATTTAGCCTCAGCATATACACTGCAAAATTTAAGAGCCTGAAATCCATGGAAAGTTGGATTATTCATCACCTCCAGCTGGAGAGAAGGATAATGACATTAGCGCAGGCTCTCACAAAGCATTGACAAGTCTTCTCTCGTTTAATTGGTTATGAATAGTTAAGGAGGTTGCGGTCAAGTAGGTGTGCTGGGGATCAAAATGGCGCGAGAACTTCCTCAATATTGCATGCAAAGCCCCCAGAGGTTAAAAGAATGAGAACAGCAGTGCAAGCGGATTGTAAAGTGGGCAGGGAAGCTATTTTAATGTGAAGAAATGAACGATCGAGTCAGAATCTCAGCTGAATCTGAACTGTGGACATGCTGGCTGTCCTGCATAAGGAAAGAAAATGTGAAGGGCGAATTGAAGTGCATGAAGAAGTCTGCATGACAGGATGAGTGCATGCTGCTTAGATAAAAAAAAAAAAAAGCAATAAAGGAATTTCTTGCACTCTTAAAAGTGCTAAATGTATTTTGGCTTGGATGCACAGTTTTAAGAACAGTGTGAGACTAGCAGAAGTGGGTGATATAATAAGTTTCATCTACTCAAGTACATGTAATTTTGATAGATTTGGTACCTGAGTATTTTAAATCACACTTCTGTTTCATTCAGATATTAGTGCATAAGGAAATCTACTATTACTCAGTTACATTTCTTACATTGGTAGCTTTTATGTCATTGTTTTGCTGGTGACAGCATTTGTACTGCTTTGTGATTGGTCTCACTTCTGACTTTGGATCTTTAGGATTTTATTATCAATGAAAACAGGAAAAATCCACATGGCAGTAACAAAGAAGTTCCTGTGCTTATAGATGCTGGATTTACTAGGTTCCACTGCAGTTCCCTAAGCTACTCAGTATTTAAGCAGGGTTTATGTCCAAATGCTTTTGTACTTTTACTCAAGTTGTTTTGTGAGAAGATATTCTCCACTTTCTACTCTTTTCTGGCGAGGACCACACACCAGGCTCTCCCCAAATCCAGAAATGTGTAAGGCGCATTGGGATAGGGAGTCCCCACACAGTCAAGAAGCTGGGACCGGCAGAAGAAAGGAGAACTGTTAACTGTTAACCTCTCATAGTTGAGGTTCATAGTTGAGGTTCAAGGCAGAGAGGGACAGTTCAGGACCTTCTTGGAGTGGGACAGGGGTCAGGCACCTGGCACAGGAACATAAACTAGCTGGACACCATCTTGGACATTTCTTACCTCTGCACATCCATTTACCATTTACTTTTATATGCTATTTACTTCCTTACTCTACTGTCATCCATCCATCCATCCATCCATCCAAACAACCAGCCAACCAACTTTGTTTTGGCCTATCCTGCAGTTGATTAGGATCTGCACTACAAAAAAATAATAATAATAAATTATATATATATATATATATATATATATATATATATATATATATATATATATATATATATATATATATATATATATCTTGGCAAGTTACATGTAGTTGATTTATTTGAAATTTTTCATTGTGAGATTATTAGACTATTTAATTATTTCTACTGTTGTAAATCTAATTATCTCACTATATTGGCATATATTTTGTTTATTTAAAGCAGTATGCTTGAAATAAGCAAAATTATTAACCAATATAATACAATTAAAAACTACTATGAATTTAGCTATACATACTTGCAACATGACATGATGTAGCTGCTGAAGGGCAGCACAGTAAGTGGATTTCTGGCAGATCCTGCAATCGATTCATGAACTGCAGACTTATAGATATATTGATACACGATTCCAACAGTTGCGACAGGCAAGTGGAGCACCAAAGTGCTGTTGAATCATCCCTGAGGGAAGCCGGTAACACCATTGGATATGTGGACTAATGTAAAGTATGCTTGAGACTGCAGGTACAGATTATCCATTCAGCACCTTATGAAGAATTCATGAAAGTTCTCAGCAGGACTGGTTACACAGAAGGTGTTGGCTTGGATGGCCAGCAGACCTCATTATTCTCCTACCAGCATTCAGCTCGTTATCCCAGCTGGTTCTTGTATGGTTTCCTGGGCGGCTTAAGTTCCACAGCTCTTTAGGCTTTAACCTTAGCACTGGACCGCGAGGCTTTATGGTTGGTGCAAATTTCTTGGTGGTGAATTTTATGCTGCTTTTTGAAAGAGACCTTACAATATTGAGTTGTGATGAACTCTTACCTTCTTACTCTTTGATGTTGCAGGTCTGGATGCACAGGTCATCTGGAGTTTCTGATGGTCAGATGAGTTTAATGGTCAGGCTGTCGACTCCTTCTATTCAGAGTAAACTGGCTACACATTGGCTTTGTGGGAAAGCCTGCTATATTGTAGGCCAGTATTTAAGAAAATAAGCTGTCAGCCCCTCAATTTAAACAAAATAAGGTTCTTACTTCATCTGTCACTACACTTGTGAGTACCATTTATCATTCACAGTGCATTGGTTTTTAGTCACTTGATGCATTAATACGAAATGGTGTGCCAGGGGTGTAGCCATGATTTTCTGTAAGTGTTTTCACTGTAAAACAGGCAAACAAATGATTATGCTCTCTGCCAAGGTCTGCCTTAGTCCTCTGTCCTCCAATTAAGTCAAGTCTGGACAAGTCAGGTGAAGTCAAGAGGCTTTTATCGTCATTCTATCTACACACAAGTACACAGTGGAGTGAAATTTCGTTCCTCCAGGAACAACATGGTTCACGATACAAGATTTTAACTAGAAACAATAAAAATGATAAATTAACAGACATTAGACACAGTAAACAGACAGGACAGTAAACAGACAGGACATTGCAGCATCAACACAGCACTAATTTCCAAACATGAGGTAGTGAATAAAGTGCAGAGATATTTAGCATACTGTGATTTGTGAGTTTATGCAGTCAGATCACTGCCCAGCAACCATTGCTCTCCATCATCACTTCAAGCCTACTCTTTGTTAGCTATCAGAATGCAAGAGTTTCTCAGCCCTCCAGTCAATGTCAGCACCCACTGCTCTCCAGCATTGCTTTAAGCCTTTACTTTGTTAGTTATCAGCACGCCAGTCTTTGAATTTGAAGCTTTAGATTTTGTCCCAGAATCTTGCAATTTTTGGCATTGTCAGATTTACTACAAAAGCTAAAATCTAAAGTTACTTTAATTAGTCAAAGGTCAGACACAAATGGATCATAAATATGTGTGGATTTCTTCTCGTGGAGCAGCTTGGAAATTGCTGAGACACTATGCTGAAAGAACTATGTTTCCAATTTCTGCTTCTTTTAGGTATTTGATTTTTAGGTCTACTAAGTTTGCTCTTCTTTGTTCATCTCAGCTGTCCGACTTTTTCTAAGTGATGTCATCTTTGGGTCTCCCAGTAAGGTGGCAGTAAACTTTATGCATTAGCCTACAGTGATTAGATTGGAGTTTGAAGTTTGCTCTCCCAGCTGATTTTAATTTTTCATAGATCATGTCTTGTTCACTTGGCGAACATGCCTGTGGTGAGAAGACACAGTCTGTGTGAATCCAGTATTCCATGTGATTGCTAAACCATGGTGATATGACCACAGGGTGGAAGTACCAGGCTGATAGGATGTTAGAAATAGACTATGGCCTGATGTAATGGCAGTGAAGGACAATTGCAGGTTTAGAAGTTGTCTGCCGACCCAAAAATGTATTTCTGTGTGTATATTGAATATTTTATAAGGTATTCAAATGCAGCCTGGGCCATTTTAGTAAAACAATGTATAATTTCTCCACAGTTGATTCAGCTCTTTCTCTCAATCCCAACTACTCTTATAATGTTACACAGATACAAGCATATGAGTATCTTATTTTCCCTCCTTCGGTCATGCGCCAGTGATAAGCTCAATTTACAACATGAAAGTCATCAACCATTTGTGCACATGCCCACAGATACTCATTTGTTTCAACCTTGTATGTGTTTAAGCTCGTATGTAATGATCATTGCCTGATACTGATGAACTGAAGTGTAACGGACAGTGCATTCCACTATGCATTATGATCACATTAACCCTCAGCTGACCTTAGCCTTTACATGACCAAGTGACATCAGCATCAAATTGACAATCCATCCAATTGTAATTACAGACAGAAACTGCTACTAAACAGTGCCAATGTGAGGTATTATACACACAAGATACAATCAAAGTTTATGTGCTATTGATGAAAGAATCAGTGGATGATTGTATCTGCATGTCTATAAGGCCATCAATTCACAAAATGCTTTTGTAAATACATTCGTGTCTGAAAGGGCCCATCAATGTTGCCTTCAAACTAATTTTCACTAAACGCCTACGCAGTGAAATTGTAATTGAACATTTAAAAGTTCGCCTGAAAGAGTTTTTTGCACCAAAGCCTTTAGAATCCTAGCCCATGTCCTTGATCCGAATGTTAGTGTAGACATGTATGGATGTGTCCTATTCTTTGTTAGAAGGTCTTTGTTAGAACGAAGGCAGCAAAGAGTTCCAGCAAAGCTTACACGATGAATCATGGATGGATCTAAGAAACGCTGCCTGATTTGAACAGTCCCAAAAGAATGTACAAAAACATGTCATCACTTTCATGTCCAGACCCTGTAACATTTTTTTTAATTATTATCTTTTTTTTAAAAAAAACATCTAAAAAAAGGCCACTTGTCTTTGCATTGTGTGAAAAAAACCTGGGAGTCCACCATGTGTTTATTGCAGTCATTAAAGAGGCCCTGAATTACTAGTTTCCTAAAAGGTTCCTAGTTTTTACGTATGGCTCTAGGAAAAAAATACAGAACCTTACTTATGTGGAGGCTCAGATTAAAGTTTAGATATCTTATTTATAAAAGTGGTTCTCTGAACAGATTTTTACTAAGAGGTTCTTTGGGGAACCAAAGTGATGCCGTTTAGCAGAGATGGGGACTCAAGTCAGGCTCATCCTTAAATTACTAGTGACTTGACTCAGACTTGAAACCTACAGACTCGACTCGAGTCTTTCTCAAACCCCAGTGATTTAAGACTGAACACTGACCTCAGAGACCTAAGGCTTGACTTGGCTCATATTAGATTCTTAGAGCTTCAATGCTCAACTTCAAATTCAAATGCTAGATACAGGAGGCTTATTCTGACTGAACCCAAACAAGTCATAGCTTGAGTCTGATTCGAATCCTGGAGACTTAAGACTCAACTCTGACTTCTAAAACTTAAGATTTGACTCTGAATTAAAGTGAGTGACTCAAGCCTTGACTCTGACCCAAATCAAGACTCAACTTGAACTCGCACCCAAGAGATCCAAGACTCAGACTTCTAGAGACTTCAGACTTAACTCAGATTTGCACTTCAGAAAACAAAGATTTGACTTTAGATTTGAACCTCAGAGGATCAAAACTCGACTTAGACTCAAACCCCAGAGATTCAAAACTTGACCTAGAAGCAAACCCTAGAGGCTTATAACTTGCCTTGATTTCAAACCTCGAAGACTCAAAACTCAACTTGGACTTGAACACCCGACTCAACAGTTGACTTGGACCTGCATTATATGAATTGAAAATATCTTTACCTTTTAGCACTTAATTTTTAAAGAAACTTTCTAGGACACTCATTTTTTTGGAGGTACAAATAAATGGTGCTTTGAATTCATATGATTCACATCAACAGTTCCTTACATCAGCACAGTTCTTGTCAGGAAGGAAGTAAACTGAATAACAGAAATTTCACCAATGTAAAATATTTTATTTAGGTTTACCATTGCACACATTTAAATACAGTTTTTGTTAGTGTTAATATACTTTCAAACCCTGCTAACATACAGATCACATAAGCCTCAAAGGATGTGATCAGAAACAAATGAGCTTGAATTTTTCTGTGGTTCTCATATAAACAGCTTCACTTGCAGGCCTGCTGTGTGAGTAATGACCCGGCGTCAGTCTCATCTTATCGCTAAAAACAAAAACAAGTTCCTAAATGGCTCGAGGGCAGCTTTGCATACCTTGCCTGGCACACAAATAACTCTGTCTCACACCCTATAACTTTTATCTGACATCGTCAATAATGATAAACACCATCCCATCCTCTGTCTTTTATCCTTGTGCCGAATGTATCATTTCCAGAGACTGCTGCTTCTCCTGTCAGCTATATTTAGTCCTACATATATTGTATTTATGTTCTTGAATTTCCCTCTGGGATCAATAAAGTATCTATCTATCTATCTGTCTCCCACATGACATCAATCCAAACGACTCAAAAACCTGCGCTCAAGAAAACCTCATATGTTTGAATGGAGAACTGACACTACATTATAATTGGTCTGATGATGTACTGCTCTGTAAGTATGAAGTTACATGAACGTTCCTACATTGTTTACAGGTGAGTTTGAAATGTTCATTTGTGCAGTGAAACTGATTTTTCAATCCACTGGACCATGATCTTACTAAGATTGAAACAAACTCTATGAGCTGTCTGCATTGAGGGTGAATACAAACACGGTGCACACAGTTCAAGCCTAGCTCTTCAAAAATGAGCTACAAAGATGAACGCATACACAGACTCCTTAATGGTTCTCCAACAGTTCTATGAAAAACCATTAAATGCTATTGAACTTTGTTATTATGTGGAGGTTTATTCATTCTTTTTAAGAGGACTCTTCAAATTTGCATGTTTTATCTATGAATTTTTATTCAAAGGCTCATCCAGTGAAAGGTTTTTAAGGAACCAAAGAATAAAGAGCATGTTCAATTCGGTGTGAGACACTATTCATCTAAAACCATCCAGGCGCCCATTCTAATTAGTGAATTCAGCTTATTTTAAGGTGCACTTATTGTGTTTAATGATGTGCCTGTTTAATTTTTACTGGACATTCTGAAGCAACAGCAGAGAAGCCTAAGCTTACCATGGCCATGCCAAGCACCATCTAGAGGTACCCACAGCACTGGGCTGTGAAGCAGTGTCAACTACAGTGATGAAGCACCATCCGATACCTTTGGGTTGGCTTGGAGTGATGCTTTTGATCCATCGTCCCAACATCCATGGTCTCACAAATGCTGTTGTGGTTGCATGCAGTCAAATCTTCACAGCAATGTTCCAATATCTGGTGACCTTTCTGGAAGCGTATACGCTGTTACTGCAGTGAACAGGAGGATGAACTCTCTATTCATGCTCTAGATTTCTGTGGAAATGTTAGATAAGTAGGTGTCCACAAAGGTTTGGGCATAAAGTGTAGACCCAAATAAACAATCCATATCTGTGAAATAGTGTCATCAGTTCAGTCCAGGTAGGATGAAGGATTGATCGCCAAGAATGGAACCATAGGCTCACAGCAAAGATAAATGGTTTGTCTTTCAGTCTTTAGAAATGCTCCTACAGTCCTTGTCATAGACTACCATCTGGGATTAATGTGAAGGTGAGTTCAGTGCTTAAGCATTCACATCCCATCATACTGAACTTACATACATAAAGACAGCTTTCTTGGGCACCAAGCAGTCATCTTAGATGAAATCAATCTGATTATGCTGGTTACTGAAAGCATGACAGAGAATATTGATAGGTTTCTGTCTATGCTCAGAACATTCTTAATGAACTTCTGGTTGGCACTCTGCAATCCGCAGGCAAACATGAGAGCAGCAGGACAATAACGACTGGGACTTGATCCAGTTACAGTGTATCTGTGAAGCCATTTATCACTGATGAAACATTGTACTGGTAAATGTGATCACTAATTTGCTCACTCACTGACAGTTCAAGATGTATCTACCAGTGGGGAACCGTCATGGCCCTCTATATATTTTAGGCCCTCTCAGAGGGCCTAAAATATTCTTAACACACACACACACACACACACACACACACACACACACACACACACACACACACACACACACACACAGATAGATAGATAGATAGATAGATAGATAGATAGATAGATAGATAAATAGATTTACAATTTACTTACAGTTTGACAATAAACATCTAAACAATTACAAAAATATAGGCAAAAAAATTATTCAAACATGTCTATTCAACCTGTGTTGGAACGTGAGGGGTTAGGTGGAAGCCTATGAGCCTGTGTCTCCCCCTATAAGGACTGTGATGCCTCCGCAGATGGAGTGGGATGGAGTGGAGAGGGCCGAGGCTTAAGGGTCACGGTTCCCTACTGGTATCTACATTGTTATTTTCTCTAACTTGATAAAAAGCGTGTTGATGTTGACAATCATTGCCATGTATTATAATTCCTGAATTCCTGATTCCTTTATATGTGTGGCTATGCGGAGCGACCATGAGCAGAGCATGCGCTAGATGCATCTCTAGATGCGTCTCTGGATGTGCTGGTAGGAGAGACATTTGTTTTTGTTGTTAACTTGTTTGTTCAGTATGTGTTTATGAGATGCTCGTGTTATTTTCTGTTGGTTCAGTGGACATAGTTGTAGGTCAGTGGGTCAGTAGCAGTAGTCAGAAATGACCCTGCCTGCAATCCTGGCTGCTGCAGTAGCACTGAGCAGTGATTCTCTCATGCTGCTGCTCATTAAAAAGCTTTCGCCTGCATGGTTCCCGTGTCTTCTTATACTAAGCCAACACCATGCTGCTGTCATAAGTGGGATAGCACCCCCCCAGTGGCCAAGAAGGGAAAGGCGCTGCAGAGAACTTTAAGGGGGGGCGGTGTATAATGACAGTGGAATATGACACTGTGCTTGAAGCTGTCCAACCACTAGCCCAGCTGGAGGACACCAGTGAGGACACTTAGGCAGTAGCTGGTGGTGAAAACCTGACAGTGGAGCTGCATGGCAGGTCTGGTTACCTTGACCACAGCCCTCCAGCAATGCTTCAGGCAAGCTCCCTCAGGGTAGTTGGCCAGACAGTTGCTTCCTGAGGAGCGGATGGGTGAGCTGGTGATGGAGTGTGTACCCCAGTGACGTGTGTTGACTGGGACTGTGGATATACCAGTGCCCCTGCGTACCCAGGGAATCTGCTTGGGCTATGTAAGGTCATGGGGATGGCTGACCTTTGAAGGAGTTGTGTTCTAATATTGGCACACAGCCTTGTTAGCGCAGGAGGTGTGGTCCTGCAGAGTAGCCTTTCATGAAAGCTTTTGGGAGTCACCAGTTCCCAGTTGGAAAGACATTTGTTGTTGAAGTTATTGGTTTTAGTGTCTACCATGGAGCAGAGATGTGTGGTTAGAAGCATGCCCACAGGCACTATGTTTTCCATACCTTCTTACTCTACAACGAAGCAGTGTGTTTATTTCCTAATATTATATATTTAGTCATTTATAAGCAATTTCAGATCAATTTTCTATGTAATGTAGCAGTATGGATTTGATATGAGCTTTTATTGCAAACAATTGCCTGATGCAGAATTGCATATATCTAACCATGTTTTGCCTGGAGGTTGACAACGACAGAACACAACACAGCTAAAGAAATAAGGAAAAAAAAAATGAAAACAAAAAAAAAAAAAACAAATGAATGTTTGGGGAAACAGACTGAGACAGCAGTTTCTAACTGCCCTTTGCAGAGCAAGTCAATAAAATCTCTGCATAGTGTTATTCTTATCAATATTTAATGCCAAGGCATTGAAAGGTCTCTCGCGCTGGCCTAACCCAAGGCGTTTTGATGTTTTTTCCCTTTCTGAAATGTGACAGAGGCAGCAAATAAGCAATCTCTGAGGATTTGAGATAGAGGTTTGTGCGTGTATGTGTGCGCAAGATCATGAGGGTGGATGGTGTGTGTGTTAGTGCTTTGGTTTTTTTTTCGGTTTTTTTTTTTACTGCAGCCACTGAAGAAGTCTGTACGTCTGTCTATAAACAAGAAACTCTACCCGGGTAAAGCAGACACTTTCACAATGGCTGTACCAATTTGAGCAAACTGTACATTTTATAAAGTGCTGAGTATCTATCTCTGAGTATCAGAGTTGTTGTTGTGCCACTTGTCGGATAATCCCATCAATATTTTTCCAAATTTCTGCATAAATCAATTGTTGAAATTGAAACAAACTTATTCAGAGTAGTTTGATGTGAAATGCTGTATTATTAATAAACTTCTTTACTGTGGTGGCTAATTTGGTTTAACCTCTTTAATGACTGAGTATTGTTGTATTAATGTGGTTATATGTGAAAATATCTGACCATAATCTCTTAAGTTGATGTCTGTAGTCCTAAAATGCAAATAGCTGCTTCATTATTCAAAATGCATGCTCAGATTGCAGTGGAAATCATTGAAGCTGCATTCATTTCAGAGAAACGACCAGATCAAGACCACTAGCTGCCATCAAATGACCCCATTCAGTGAAACAAGAGAAGTGCCTATTTCTCCTGACCTGTGCCTCAAAAAACAACCAGTCAAACAGCAATTTGATGACAATGCAAAGGTAATATGTGCTGCTTCAAACTGTAATTTAGCCAAAGTTAAGTTTGAATGACTGAGAATTTGTCTTTCTTCATCTCTTTATGTCTTCTAAAGGTGTCATTATGAATGTGTGGGGTTTAAGGCAGGTCAGAGAGGTGGAACGGTAAGTGGGAGATTCTTTCTTAGCACTTTAAAAAATTATGACATTTTTCATCATCATTCACAGAGAAAATGAATATGTAAACTTTGTCTAATGGAGCAGTAGATGTTCTGCCATTTGGAGTTGGAATGGAATTGTCTGTGATAAAACAAAATGTTTTGCTACTTTAAAAGCTGTTAAATGGTGTTTAGAAAGTGAAGCAGTCTTTGCAGGGCTTAGTGGAGACTCCTATTTAAATCCACACCATTACAATATTGGAAACATCCTCCTTTCTAGGGCTGGTGATATTCTGCCCTGGTATTCTTCCTTCTCAGGCTTAGAAAGACTATTAAAAATAGAACTGTTAAATGAATATTTGTAACTCTGTTGTGTGTAACTTCCAGCGTATCAGTGGTATTTGAAGATACTGCAGTACAGACATGATCTTAGAAAAATCTGATAATGGTCTGAATTTGACTGGCCTGCCTCCGTGTTTTGTCTGACCCATGTGACCCATCTGGTCATGTCGTTATCCCCTGGGTTTGGGGCAGATTTTCTTGGGAGCTTCCTGATGTAAAATGACAGGATCTGCTGAGCCATAACCTTCTCGTAAACTCGGTAGCATTTTGTGTGATGGCCATTTGTGTCCAAACAGACTCACTTCAGCAGACGGGCATGGTATGTAAGAAACATTCACAACACTATCAAAAAATATATTTTAAAATATTTTGGCTCCATAAACACTCTTTGTTTCTTAAAAACATGGTAATAGAACTGAATATCTTTAAAATGAAGGAAGCTCAGCATAAAGGAAAGGTTCTAATGTGGCTGCTAATCAAAGAAAACCAAGTGGCACACTTTTTTGTGATTTTTAGTTTTCTGCATGATTTGATCTCTACAGTTGTCCTTTACATTGTGTCACAATGTCTTTGTGATTGTAAAATAAACCAAAAATCCAAAAAATGCTTTTCTTGGTAAATCTTTGGACAGCAATTGTATGAATTAAAAGTTTAACATCTAAGAAAGCATCATTTAAGAACCTTCGTTTTTAAGAGTGCAAAAAACAAACATTTACACAGCATTTGGGGCAGATTTTGTTTTACTTGCCACTTTCCTTGCCAGAAAACATATTCTCCTAAAATGGAAGTCCCCTGACCCTCCTTCATATTCTATGTGGATACAGGAATTGTGTGGTGTTATGAAATTAGAGAGGATCAGGTGCGTTAAATGTTATTCTACACAGAGATTGTATAAAACCTGGAACCCCTTTTTCCGCTACTTGGAGAATCTATCCTTGCTAGACTTTCCTTATTGAATTAATGTAACACTGTGGTGTTTTGTTTCCCATTTCCTCAACTATGATGGCTGCTTATCGTGAACTTTATATGTTCCAACTATTTATTTTTATCTTTTTTTTTTTTAACTTTTTTGTATTTTATTTTATTTTTTTGTATGTGTTTTGTTATTTATTTATTTATTCCTATTACTGCAATTGTATTTGTATATATTTGCCAAAACCCTAATAAACAGATTGTCCAAATATACAGCACACTCTCCATCAGTCCGAAGAACCATTCTACCAAGCAAAGAACCATTTAAGCATGCAGATGTGTTCATGGCTCTATTTAAAACCTCCTAAAGAACCTACTTTTTTTAGGAGTGCAGTTTATTCTTTACCTAATCTATGAAAATGAATGCTACCATGCTGGGGTTTGGAATGCCACAGTACCTGTACAGTGTTGAAGCTCCTGTACATTTGCTTTATGTAAATCATAATTGTCCAAAACACCATATTATTTAAAATAATTGCATGTTTATTAGGGAATTAAAACCCATATAAATGTATATAAACATTTTAAAATAATAAAACTGTAGGAACATTTATTTGTAGGAAGTACTTCTCGAACTAAAAGTGAAAGTCTGCTGACTGTTTGCTCTGCCAACAATTATCCTGTGAGCAGTTAATAGGAACTGTTTCCAGTTTGCGGTCGTGATATTGTGTTGGTAAGGTAGCATTTCCATTAATGAGAGTGTTCATGCCAATCACTCTTACTATAGTAAACCTACCCATACAACATGAAGACCTGCTGTAATACGAGAGTTAATAGACAGATGAAAAATTAGATTCACCTGCTTCAATTACATCTAATGGGCCCTGTTACTTTTTGCCCCCTGATTCTTTCATCACTGTTTCATTCTTTGTTTCATTCTGTCGGTGAGGGGGTCACACTCTGTAATTAGGCCCGGTGGAGCGCCAATATTCACTACATCCTGATGACTGCCATGAAACACACACATACTGTCCTCTCTCATCTGGGAGTGAATTGACAGTGGAAAATTAGCTTCAGATGATTTGTGAGGATTAATGTCTTCTTGTCATTTCATGTTTGAGGCAATGGGACAACCTGCCATGACTGCAGTCATGATGTGGGAGGTTCTTTTGGTAAAATAGTGGATATTAGTAGGATTTTAGATAGCTTGGATAAGACACATTTATTTACATTTATTCACACACAATTTGTAAAATCCCTTTTAGGGTTACAGGGGTTGGACTAAAGCAGGAAATACACTAACATATACAGGACCAGGGTTGAGAAACACTCAGCACTGGACTGTAGAGCAGTGGAACTGTGTTCTCTGGAGTGATGGAGCTCCATCCAAGACCTTTGGGATACATCAGCTTTCAGTATGTTATAACTATATAGCTAACATGTTTTGCTGAAAAAACAATAAAGCAACCAGTAGGATTTTTCGGAATGATACTGTAGAACAGCCACTTTTGGTTTCCTGAAAAAAACATCTTCGGTTTCTTAAAGATCCTCTGGTTTCCTCAATAAATGGTTCATTTAAGATCCATTTAAATGTCAAGTGAAGCAATTATAAAACATTACTTTTTGAATTATTTTTTTAGCTGTGGCCACTTGGTGGCACTGTGCAAATGACCACACTTCATTTACTTAATGTATGTGGACATTGAGTATACGTTTCTGAAGGGATCAGCTGTGATACTGTCCATTTGAAAAAAAGCTTTGTAACTTATAACTATTATTATTATTATTATTATTATTTGCATAAAGAAAAACTAGAGTTTGATGAAAATGATAAAAAATGCAAAGAAAGTGGGGCTCCATGTAGTGATGGAGATATGTGAGCTGAGTGATGGGGGAGAGGGAGAGGGAGGGTAACCCCAGAAAGAATGAGGTGAATTAACCTTGGGTCAGTTAGTCTTGGGGCATCACAAGGGATCAAATTCATGAACATCTGATGATAGTACCAGTGATTGGACTGTTGTACCACGCCTAAGAATCTCCCTAAACTTAAAAACCTCCACATAAACTAAAGGTTCTACACCACATATCCAAGCCAAGGAGCATTTATACTTACAACAGAAGCAAGGGCGTAGATTTGCTCTTGACATTGGTGGGGACCTATGAACCCCCCTGTGATAAAATGATAATATTCTACACACTTTTAAACTATTCTGAATAACTATTCATAATTAAATTCATGAATTGTATAATGTTTAATTAATTATAAACTAATGACTGCCAAATAAGTAGTTTAGACTTTAGTATACATCAGCCACAAAGCCTAGCATTGCTATTAATGTTATCATGATGGACTTATTTCAACAACCAAACATAGCTCCAGAGTCTCATGTCACAGCAAATTATGGGTGGGGACAATTCAATAATCTCTGGATATTGGTGGGGACACATCACTTCTGCCCACACTAATTCTGGACCCTCGAACAGATGCATTAAAGACATTGTTTTAAACAGAAATTTCAGTTGTTGTTTAAATCTGTAAGAACCTTTATTTCACCAGCTCAGTACTTCCCTCGTGTACATGCATGTATTCCTGCAGTCTCATTAGAAAGAGAAAATTGGACAGACTTGTTGCCAAATGCGCATCTGGGTCAAAACTGGCCCCCCTGGGGTCACCCACTAATCAGCTGTTTATTAGTAGAAACAGGGGAGATTGATAGAAGGGGCAGTGTGAGGTTCTTTCTTCTCCCTGCAGAAGCATATTGCACTCTTGGGCAATCAGCACTGCAAACAGGAGGCCGCACCACAGCAACAGATAAAGGGCACTGCACAAGCAGGGGCTACAGATCAATATCTCCTTCATTGATTCGCATCTCACAATGCAAAACAGGTGGCAATTACAGACTCCTCACATGAGCGTAGCCCATTAGAATGCGAAGGCTGTGTAGACGAAGGGTTACTGGCAGGGTTATTGTGGCAACCTCATGTTAACAGATGGTAGGTTCACACACTTACATACAGAAGTCATCTCATTTGACCGGCAGAGGATAATGAGAAATGATGCAGATAGGTTACAAAATATCAGTGTCTGATCAAAAACTGTTTGATCTTTAGATGTTTCTGTTGCCGCTATGTCTAAAATACTAACAATGTTGTCAAAGTTAATGCTAATTATACACAGAACATATAACATTAATGCCCTGGGTAGTCAAATATGGACTTGTTATATGGACTCATTATGCAGCAGAAGCTGTGCAGTGTTCAGTGTAATGTGGGTTTATTGAAAGACTAATTAAAATAAAGCACAAATGCATTGCTAGATAAAGAGTCTGGTAATCAATTTGAAAAGCAGGTGTCCAGTTATTGTTACTCCGGATAATTCTGTACAGAATGCTGGGCCTTTTTGTTAATTGGCCTTTACTGTGATGGCTAATGATACTATTGGATAGAATGGCTAAAAATGATACCTAAAAATAATATCTATAGTTTGCACGCTGCAGCATCAGATTTACAGGAGGACAACTCTAAGAAGAGCCCTACAACAAATGATCTAAAGAAGATCTGTTGATGTATGGGATACTCAGTTCCTGTGTGAAACTGTGTTCCTCTGTGAAAGCCACACGTGCAAATAACTGGGGCGACCATGCTCCCCATATGTTAAAAACATAACATAATTTTGCTTCTAGCCTGGTTTAAACACATAAAGTCCACCTGGAATCAAAATGGAATCATTTTTTTTATTTTGTTAGTTCATTTTATGCACAATCTATCTATTTTATATATCTATATATCTTTTTGCTTATGGCGCTTCTTGTCATGCACCTTTGCATTGCTCCATTGCTCCACTGCCCATGGTAACTAATCCTATGCTGCGGATATCGACTGCGATCGGGTTGAAAATGGCTGGAGTCTCCCTTTAATGTGTGTCTGTAAGAAATTCCATGCCTCCATGACGTTTTTCAGGTTGTAACATTAAGGAGGCATGAATTAAATTGTCTAACAACTTTCTTTTGCTCTCCTGTTCTCCTGTCTCGTGCACCTAATTTGACGTACCACGTCTCCCCGTTGGTGGTCCATAGTGCTCAGTAATTACAAGTTTAATGGACACCACTACCTTCGCAAAGATCTGCCGAGGATGTTGCCTCAAATGGCAGCCTATCCAGGATCCTCAAGTCCTTCTCCAGCCAAAGTTTATGAGTGGAAAAAAGACTTGTCACCGGTAGGCAAAGAGGCAAAGCAGCAGCTGAAGGGTGAATGGGCACCAGTAGTTTGCCGCAAGGCACCAGCTCCTGAGCAAACACCTCAACAACACGGCGTGGTGACAGGAGAATCCCTTGCAGGCCAAGAACATTCGGTAGATGTTAGGCAGCAAACAATGGCAGGTCCACAACAGCTGCAAGGACAAGCAGGGGCAGTTTCAGAACAATCAGGTGTAGCTTTAGAACATCTACAAGAACAATCGAGGACAGTTCCAGAACAATCACGTGTAGCTCTAGAAGATCTACAAGAATGATCGAGGACAGTTCCAGAACAATCGCATGTAGCTCTAGAACATCTACTAGAACGATCAAGGACAGTTTCAGAACAGTCACAGGTAGCTCTGGAACAGTCGCAAGAACAATCAAGAGCAGTTCCAGATCAATCGCAGGTAACTCAAGAACAATCCCGAGTCCCAAGTCCAGAACTGTCATTTATAGATCCAGAGCAATCGCTTATACTTCCAGAACCATCACCTGCAGGTCCAGAGCAATCACTGGCAGGTCCAGGACAATCATTTATTAAACACCCAACAGTGGCAACCAGTGCACGAGTGACACACTTCCAGCTACCATCTTCTCCTGTTTACCCCCGAGCCTGGGTAACTTCAACACTGCTACCCAATCTGCCCACTCTGGCACCAGAACTATACCCCGAGGCCACATCAGCTAATTCCGTCCCAACGTCCACTCATGCACCAGAGCTGTATCCTCACAGACTCTCAGCCCAACCAGAGGGTCCAGTCAGAGCACAAGGTGGCATAGCCATCACAGAGAGGACAGGTAGAATACTCTGCCAGGAGTCCATCATCAGCTCATTCACTTCAAAGCACAGTGTGTTAAAGGTAGATTTAGCAATATGACATCACTCATTGCTTTTTATCTGCCTTTTCGATGTGATATTGTTTTAGGAAAAAGCAATGATTTGCAAATATTTATTCTATAAACTAGAAAAGCAACTGAAATTTCACTACAGCGGGTCACTGAACTCGCTATATATCTATATATCTCATCTGAGGTTGTTTTGTGCATGTGTTCCAGAGAAGAAAATGTTTTTGTCATTTTTCCTCAACCTGATCTATTGCCTAATGAAAAAAACCTGTTCAGCACTTTACTCTTTCTTCTAAACTACTTATTTCAGCTGGTAATCTGAGTTCATGCTAACACAAGTGATGTAGTTCAGATATCTGACAGTATTTGTGCTGTTTTCTGAAGATTTCAGTCACGCTGTGAGGCATGAGGCATGATTCACTTGCTAACATATCGTCTCCGTCCAATGAAAAACAAATATCTCCAAAATAGTAGCTTTACTCTTAACTTTCACTATTAGTCAATGAAACCAGATTTTTTTCCAAGTGATTTTGTAGCAGTTCTATTGGTCCTTTCATCGTAAGTAAAGTGTAAATGGCAGCTCGAGTGTTCAAATGATATAGAAAAATAAAAACCGGCAAAAGTGGTGATACATGTTTTTCACTGGACAGCGAAAACAAACAAACAATTAAAAAAACAATTAAAATCAAACTTGTAAAATCTAAAAATGGACTGACTATGAAGCGTTGTGATTCCATGATGCCCACTATTCATGTTCCAATCAAATGCTGAAATATACAATTATGATTTCCAACCCAGTATTCGTTCATAAATATGTTTCATTAAGGAAGATGAAAAAGGACTTTCTAATTTGGCATGATTAAAAAGCCTTACCTAATGACTACAGCTATACTGATCAATTACAGCAAGAACACTAGGCTGACCAGGTTGGTAGATTGTTAATGCTTCTCCAAGCATATTCACTGAGAGAATTTAAATGATTAGCACTTAGCGTGTAGTGTTAACATGACATTTGACAACCCACAAGAAAAACTAGTACATGGCGTTTGAGGGAAAGCAGAGTTTGTTGTGGGATCCAGTGGGTGTTTCCACCATGCATAACAGGTTACAATACATCTGACAGAGATCTGAGAATCGATAGGTTGGCTAGGTGTAAATCAGCCCCGCCTTATCCAATTTATATATTACTCAAGACCTTTTCTTGGTGCTATTATTCTTATGTTCACCACAGTTCAAAATAAATAGATTCTAAACTATATATTAATGCCTTTTGTCTTTAAAATAGAGAGAACGCTTGATCTTACTAGCCAATTTATACCAGCAGCCCTTGAACTAACTCCTGGAGTCCAAAGATAAAGTCTCAGTATGGAACTTGAACGGTCAGATCTTCTTATCTTTGGTTCTTGTGATTAATTCTGTCTTGTTCTGTATGTACACAGACCTTAACTGAGACCTCAGATGCACTTCTATGGTGCCTCAGTTCCATCATGGGAGTCATTGTTGATAAAGAAGAAAGTGACATTAGGTATGGAATAATGACCACCATTTAATCTAGTCAAGCTGCTGGATTTAAAAAAATATATATATATATTGTTTCAGTGTTGCAGGCCATACTCATGTCACCTCATCCTCCTCTGCCCTCAGAAATCTTACGGCTGACCAGAGCTGCACCCACAGTAAGAATAGAACCATGAGGTCAAGGAATAGAAATAAGAGTGTGACTCATCTTCTCTCTGTTGAATCATCAATACTGAGTGAATGGAAGTTTGTTTGTATCAGTAATGATGCAGTATAAAAATGTAATTGCAACCTGTATGACCCAGACTTTAATAAAGAAGCATAATTCTGGATCCAAGGCCAAAGGTGATGCAGATCTCTGGGGTTCATAAGGAATAAAGATGCTTCAAAGCTACTCTTTTTGCAGACAGGCAGGTATGCTAATGCTAATAAGACTGTTGAATTTTTAAACGCCCCTGATTTTTACATAAATGTCACGGATGTACTACCTTTCTTTTCAGCTTAATGATCAGTCTCGGTAACATTCTTTTACTTTTTTGGTCCAGTAATAAAGACAATTTGCGTTTGTGTAATCACCTTACAGTTATTGACAAATATGAATTTCTATCAAACACAGCAATCTTTAATCATGTGTGGTGCATGTAAATGAGACATTTCCAGGAAATAGATTATTAGTGCCTGTCCTTTTACATAACTTGAGTGCGTATACTAGGGGTTGCATAGACTAGTCAATTAGTTGACTGATAAATCCGCTCGTTGGTGTTGTGGGTATGAAAGGAATAATTAAGCACAGTGCCTAAAATACGGCGTCGGTAAACATTATGTCTTTAATGCACTGTTTTATTATTAATCATTTTTATTACTCCTATTATTATTTTTATTATTATAAAACTTTTACTGAAAACTATCACTGAACTTTTACTATGTTGAGTTTTACTATCTATTTTTATTTATATCTTTTTTTTATTGATTTCTTTTTTTACATTTCTTTTGATTTCTTTTTTTTTCTCATACAGTTTTTCCTTTAACAATTTATCTTACTTAATTTTATTTAGTCTATATAGTTTATTCTATAGGTAGGACTGGCTAAGTTTTCAGAACCGTAATAGAGAAGGGTCATTTGACTGATGTGCAAAACATCCAATCACAGACCATTTAGCGTAGTGAGATTAAACTTTGAGTACCTTTTATATCTCACTTACATGCCACCTACACAACACAATACAGGAATAACCATTTAAAATAATATAATGAAGTGTTCTTAGTTTGACGACTGGGCCTATACTTCACTTTTAAAGGCTTATGGTTGAGTAAATGCAAGCATTTAACTTGATAAACAAATGCTTATTTCTTACTGGACTGACCAAATGAGCGATTCTGAGAGCTGTGGTGATTTCATCATGCAGTTTACTTCAGACAGTATGTGTTCAGAACACCTGCAGCTGAAACTTACTGAAATACGACTTCATTGCACATCTTCTACCTTGAACTGCACCCCAGCTTCTAATAGCAGTTAAATAGCAAAATACTTTTACTGATGTCCGCAACACACATGCACTATTTTTGTACTATTTGACCACTTTCATATAACTAATCCAATGCATCCATCCATCCATCCATCCATCCATCCATCCATTATCTACCACTTTTCCGGGGATCAGGGTCGTGGGGGTAGCAGTCTAAGCAGAGAAACCCAAACTTCCCTCTCCCCAGCCACCTCCTCAATCTCTTCTGGGGAGATACCCAGGCCAGCTGAGAGATATAATCCCTCCTCCGTGTCCTAGGTCTTCCTCAGGGTCTCCTCCCAGTTGGACATGTCCAGAACACCTTCACAGGGAGACGTCCAGGAGGCATCAGATGCCCGAACCACCTCAGCTGGTTCCTCTCTATGTGGAGGAGTAGCGGCTCGGCTCCCCTTCTTAGATCACCACCTTACCACGGCGGAGGGGTTTGTGTTTCTGCATGATCCCAGGAGCAATGTTGTCAAGGGTAATAGCCCCTGCTAGGGTCTCCCATGGCAAACTGGTCCTGGGTGATGGGCCAAATAAACCGGCATGATGACCACAAGAACAGCAAGGACTTAGCGTCCCTTGCCCGGGCTAGGGTTACTGGGACCCCATCCTGGAGTCAGGCCAAGGGGAGGGGCTCCTCGGCAAGCGCCTGGTGGCCGGCCTTTTACCCATGGGGCCTCGTGCTACCTGCAGCAGCTGCGCAATTGTGAATATCAGCAGCACAGAGCGAGACTGGAAACTCTGTAAACACTGTCAGAACTCTGTCTGGTACACATGTGTAATTACATAAGCTGTACTACTTTAATCCACAGTGACTACATCACTAGTAGTTACACTGTTGTCGTGTGTTTTTTGCATGTGTAACTACACCTGAATTAAGCGTTATTCAATACATTTAATATAAAGTAGGGCCGCTATTTCTTTTCAAAAGTAATGAGTAGTTCAGAGATTATTTCAGAACATAATCAGCAAAGTAATCCAAGTTTTTATTATCCTTTTATTATTAATCATTATTATTACTACTATTATTATTTTTATTATTATAAAACTTTTAGTGAAAACTATCACTGAACTTTTATCATTTTGAGTTTTACTACTATATTTATATCTATTTTTCATTGATTTATTTTTTTTGCTTATTCTTGGTTTTAGTTTCTCATTCAGTTTTTATTCGTTTTCTTTTACGATTTATCTTACTTAATTTTATTTAGTTTATATTAGACAGGCTAGTAGTTACACTATTGTTGTGTGTTTTGTTCACGTATAACTACACCTGAACTCAGTGTTATTAGAGACATTTAATATAAAGTGGGACCGCTATTTCTTTTCAAAAGTAATGAGTAGTAAGATTATTTCAGAACATAATCAGAAAAGTAACCCAATTATAGTTTGAGAGAAGTAATTAATTTGTAACACATTACCTGTAACTACTCCAGCTCTGTTAATGATAAAGCAACGTGGGTGTGAGATTGGCCACAACAGATGTTGATCTGTAAGATGAGATGATAACACAGGAGAATCACATGAAAGCGGAAGCCTAGTGTTCAGGCAGAGCTGGACATGTGTGAGCTCATCCTTGCTATTTCATTAAGCTATTTCCTCCAATAATTCCTTGACATTAGCCAGGCGCTCGTCACAGTGCAGCTGGAGGCCTATTTGTTAATAAGAAGAATCGTCCTGTTCAGAGCATAATGACTGTGTGATGGGAAGCGATCAGTGAGATCCATCTTCCATATGGTGATTAATACAATCCTGCAGTGCTGTTTTTCTTTAATCTACATCTTCCATGCCCATTGGGAATGCTCAGCAGTGAGTCCCCAGACAGTCCAGGAGCTTATGTTGGATCTGTGTTTTGCAAGTGGGGAACAGGGGCTTCTGCGCCTGTGGTGTTGAATGGCAGATGGAAAGTTGAGGCTTTTACAGACAGAAGAATGGCCCATTTGTTTCAGTGCAAGGCAGACTGTTACACTCCGCTCTCAACTGTTTCTTCCTGAAGAAGCACAAAGATGAACATTGTTAAATGTTAAAGCTGCTGTTTTAAGTTAGTCAAAATAGAAAAATACTATAATCTAATAACTACTGTTTGTCTATTCAGCCTACAGCGGTTTAGCCCCACCTAAAACTGCAGCAATAAGGATTGTTGTAGCCCAGACTGCTTCAAAATGAAATTACAGAACCAATCAAAACACAAGTCATGTATATATCTGGATGGTTTAGGATAGCCTATTTACTCCTATTTATATTTATATATTTAGATAGTAATAAGCTAAATGTACACAAAACATCTTTTTTGGGGTACTTTCATCTGGGAGGTGGCTGCCCCAAACCCTAAACCTTAACTTGTAATAAGAAATTAATTAATTAGTTAATTTAATTTTTCTAAATAAATGCTGATTCAATTTATAGTTGAAGGCTTTGTAATGAATTTCATTAAAATAAAAATTAAAAACACACACATTGACATTTTTTCCTCAGGTTCTAGTATTTAGGTGTATTTTAGACCAGACACATGGTGAAGAGGTAGATACCATTGTTTTGAAGCAAACGTGACCCAAAGTCTGAAATAACTACGTAGCATTAGGAGTGGTCACTACCCACATGCAATTTTGAAACTTAACTTAAAAGGCATGTGCTCAGGCTTTCTTTGATAAAGGAAATGTTTCTGTTTTAATGCTTTCATGCTTAAATGGTGACATGCTTCTTTAGATTGGTGGAGAATGTGTTGTATATGGCTCCTTTTTGAAAATGGTTCTACATAAGCCCCAAAGCTTGACATTGCTAAAGAACCATTGAAGAACCGTCTTTTTAAGAGCAATGTAAAAAAAGACAATTGTTTTACGTTTAAAAAGTCAGTGTTCTGAAAATTTGTAGTTAATTTCAAATTGTAAGTCAGCAGGAAAGAATGTAAGTTTTATGCCCTTTTCTTTCGCTTTATCCTGCTAGTAGGGGTCACAGGGGGCTGGAGCCAATCCTAGCATCATCAGGCAAAGGTGGGGTACACCATGGACAGGTCGGCAGTTCATCGCATTACCAACGCACACTAAAACACACACACTCACTTACAGGCAATTTAGAGTGAGCGATCAACCTAACATGCATGTGTTTGGAGTTTTTTTTTTAAACATAAAATACACATAATTAAGGTGAAGAGTTTCTGAAAGAAAAAGTCAGTTACAAGTCCAAAATGGGTTTGAAGGCACAGTAACAAAAACATGCTTAATTTTAATTCTAAAGAATAAAGAGAGGTTAAAAAAATCAATTTTAAGTATATAACCTATTATCTGTGTCATAATTGGACCGCAGAGAGAAAAAAAAAATATATAAAACACACAGAAGTTAAGCAACAGCATCTCTTGTCCTAAAATAACTGCAGCAGCACACAGATGAAATAAACCCCCACAATTTGCTGTTTAAATTGGATGTAATCAGAATTAAACTGTATAGAAAATCTTTTTACACGGTTTTACACAGATTTTGGTTGCCATGGGGCACAACAAGAAGGGATTCCGCTAATTGGCAGGGTGGCTGGTGTGACCGAAGCAAACAGCCCCCCATTCTGCCTTCCTGGCTTTATGCTTTGTGTGATTAAATCAGAAAGAAAGGGAAAAAAATCATACACACACATGCAGAGCGCTGCTCCCTAGCAACACAAAATTGAATTAAATCTCTTTCACCCAAATCTGAAACTGATTAAAGCTGTTTCTGGGAGGCCAGCACCAACGCTTCCTCCTAATACACTTGGCAGTGGCACATAATCACTGGCTTCAATCAGAAAGCATTTACCCTCTGAAGACCCAACGTTTATAGCTTTCATAATGATCGCCTGGTTTAGCTACCTGAAGCTTTCATCCACTTGGTACGGGCCTTATTCCCACCTTGTTGGACTTTTGACAGTCTTTTTTAAAGGATATTTTAATGTGTCATGTTGTAATTGTGTGAAGTCATTTCTGGTTAGGAAGTGCTGAAGTACTGAAGATTAGTCTATAATTATAGAACAACAGGAGTCTTAATGCCACATAATGCCAAAATCATTGTTTCTCAACATATGACAGCTCCACATTTTTGCTATGTCCCAGTTTCCAACACATTAGTGTGTTAGTAGACACCAACCGTGCTCCTGAATCCATCCATCATCTGCTGCTTAATCCCGCTAGTTGGGGTCACTGGGGGGCTGGAGCCAATCCCAGCATCATCGGGCGAAGGCGAGGTACACCATGAACAGTTTGCCAGTCCATCGCATGGCCAACACTCACTCTCACTCACACCTACTGACAATTTAGAGTGACCAATCAACCTATCATGCATGTCTTTAGACGTGTGGGAGGAAACCCACTCAAGCACGTGGAGAACATGCAAACTCCACACAGAATGGCCCAGACCGGGAATCCAACCCGGTTCGTCTTGCTGTGAGGCTAACCACTACACCACCGTACCGCCCGTTTCTTTTATTATTATTATTATTATTATTATTATTATTATTATTATTATTATTATTATTATATTGTCGCTGTCCAAAGAAAACATGTATCTCAATTTTTGTCAATTTGTATTTTTATATAATTTTTCATATCATTTTTTATATCATTTGAACACGACAGCTGATAAATGGACCAATAGAAATGCTCCAGAATCACTTGGAAATAATTCTTATTATATTTAGCAGTTGCAATCCTAAAATCCAGGGGTGTTGCTTTTTCCAAGTGCCTCCACTTCCCTCGCCCGTAATTATGTAATTAACAACATTGACAGTGAGCATTTCTGAAGTTTTTTCTGAAGTTATGACAAAAATATGCAGTAAAAATGTCAAATTTGTTGCTCTTGGCAAGACAAACTAACACAATAGTGGCATTTCATCATATTGATCCTCAAGAAAATAATCACAAATTACTAATTACTTCTTTTGAATGGTAATGGGATTATATTACTGATTACTTCCAGGAAAAAAAATAAATAAAATAAAGATCCAAGTAAACATCATTTAAAATACCTGACGCAGCCAGTTATGCTGATTAGAAATTATGAACTGCTGATGTGTAGAAACAAGAAGCGGTTCAAAAACAGCTGACTGAAAAAAAGGCTCACTGAGGTTTTCCTAAACGAAAATCTTGAAAGTCTGATCTGTTTAGGTTGGGGTTCTTATCTTCGGCATGGGGAAGTCTTTCCAGCAGTTTCATGTTAGCATTATTAGATGGTTCAGGAGATTGGTTGTCAAGTTTGTCAAACTTCTTGTGATCACTGCTCATCATAGATATGCATACACACATCATGTTGGGTTGAGCCAGGCACATCAATGACACCGCTAAACTGCATTCAGTTCAGTTATGTTTTAGGAAAGATTACATGCAAAAATGCACTATTTAAAAAATATAGCACTCTGAAAGATATAAAGGATAGTTTTAGGAATGCAACATGTGCTGCATCCAGAATCGCCTACTTCCATACTACACAGTAGGCGAATCTGTAGGCCAGCACGACTAGTCTGTCCAGATACACAGTATTCATCAAGTAGTACACAAATGTTACCCAGATGATCTACTGAATCAGGAGACCTTTTTAAGTAGGTGACCGCAGTGCACTGTGCTATCCCATGATTCACCTGGAGCCGCAGATGAACTAAGAGAGGAGGATTGGTGTTGGAATGCGGTACATCGGCTGGCTCCAGTCTAGTATCTATTGATTTAGTAGTTGATTTTGAACGCAGCCATAGTAAAGGACATTCATGTTTATGTGTAGAGTGACTGGAGAAGACAAGGAGATCTTGTTGGTGTAATGTTGTTTGACCTATACAATTATTTTATTTGTAGTGACTCTGATTGTTGAGTAAATATGCGTTCTAGTTCAGTTGCACCTTAATCTGCATGGACTGTTCAACTTAGAACAGCACCTTCTTACTGTGTTGGTAATTATAAAAAAATAAAAATATTATACAAATATAATGTGCATACGTCACACCTACATCCATCACTGGACTTAGTCTGGACTTATATCTGGTATTTCTTTCTATGAATGTGTTAGGATATAGTCTAGGCCTTGCTGTATTTTCTATTGAGCGTAGCATCAGATAAACATATAAACCACTTTCTTGACAGTTTGACAGTTCATGTGGAGTCTGCTGCTGTTAGAAGTGCAGATCCATGTAAATTGTACATTTGAATAATCAGCAGTATGTAAAGGTCTGATGAATTTGACGAAACAAATGAGCTGAAAATCAGTTGAGTAATAAGGAAGTTACAGTTGATTTTCCAGATAAGAGCTCATTGTTTATCTGTGTATTTGTTTATGACCAGACCTCGGCCGTATCTACATGGCCAACATGTATATATGCATAGTCTCATCTTGAGAACATCAGGCAATGTGACATCTACAAAATGTATATCTGCTCATATTCACAGTCAGCTGTCACAGAGAGCGGCACATATAATTTATATAGAGGAAAAGTATGTTCTTAATGTAGCACGTCATCTGTATTGCTGTCTCAGAGACTTAGGAGAAACACAAACAACTTAATTGAAGAAAGAGTAATGAGTAACAACTGTAATGTAGACAGAAGCTTTAGTGAAAGTTCTGCCAGGAAGACTCTAATGCTACGTCATTCATTCAGTCATTACTCCAGACCAGTAGCTGGTCTACTCCAGTCTCTAAGTTAAATTACTCCCTCCGGCTGCTTTCAAGTGCTGGTGTTTTGACGTTTCCTTCCTTCCTCCCCACCACCACCAGTTTAGTCCTGTCCAGTTGTCAAGGGGCTGGGCTCTTCCCCTGCTGTTCTGTTCCGGCAGGATAAGCGGAGGTCTTGACGCTCCAAGACCGGATAGGGCCAAAACACTATATCAGACATTCCTTAAGTTCCAAATCAGTTTATCCTTCACATTATTTAATCACATCCAGGATCAAAATTATCTTCTTACATTCCTGTCTCCTAAGACTTTATGGCAGAACTACTGTTAACTACTGTCACATGTTACTTTGCAAGATCGGAATAATAATAATAATAATAATTGTCACTACTAGGCTGGCTCCTGATGCTATGCAGACGCATTTTGGCAGGACAGTGGAAGGGGCAGACACACACGCAAGCTTTAACTGAAAGGGGGTTTTAATAAAGAACCAAAAAAAAAAAAGTAATACATAGAGGTACAGAAATACAAACCAAACGAAAGGCAAACAAACAGGCGAGGTTCAACTGACAGACTGGACACGGATTAACAGGAGCGTAACGATGACTGACATACCATCAACAAAGACCGCCAAACACAGACTGCAGACAGAGGGTATAAATAACACTGGGTAATGAGAGGGAGCAGGTGACCAGCCTGATACAAAATGACAAACAGGTGAGACAGGCGGGGCTAGGGCGGAGCCAAGGAACACATGACCAAACAGAACCACATGGCGAAGACGTAAACATGGACTTAGACAGGGGAGGATGATCAGGGCGTGACAATAATAAACATTATGTAAAGTTTTCATACCAGTGATAGTTCAAAGTGCTTTACAGACAATTTTCATCAATAATAAAATAAACCTAATTAGTAAAGTTTAATTTTATGAGTTTTATTAAGATTCAGAGTTAAAAAGATATGTTTTTAATTGTTTCTTAAAAGTGAGCACTGAGCTCGACTGTTTGATGAAACCTGAACGGTTTTCTTAAGAGCTTCAGTAATAGAACCACTACAGCGATCAACTCTGCTTATAAAAAAACACATGAACAAGTTTCTCTGCATCACTCTGGGACAGAAAAGGCTGAACGATATTTGACGATATTTCTGAAACAATACAAATCTATATCAGTGACTGTGTTTACATGCGGGATAAAACAGAACTCAGAGTCTAAGATCACACCCAGATTACATGCCTCAGGTTTGATATTGGTAGTTAAAGATCCCGGACTGTCTCAAAGCATTTTTCTCGAAGTATCTCGTCTTGTAAACACAAATGAGGTTTTAACTGAAAGCTTAGTATATGCACATTCATCACATTTTAATTTATTTTATTTTCTGTAGTTTTGCCCTAGCTGTGTTTGGCAGGCCCCCTTGTGGCCATTCCACTGACTATGATATCTTCATAATCAAAGAAAAGGATATATAAAATATTATAAGATACAATCTCTGTTATCAGATGAAAAGACACTGTGAAATGTCCAGCGAGGTCCAGCAAAGTCTGTCGAAGGCATTCTCCAGCTCATTATGAACATTACTGATATTAGTGGTAAATTCTCTTCTTGTTTCAATCTGCTATAAATCGGAAGTAATCAATATAGTGCTTATCACTGGCAATATCTACAATGTCTAAGGGTTCAAACATTAAGTATTTCTATGAAATTTGCCTTCTCTATGCTTAACACTGTGTACATCTCCACTTCTGTGAAATTTCACATATGCCCACCCCGTCAGCTTGCTCACGCTGGTGTATTGTGTGGGTCTGGAGTAGGCTGAGCCTCAGGCTTCAATATCATGGATTACTCTTTCTGGAAAAGACCTTTTGAATTCTCAGTTTTATCTGAAATAATAACGCTGCATGGACAAAGCTGGCCATTCTTATTGGGACAATCAGTCTCTTTAAAGTCCTGCTGTGAGCACCAGCTATCCAGCTATCCAGGAGTAAAATCAATGCTCACCGCAACTACAGGTTCTAGTCTAATCTATTATTTTGAAAACAGTATTTGAAAACTCTGTCTTTTCTCCTGTGAAAGAGAATAAACTACATTGAAGTTATTCTGCCTGCATCTCGGTCCTCAGCCACAGAGCTTGTGGCTATTCACAGTCAGCAGTGTGTCTTTCAATCAGTTTCATTTGGCCTCCAAAGCTCATCCTTTCATTCCAACATAATGTGTATCCTATGAAAGCACACCTTCCTCTCTGTCTGTTCAAAGATTTGACCCTATAGATCACTCCACAACATGCCCTGCAGCCTTCTTTTCTCTCTACCTTCTTCTGCTTTAGGCTGACCCACGTCCCAGCAATCTAGTCTAGTAACTATTCTGTGGCCTAAAGTTTTCCATCCTCAGCTTTGCTAAATTATTGTGTATGTATATGCAAAAGACTGTCCTTCATTTACTTAATTTAATGTCAGCCATTAATTAAGTTACTTATTTCTGATTTCTGAGGTCATATACTAGATAAATCGCCTTCAAAAGGACGAGTAAAGTCAAAGGACAATCAGACAATCAGGTGTCTGTCCATCCTTCTGTTGTGAGAAAACAAATCATCACTCTGATTCTGAAAGGATGTGCAGCTTTCAAGAAGCTTTTACTATTAAAAGCAAACTGTCAAAAGTCTTGCAGCTCAATCAAAGAAACTGCATGTGTTCTCAGAGCAATGTAATAACCAGCCCAGTGTCCAGACCAGATCATGAGAAGCAGAAAATGCAACTTCTAAGATGGAACTTCAGAGGTGTGGAAAAATATCCCTGTAGATTTTTTTGAAAAACTAAAACCAAAGCAAAATGAATGCAAGCTGTAATAGAGGTGTGGACATAGTGTAAAAAAGAGAGTGGACACAGTGAACATGAGTAGCTTTCTGTGAATAACTTATACTCATTGGCTGTTTTGAAAAAAAAACAAAACTAAAAAAATACATGAAAAATTAAACAAAAAGAAACAAAAAGAGCTAAGCTTAGCTAAGCTCACTTGCTGTAGAGCAGACACACTTTCCAGTTTTCAACATTGAAGTCCGGTAAGAACATAAGCTACATGTTCTGACCAATGAGTATATACAGCAAACGTTTGGGTACCCTGATCAAATTACATTAACACACTCTCTACAATGTACACCCTTCTGCACTTTTTGCTGTACAATTACAGTTTATAATAATAATATTAATAATATTAATAATAATAACAACAAACTTTGAATAGGCTATGTTAAAAATGTTTAAATTAGCAGAAAAAGCTAAATAAATATTGGACAAAGCCAGCTGTGAACAACATTTCTTAAAAAATTCAATCAAACCTTTCATTTTACTATTATTTTAAGTATTTTATTAAAGTAAAAAGGTTTGAAAGGAAAAAAAACATAAATCTTTGTATAAATAAGACTGCTGCTGTTAGAAATGCAGGTCCATGTAGATTGTACATTTGAATAGTCAGCAGTATGTAAAGGTCTGATGAATTTGGCAAAACAAATGAGCTGAAAATCAGTTGAGTAATAAGGAAGTTACGGCTGATTTTCCAATGAGAACTCATCATTTATCAATGTATTTGTTTACGACCAGACCTTGACCGTATCTACATGACCAAAGTGTATATCATCTTATGGCAACGTGACACATTGTATGTCTGCTTATATTTACAGTCAGTCAACAACTTAACTCTTAATTAACAACTGGAATGTAATTTCAAGAGTTGTATCTACTGTAAAGTAAATGGAAGCTTTCGCGAATGTTTGCAAGGAAAAAATAACTAATCTTTTTATTAAATAAATATATTTCTCCAATCTATGTGCACCAGTAGCAACAGAAGATGTTACGAATTTGCCAGGTGAATGACGTGTGTCTATATTGACCCTATACACAGTGAAACAGATGGTTTCAATTGGCCAAAAAAACTACAAAGATCACAGCAGACATTAGTTAAGTCTTGGATCAGTAATCAGACCTAAACCCCATTCTCTTTAGCTAAAGAGAAGAGTTCACTGGACCTGGAGAGACTCTGTATGAAGAAATGATGTTAAATCCTTTGTCATGTGTTGTCTGGTGGTCTCATAAAGCATTATAGCAGATGATCTTCACAAAGGGAGGCTGCGCAGAGTGCTAATGGAGGCCAGAATTTGTGCCGGATCCTGTTTCCTGTGGATGTTGTGTGTCAGCTTACTTTCACTTAGAAAATCAACAAAGCATATCAATTCACCAGGGGTGTTCAAACATTTGCATATGACTGTATAATATATACAGTCAAGGGCTTCAACTCCTCGGCGATTGTAGCCCCCTGCTCTCGCTCATACAGCTTGTGAATTCTTGTTACAATAGAGGTTCCCAGGGGGAACTAAAGCATTCCACTTTGCTATTGCTTTTGTTAGTTTGTAGGTTGTTGATTTAACTGTAGTTTTCATTTGAGCACTGTCCAGCTTTGTCTGATGCTGCGAATGTATCATTTGAAAGCTGTATTTGGCAGATTTGAATGTATTTTTGAATTTGAATGTCTATTATCAACATACCACTTTTACAAGCATGTATCCACGCAAAACTGATGGGAACATTGTTGCTGTCCAAGATCTCTTACAAGGTTTCAAGCAAGAAATTCATAAAATACATCAGAGCCTATTTGCGATATAAAAGAGCTCATGCTGAACTCGGAATGGTCAACGTGTGCAAAACAAACAAAGAAATAAACACTGTTCACTGAGACTTTCATCAATGCCTGAAATGGAACATTGTAAATGAACTGCGAGAGAGAAGACAAATGAAAAGCACCGCTGTAAAAGCAAATTACATGCACCACCACAGGCCTACTGCCGCAGTGCGCTAATGTATCCATTACTGCCTTCGTGCCTCCATCCATAATGTGATGCTATGATGAAGTGAACGCTTCAGTTAATCCCAGTAATCCTGTACATATTGGTTTAGTGAGATCCAGATAGAAACACAATCACCAGAGCGATATGATGCAGCAGAGTGTCCTGCGATGACAGGGCTGATGGATGTGGAACTTCATGATGAATCCCCAAGTGCATTATCACAGAGAGAGTCTCAGACAGGGACTTTGTCCTCATTTCAGCAAAGTCAATAATAGTGCTCTGATTTTCACAGTGGCAAAGCTGTGGCGGTGGCGGTGGCAAAGCAGTGGTAGACGATTGGTTCTGTTCACGGAAATATTGTCTGCATTTTGGAACCGAGCGTTGAGCCTTAAAATGTAGTAATAATAGTAGAATTCTAGCAAAAACCTGTAGATAACAAGTATGACCCATAAAAGTCTCTTCAGGGGCTCAGTTGCACTTAACTTTAAAATTGTACTTATCTTTCAAAGACTGTTTTGGACCAAATAAACTCGGCTGTTCAAATTTGAGTATTTTCAAGTCTTGACTATTGATATTTACTTGCGTTTTCTATCAACAATCACTAAAGCACACATACTTGACATCTATTTGTGTCTGATTTAGCTAACAGCCAATGCCATTGGTGAAATTCATTTAGAGCAGGTATCAAAGGTGGAGTGGAGGGTCATCTGGGACCACCTTAATTTCTTGGACTTAATTAAACTCTTGGACTCTTGAACAAAACCAAAATTCTGTTGGGTCCCTGAACTCATTCTGACATGATGTTGTCATTGTTTAGCGTGTTTCACCCACAATTGGTGAATGTCTGTCTTTCTAGAGTAACTGCAGCATTGATTTGCCTTAAGATAGTAGCTGGTTCATCCAGTTTATAGCCTAGTAACTGTAACAATGCCTGAAAAACCTCTGATACAAGTTTATATACAAACAATACAGCCACATGTTTGAATCAATTCAATCCTTTTTAAATGGAAGCCCATTTCTGCCAAGCAAATGAAAAACTTCATTCTACAGTGCACCACCACTAGATGTGTATTCATTAGTAAAGCATGTAAAGTTTAAAAGTATGTGGTTTGGGGCTTTTATAACCCTTCTCTGCTTAAAATATTAACTGATTTTCTTGATTTAGTGTGTAAAAATAATGACTAATAATATGAAGAATAACTATTTGGTTTTTGGGGCGTGTCTGCGTAGGTTTCCTCCCCACAAACATTTGAGCTGCAGATGCTAAATTGTCCCCAGGCGTGAATATGTATGCCTGCGTATCTGCCCAGGGTGTTTCCCGCCTTCTGCCTGATGAGCAAAGTGATAGTCTCCAGGAGGATAATCAGTTTAGATGGTGAATGAATGAATGTTATTTTGTATGTATATAGTCTTATTTGTTTATTTATTTATTTTCTTGCTGCAATTTTGGCTCTCGTGTTGTCTGTAATTTTCCTCTGCACTGCAAAGCACTGTGAGCTGCATTTTAAATAGATAAGAAGTGCTTTGGGAACACACTTGCCCCAACAATGTACTGATATAATACAATTAAAATAGTCTGCTGGCACTGCAGTGGTTAATATGGTGAGAATTAAATTTTTTTGTTAGAAAGTCAGTACAAAAAAGTAGTACAAACTTAGGGTGCAGAACAGAAACTGATGTGTGGAGTCATAATAAACTGTTCTTATTCAATGATGCTTAACAATATAAATCTTATTAGAATGCTAGTTAACTGTGCGTATGCTGTTATCAGCAGTGAGAGGGAAGCTAAAGGCTGTTTTATAAATGTTGCATACAGGAGGAAATTAAACGTAGGGCTTCTCTTATACTCTAGCGAGACCTTTATGAGGTAAAAGGCCACAAGGTGAACAGTTACTTTCAGAGAAGGAAATGAAGTAAATGTGAAGATCTGCAAAAACCAGCCACCTTTTTCAAGATTCATCTTGAGGACAGTAAAAATGACTTGATTATTCAGTCGTGTGTATCAGTCACTGACTTCACACATCACACATATGTTGAACAAGTTGTAACAGTGTAAGCAACAACTACAGATATAAATAGTGCAATATGAACAGAATTGTGAGTATAAATAGAACTGTATAGGTATGAAATTACAAAAATAGATGTGCAAAAATGAGTAGTGCAAAAGTAATAGGACAGTGCAGTGCAGTGAGTGCAATAATGAGGCTAAAGTGAGGGTGTAGAGTTCAGCAGGGTCACAGCCTCAGGAAAGAAGCTCTTCCTGAGTCTGTTGGTGTGGAAGCGAAGGCTCCTGTAACGCCTGCCGGATGGAAAGCGCCTTTTTGACCATGGTGGAGGAGTTCAGTGACCAGGTGAGATCCTCCGAAACGTGGATGCCAAGGAACTTGAAGTTGGACCTTCTACCTTAGCTCCGCTGATGTGGATTGGAGTGTGTGCCTGGTTCCTTGACTTTCTGAAGTCCACAACATGCATGTGTTTGGACTGTGGGAGGAAACCAGAGCACCTGGAGGAAACCCACAAAAGCACGGGGGGAACATGTAAAACAACAAAGAACGGCCCGGACCAGGAATCCAACCTAAATCGTCCTGCTGTGACGTGAATAACCACTGCACCACTGTACCACCTTTTTTCTAATACGAATAATAGCACCAATTTAAAGAATTTAGACAACTTACAGTGACAGCTAATAATATTGCAAGGTGTTACCACTTATCATACCAAAGCAAAAGCAAAAGTAATAAAAATGAATGAATTGGATGACTTGTGCATCATTTCTCCAGCAACAAGAACTACAAATTGTTCACTTCACTATAAACTACACTGTAAATTGGTCACTTATCTCATTAGACTCATCTAAAAAAAAGTTTTAGGCTAATATTTGCTCTTTTACTTTGTCATGAGAAATTAATTTGCCAGTGTTCGGTACACCTTAATTGGCTTTAATTTACCAGACCTTTCTAGAGACTCTTACAATTAGCTCCTCCGTCTGTTACAATACCCTATAGGGTTCATTGTCATTGTTACAAGGTCATTGTTTAACCTGCTCTACCTACAAAAAAAAATTAAAAATCAGCAAGCCTCTGTTTTTGTCTTTCAACTAGACCTGCAGCACTGTCTCAGTGTGGCGCTGTAGCTAATTGGTTGAGCCAGTTGGTCCTCATAGCCTAGCAGATGTATGTATGCTCAGAATACTTTTGAAAACCTACAATATACCGTAGCACATTTGTAAATCTGAAAAGCAGCCTAGTTTTCCAAGAGTTTGGTGGAAAGACTGACTTGTTACTTTTTTCTCAAACTGAAGACAGAAGAGAAGATGTGCAAGATCTCAGTTAATGTGTGAAAAAAACTCAGGACCAAATTAGAAGAGAGCATTTCCAGAAGAAGCATCGTTAAACCAAACATTTTGTTGCCACTAAAGTGTTGATATAGCAATGAGTTAGCAGTAACAGTCTTCATAAAACTGTATCAGTGCATCCATGTAAATAAATAAATAAATAAATAAATAAATAAATAATACATATTGTACATACTTCAATATGGTCATCCACGCATTGTTACATGAAAAAATAATCTTGTGCTATAAAGACATTTAAGTCAATACTGCATGATACTAGTAAGACTGGATGTGCTAAAGCTCACAACCATTATCAGTTTTTGTAGGGTGTATATTTAGAGTCCTTTCACCACAAATGTTGCAGCTCAGTGTGGAAATAGCTCCCCTGGCCCCCATTGATGCAGATGAATAATGACTTGGCATCACTGATGGTCTTTTCAGCTTTACTGTGGCTCTTTATTGTGATGTTCTCACATTCATGGCCACTCAGATTGTTTTTACTGCTTGCCCCATGAATAATGCAAACTGGTTATCATGTTTTGATCTGTGTTGTAAACTGTATAAGAGATCTTTAGCGAGTTGGAATGAGTAAGACAGTGTGAGTGTGAACACATAAGCATGTGCACACGCTCTGTTTGATTCAAATTCAAAACGAGATAGTGACGCATCTAATTATTGAATTCAGCTACTTTAAGCAGTTAAGGCTCCACAGAACAGCACTGCCAATAGAACTGCCAATAGACATTCTGGGCCAACAGCACATCAGCTTAAGATCACTATGCCAAGTGCAAAATGTTGGCAAGAGGAGACTAAGATAACCATGCCCAGTGCAAAGTATTGGCAAAAGCAGCCTTAGATCACCATGCTCAGAGCAAAGAGTTGGCTACAGGAGCCTAAGATTGCCATGCCCAATGCAAAGCGTTGGTATAAGGAGACTAAGATACCATGGCCAATTCAAAGTGCTGGCTAGAGGAGCCTAAGATCACCATGCCCAATGCAAAGTGTTGGCTAGAGGAGCCTAAGATCACCACGCCCAATGCAAAGTGTTGGCTAGAGAAGCCTAAGATCACCACGTTCAATGCAAAGTGTTGGCTAGAGAAGCCTAAGATCAACATGCTCATCGTCTCTGTCCAATGAAAAACACTGGATGATTTTGAGTTTTCTTCATCGTTTGAACACAGCAATGGTTGTTTACATTGTGTCAAAATTTCATGATGACTGGACCAATAGAAATGCTCCAAAATAGTTTCTAAAAAATTCTGATTCCATTGTCTTACATTGAAAGTAAAGTATGTATTTAAAATGTGTATACCTATATATACATATATACATACATATAAACCACAACTATGCAAAACAAATAATTCATTCCATCATTTGAACAAAGCAACATACCCCATGTCAAACATAATAATTATTGGATGTGTCTTACTGACTGGCTGACTGACTGACTGAGTGATTGCCTCATTCACTCAATTGTTCACTCACTCATTCACTCACTCACTCACTCACTCACTCACTCACTCACTCACTCACTCACTCACTCACGTTTAGCAGGCTCTGTGTTCCTCCCAGGGGGTGCTATTAGCACTCAAGTCATAGAGGGTGCTTTGCCTCAGTGATACCATCTGCCCTTGTTTCAATATAGTGTGAGAAAGGAAATGCCCAATACTTTCTCAAGCTGTAAATGTACCAACAAAAAGATCTATTAAATTATTTACACAGACAAATCTTACAATTGGGATTTTTTCCTCCACCTCTCGCTGCCTCCGTAGATAAGTAGAGAGATAGAGGAGAGCGAATGTGCACACACCTTGCATGTTGAAAAGCAAAGAAAACAGTACACTCGATGTAAAAGCAAAACTATGTGTTGTTCTTTGTCAAGGACATCTCTACTGCTAAAGCTCCAGTGATGCAGGATGGAGAAATCAAGACTGAGATAAGTGGCCTTTCCTAGATTGCAGTAATTCTTGATTTTTTTAGAAGGATGTGGTGGCATTTTCTGTCTTCTTCGTTTTTCATCTAGATCATCCTTCCACGAAAAGATCCATATCGGCTCTTATTGCCAAGCGCTTTAAGAGTAGCCTTTTCACTGACCGCCACATGCTCGTTCAGATTTACGTAAGTGCAAAACTCAAGGCTGAGAGAAAGAAAGAACACCTCTCTGTGTATGTTGCATAAGATGTGCCCTCTATGACCCACAAGAAGAATGTCTACGCCACTCTTGTGGATATGAAGGTTAGTGCACGAATGCAATAAAAGAGCCTGGCCTTGAGGGATGTACAAGAGCCGCTGGAAACACAGCCACTTTTGATTGTCTCCTCCCTCCCTGCGTGTGTGTTGTTTCTCTCTATTGATGCTTGCCAGGGGCTTATCAGCTGTGAACTGAAAATTGCAGGGAACAGACATCTTGTTCCTCTGTTTTGTTTATATTGCATTGTGTTTGAAATGAATTGATTGCTGCCTTGAAAATAAAGTTCAACACGTCAGGTTTGCCAGTACCAATTTCTCCCATTTTCACTCGGCACACACTTTCAACAGTATAGAAAGTAAAGAAAGCAAAAATGAGTTCTATGAGGTGATGCCACAGAAGAAACACCTTGTAGTTGATGTGTAGTCCTAGGTCTTAATCGGTTTGCTCCAAGGACAATCATTACTTTAACATTTCCGTTCTTTTTAGAACAAATTAGGAAAGCGATTACTCATTATCTCATTAACTCATAATAGCATCCTACAGTAAACTGTAGATTTGGAAGGCTAGTAGTTCTGGCAGTTGCTTGTTTGTATTGATAAGGGTATGTTTTTAACTCTGTTGTGACCCAGCCTAGGGTCAGGTGGAAAAAAACTCTTTCTCCAGACCTGCTGACAGACCAAACACCATTTACACCACAAACTGCAGGTCTGCTTTTGAAGTGTAAGTCAAAATAATGAATAAAATAACTAAAAGGTGCAAAAACTAACCTAACCTGAAAACCAAAAGAACCCAAACAGGCAGGTGACCTAATAAAATGGTACGTGTCTCCTACTTCCACCACAACAGCGTTCACACATTATAACAATCAAAGCAAAGCCTTGAATAGAGTATAAGGAGCTGGGCTGGTCTGAGCAGGTGTGCTTCCAGCTCAGAGGGGAGACAATCCTGAACATCTCCTAAGACGATGGTTCTAAGAAGGGTTATACAAGAGGGTTATTCATGGACCTCAACAAAAACGACTGCAGGCAAACACTCAGAAACGTCATTAGTACCAGATAACACAAATAAGACAACACATGCACACAGGCTGTGGAATTTCACTGTTTGTGCATCAGTAAGCAGCAAGTTGTGCCTACATATAGCTACATATAGGTAAATAATGCTGAATAGCATTGTGACTTGCAATCTAAACATATTACATAGAGATATTAAATTACATTACACATTACACATGAGAAATAAAGTGTTAGAAGTCCTGCCTAAGGAACATGGTGTTCTTAACATGTTCAGGGAATCAGAGTTGAGTCATGAGCCATGTGGAAGAAAGAAGACTGCCTTTTTAAAGTTAAACGGTTTTTTTTTCGATTAAAAGTTTTCCTGCAACTGTACTCCTTTGCCAAGAACCACATTAAGAACGTACAGATTTTCTGGTTTAGGCTGTTGGACGGTTTGCAAAGAGTGTTGGTGCTTCCTACACACTGGCCATCCTTCACACTGTTTCAATCATATTGGTGACTTTTCAATACATAGTTCAGCACATAGTGTGAAGAGAAGCATTTGTCATATAACTATTTTTTAAGGATTTCTGCAACACCTCCAAGAGTGCTGCTTGATGCATCTGTGATGCATTCTGTGAATGTGTTATCCAGGGCCACTCAAACTCCAAAGCAGACTCAATATCTCCCTTCTTACACCAGACAGTATAGCGCTTCTACCTGACAGAATATGGTAATTTCAGAAGAGTCAGGCTTTCCTATAGCGTTGCACTTTACTTGCCTTGCTTGCCTTTATGAGACAGAGTGTCACATAGTGTTTTCCTGCTAGAGCATACCCAACAGGACTGGGTTTTCCAAAAGTACTTTAGCTATAATAGGATAATACGAAGAAGTGAGCATCCCAGCACCAGTTAAGATGTGCTTAATATTAAGATGCTCTAGAGAACCTAGATATGTCATTGCGGGGTGCAGAGAGTAAAATATTAACTGTGTATATGACACAAAACTACAATTTTGGCATAAATACAAAATATAAGATGTAAATATGATAAAATACAGCTTCAAATCTGCTAATCACACCTATCTGAGAAATGTGTGGGTGTGGCTAATGAGCAGCTTGATTGACAGCTCTGCTAACCTGCTCCGCCTCTCATACGGACCTAAATTATTATCCAGTTTTTCTGTAGAGCTAACTGGACAAAAAAGGTCACAGAACAACAGACATGCAGACGGACAAATGAACAGATGAATATGTATAAAGTGTAAAGGCTCATTTATATTCCTTTTACATACAATATTAAATATGTTGGACCAGATGAACGGACAAGTGTGTGAACGAAGGAATGTTAGTGCATGTTTATGTGACTTGTGTGTTTTGTGTGGGCGGGGCCAGAGACATCAGCCTTGTGATTGGTTAGGAAATGCTTACAGAGTGTTGCCCACTGCCAGTTCACATGAAGAGGAGAAGTACATTGACGTACAGCAGACATTTATTTGACTCGGGAAGGTATTTCTAACACATATATTTGTGGCCCAGAGGAACGAGATGAACTTAATTGGAATGAAAATGCAGGTTTAGATTCCCTGAGGCTTTAAAGAGTAAGGGTCTGCACTACAGCAGCTTACTGCTAAATCACCCAACCTTTAAATCAGTCTTATAGCAGTCAACGGATACTTTAGGTAAACTAACATGCTATGGGCTTAGTTTTATTCCCAAAGCAACATCATCTGTATATTTTCACAGCAATCAAATCAATATGACTCATTCTTTTGTACTAGTAAAGAAAGTTTTTCATTATAAGTGTTAAAATAAACCCACAACTCAAATGGTGAAGCGTACTTGTGTGAAAGGTGCTATATAAGTATGTTCACTGTTCATATACTAGCATTTTAACGTATTTCATTTGTAAAACCTTCTCCTTCAAACAACATAGTATTATATTTAATTGTTTGCATTGCTTTGCCAGATTTTAGTTTGTTTGCTTTGATTTAACTGTTAGGAACTGTTACAACTAGCCCCTCAGTCTGCAACAGACAGCCTGGGTATGTTGTAGCATCAAGACTCATGCCATTCTCAGCTGAATTTTTCATAAACAGTAGATCCTAGAAACAAAGGTTACAACTGCTGTTTTGTCAATTTGTCAAGTGAAAATATTTGCTGACTGCAATATATTGCCATATTACTATTATTATAAAGCCAATTAATGTATGGTGTTAAGATGTGTTTAATTTGCATTGTATGGGTTTACACATTAAAACATTAAAACTGTCTTCATTTCTTAGAAACGGTTTACAAGGAGTTTTGGTGCTTCCTACACGCTGCCCATCCTTCACACTGTTTTATACATGTTTGTGACTTTTCAATACATAGTTCAGCGAAGAGAAGAGAAGAGAAGCATTTGTGAGTAAATGGCCATTGTTCTGTTTGGCAGGGGCTACTCCAGAACCAGGACTGGAGTTGGAAAACACTGACCTAAGCCCTGACGCAGTGTCTCAGGGGGCACAGGGTGCAGACAGCACAAAGGAATGGCAGCTAGAGTCCATTTACAGACTGATTCCCCAGCCTGCTGCAAAGCCCATTCGTCAGCAGTCAATGCTGCTCACCTCCCTCTCTTCACTGCACTGTGTTTGTGGTAAGCCTTTTGAGGTCCCTGGGGTTCGGTCCTGTACTAATGACTCAGAGTGAAGGACATGGCCTGCCTGGGGAGGTTGGATTAAAATGAGAGTCTAGCAGGTTGATGCCTGGGGCTGTGTGGCTTTCTGAACGTGGCTCAATACTCAGGCTGTAAAGCTACACGTGAAATTGGGGCGGAAGCTTGAAAGATGGACTGAAGTGACTGAAGTTGGTGGGACTCCTTTGAAGGAAGTTAGGTTGAACGTTTGAGAAGCTCTTCCTCCATAGAGAAAAGACAAATTGTGCTGTTAGCCAAAAGTTGTTGATGAAATTCTCTCATATATGATAAGATGAACTGATATCTCTGTGCATACACCCAAAAGGACATGATGCAGTACTCTGGCTGGTGTCTATGGCACGGTGGGTAACAGAGGAAGCACAGAGCGGCTGAATGCTGCTGTGCTGCTGCTATTGCCACTGACACCAGTAGTGTGAGAGTTGATGCTGCATGCCCTGAGGAGATCTGCAACACTGGGGAGGAGGATGCGACACTCAGGTACTCTGCTCTGTATTCTGTACTCTGGGGTGGTTCTGGGGGAAAAGGACGAAGCCCCTAGAGAGGACTGCCAGGGCATGCAGCCCAAGTGCGCTTGTGTTTACTGGGACAGCAGACTTTTCGAGTCCAAGAAAAAATTAACAACAAGCAAGTGTCCTGACAACAATGAAAGCTGAATTACAAGCGAAAGGTAGACACATCGTGTCACATACACAATGTGTATATGTCTTGGGTACCTAAGCTGATTGTTTAAAAGCCTTTATCTTAGCAATAAGTGTATTTTCTCCAGTAAGAACACCAGATATCATTAGAATAGATGTAAATAATCCCACCATAAATAATAATAATCATAAATACAATAAAAAGTAACATAAATAACTTATTCTTATTGTTCTCCAGTTTGAAGAACGTGTAGTTCCAGGTTTCTCCTGGATGCTCCAGACATTGTATGAATGTATTCAGTTCCTTCATCAACAATCTTGATTTAGCTTAATGAAGTACTGAGCAGGGCGGCACGGTGGTGTAGTGGTCAGCACTGTCGCCTCACAGAAAGACGATCTGGGTTTGATCCCCAGTCCCGGGCCGTTCTGTGTGGAGTGTGCATGTTCTCACCGTGCTTGAGTGGGTTTCCTCCGGGTACTTCAGTTTACTCCCACATGTTCAAAGACATGCATGATAGGTTGATTGGTCACTCTTAAAATTGCCCGTAGGTGTGAGTGTGTGCGTGAGTGTTTGCCATGCGATTGGCGAACTGTCCATGGTGTACCCTGCCTTCGCCCGATGACGCTGGGATTGGCTCCAGCCCCCCCGTGACCCTGCCTAGCGGGATTAAGCAGCAGATAATGGATGGATGGATGGATAGAAGTACTGAGCAGTCAAAGCAGGTATTACAGGATAATTATAAACAATACTGGCCTGCCACAAGAAAAAGCTTGGAAAGGGTAACATAAACACAGTGAGATACAAAAACCCGCTACTTACTGTATTAATATTTCCTGAGCAAATAAAAGCAAAAAATAGCAGATATATATAAAGTTACCATTTTGGAGATTATTGTGTTTCTTTGGACAGCGACGAATATATTGATTTAATGACCACACAGTGCAGCAGATGCTAATATTATTTCAGGAACTGAACAAGTTCTGTTGTCTGTCCTATATCCATTTCACAACTCAAGGATAGAACATGAGCCAGACAAAGTGTACATTGCCAAATCATGATTTTTCCCTCATCTGAGATTAATGTGGCAGAGAGTGGGGGTTGTTGGCTGAGCAGAGGAGTGTGCATTGCTGAAGTAAACAGTGTTGCGCACATGGGTCCTCTCTTCTTCAGTTTTCACTGAAGACCACGTAGCATAACTTTTAAAAGTAGGACCTGCTGCACCAGGCTCTGGCAATAACACCACCTGCTGTTATATCTAGCACTGATTACGAAACACAGGAAAGGAAGTCATATTTAGTCTGAAAATACCTTGTTTTCAGTAAGAGTTTTAAAAGGTGCTTCACCCTCACAAACGTTTTAAGAACCTTTTATAATTTAAATCTTCGATAGTAACCTTGAAGGGTTTCTCCTTGAACCTTCACATTATTTGAAGAATCTTAAAACTTTCAAAAGCTTCTTCACACTCATTTATCTCATCTCTAAAGAACCATCCAGTGGGAACTAAAAGTGGTCCTTCTGTGGAATTATGCAAAGAAACCTTTTAGTGCATATCTTAGTGCACTAAACACTTTAGTCGTGAGTTTTCCCTTCCTGAAGGTGACCTAACCATGTTGGCACAGCTTTTAACAAATATTTGTGTTTGCCAACACCGTTGTGCCACGAGTGCAGAGCTGTGGGGCCTTGGGACCTAAAGAGGCTTCAACTGCCAGCCAACTCACTTGCTCTGGGCTCACGTTCACCCTATATGTTTGCCACGCTGTGTCCCTTTTCAACAAGCCTTAAGTGCAGGGAAGCCCAGTGGCAGAATGAGGGCAGAATTGCCCCTCACATATGCTTGCTCAACTCTTAACAAGACAGATTGCCCTCTGCAAAGTGATAGGCACCCTCTGAGTATACGCTAACATGTGGCCGATTTGTAATGATGGATTGCTTGTCAAACGGCATATTGTGTCTGTTCAACATTCAGAGCAGCACAATGCCTCTCCCTCCATTCCACCAATTTACAGCATTTTTAGCACTTTATAGCTGTTGCAGATGTTGTGGCTTCCGTAAAAGCTAAAAGCCTCGCAGACCCCTGCCGTGCGTCATCATTCAGGCCAGATCACACTTTTACCCAGCACATGTTAAGCAGCTGTAACTGTCAGCAGCTCTGATCGTTTCACTGGTCTGTAACAGGCTTCGGGGCCTGCTGTCTAGATGGTGATAAACCACCGTGACGGTTTAGGATGTGCACTCACTGACAACTCAGTCATCACAGAGAAGCCATGGAGCAAAGATTCGGGAGGTGAGGCTGCCATGGCATCCATGCTAGGAATAATCACACTATATTGGGGGTGCGCAGCCATTTGCAACCATACTCGCGTACTCACACGAACACAGTCATTAAAAGAATTGTTGTGTTAGAATCAGAACCCTATTTATGGAAGTTTCTCAGAAAATAATTGGCCCTTGTCATTAACGAGTCTTCTGTTAATTAGCTTGTTAGCGTTGGTAACCTCAAGCGCACCCTTGTGGTTGTTGGCGAAAACAGCCTGAAGAGTGACCTATAGGCACTTCAGTGCTTTTCCTTTGCGTGAGCTTTCTTTTATGTCCTGCTGTAAGGCAGACGCATGCAGCTCGGATGAGATACCACTATCCCATAGAGAGAAGTGGCTGAACAGAAAACATGGAATTGCATCTACATTTCAACATTGGAACTAGTGACTGTGTCCGTGTTAACAACCCCCAGTGACAATTATAATTCATTTAAAAATAGAGTTTTTTCAAAGCACCTTATTTATTGCAACATAACATAGATGATAGTTAGAAACCTGGCTGTTGACCTGCTCTGGTTAAACATGGCCGCGGATGAATGCACAAGATTGACAGTCACTCAGTGGGACCCTTCTGATTACTAAGGCTATAGTAATAATTCTTGTGAATTTGTGAAATTTTCATATTATTTTTCCTGTTTTCCCATTTCTTACCCAGAATCTCCCCTAGCTTGAGCATAGAAGAGTCTTTCTATTTGTAGGCGGTTGGGAGCGGCAGCCCATGCTCCCTCGGGTACCGTAAGTACAACATGTCATGTCCGTCCTAAGCCCTGTCTCTGTCCCAGCGGGTCCTGCTTCAAGGACATGGGCCCGTCCGCCTGGCTACCACAAGCGCCAGCACGCTGCATTAGCATAATGGGTGTGAAAACAGCAACTTGGAACAGCTGCTCTTCCTCCGTCCCCTCCTCCTCACCCACTGGGCTTCCTTTCGAACAATATTATGCATTTTTGATCGCTCTGCCAATTTAACAGTAGTCAGTATAGTGGTCCTATTATTGTTCTACCAGTCTGAAGAGGGGGATGGTTGGTTTCTCTGTACATATGTATAGTCTGTTAATACATGCTTGTTTTCCTCGGGTAAGCAGTACTGTGAAGCAGCTTGGTGCCCAATGGACATTTATTCACTGGACTGGAGAGAACATTGCTGACCTGGGTGGGGGAAGTTGGGCATATCCATGAAAAAATTATGTTATGCTATTTAAAATGCTCAAACTAAAATTTGAGCAATGGTAATTGTTTAGCCTACTTTGCCCACGAAACGAGAAGCTTCTGTCTTTGGTATTTTTAACTTACTTGGTCTGCCTCTGGGTGGTGCTGCAGCAAATACATGCACACAGTTGGTTCTTTGCAGCCTAGCAACTGTAACCAATGCCTCTGAAAAAGTTACAATATGCCGTAGCATATAAATCTAAACTTGCCCAATTTCCCAAGAGTTTGATAGAAAGAGTGAACTGTTACTCATTTCTCAACTGAAAGAGATGTGTACAATCTTAGTTGAAGAAGTGTGAGGAAGAGTCCATTATCGAGCTAGAAAAACAAATTTCCAAAATAAGAACTGTTGATTTAAACATTTAGCTGCAATTGAAGCATGTGTGAAATGGCAAGTAAGCAGCCAGCCAATGCTGGAGCAGTCAGCCAACATGGGACCCCAGTGGGTATTTCACACAGGGTGCTACCTCATATCAATACAATTCTGATATATATTAAGCCTTAAAATGACCTAAATGCAAACAAATCACCTGCGATTTAAGGCTAAAGTGTTGGTTTAACGAAATACACAACAAATAACATAATTAGACTACAATTCTAGATTAATTGTAATTCCTTACTGTTTTTAAATTCATTTTAAAGTAATATATAAACAATGCCAAACTGTTCATATATGGAAAATATGCTGCAAATACATAATTTTGAATCCATTATTTCTGTGATTTCTTGAGAACTGACTCATTTACAGCTACAGTGACTTATCTCCTCACAGTGAAGTTCTAGAGAGTGTTTTAGAGAGTTCTTTTCGAATGAGGTAATGCAAGACAGTCAATCAAACCAGAAGTTGTTTGTCTTATATTAGTCTTAAAGGCACAGTCACTGGGAACAGTGGAACTTTGTTTGAAGAGCCATTATTGGCTGAGGAGTAAATACTGTACCGTACTGTCATCAGATTCACCTGACTGGAGAAGGGGTCCAAAGCACAACCCACATTTAAAATTTGTAACATTGCATCTAATTACACTGTCCACCGTGCTACAAATCTTACACGCATAGTGTCCGTTTAACACTGGGCAGCTGTAAGCTAGTATTCTTATGTGACTTAATTTGCTTTAATGTTATGTTTTCCTATCATTTTATTATAGAATCAGATTGAATCCATTCCTTTTCCTTCCAATAGCAAATCCAGCACTGGCTGCTGGTACTTGGAAACAAATTAGTGGCATCTTTAACAGCTTGCCATTGTGCTGCTGGGAGTCAACCATATAAGCAAATAGTAGAGCTCACTTTCTTTTACTGTAAACAGCAGCTTCAGCAGAACAATCAGTCATGTCACCATCTAGATCACGCAAAAGCTCTTGCTGGTTGTGTTCTGGCTCATAATGTTTGCGTTCGTATATTAATCAAAGCAGCAGGTGCAGTCACGGGGAAATCAGTATTGCATTAACTCAGAGTTAGATTTACTCCTACAGAGTTTAATTGAATTTATTTCTTCAATAGTTCGCCCCGAATCCACCCCTGCTGATTTCAGTGTCTTGCCGTTGTGAAGGAAAAATGTTTGGATAAGCTAACCAATAGATGTGCTAAATGTATGAGCAAGTGTTAGTTTCTGTCAGCGCCTTCCTCTTCCCAAAGAGTAAGTGTGTAAAAGGATGTGTGAGTGCGGCATGGCGGGCGTTCTCTGAGCTGTGGGGAGCTGCAGTCCCAGCAGGAGCTCAGTGAGCTGAGGATACACATGGTGTTCAGACAGACTGAAAGCAGTTTGAACTTTGAGCACTGTTCATTACCAGCAACAGACTTCCATCCTCAGACTGAGAAACACTTCTGAAACGTGGCTTGCTTGTTTGTTTATCCATTTGTTTTCATTATTATTATTACTAATATTATTATTATTATTATATAAGTAATAATTATGTAAACAAATGATAGGCACCTATCTTCACTGATACGGTACAAACATATGACATATCAGTGTCAGAGGAAATGTGTAAATGGGTGTGCTGGAGATATCTTCCACCACAGCATCAATGGTTTAAATTATTAACTTGTTCAGTGTTTATTAAATAACGTGAGGAATTTTGCTGGTAACAGAAAAAGGACAGCCTGTTGGAAACAAAGACATCAATAAGCATACATGTCTGGTAGAATACCAGCTTAGTTTTAAGCTAACTTATCAGTATTCAGTGTTTACTGTTGCAGTAGAGCTGTATAGTAGAAACCATAGCTTAGCTTAGAGCACTTTAAGCTGCAGACATGCTACACATATCAGAACATTTGATTTTGCTGTTGAATATGGTAATGTTGACCTGTTAGTACTAAAATTCATGTGATGCAGGAGCAAATGGGAGAGCTTGCTTGGCTGTATCTGCCTGGATAGCATAGAGGGGAAAAGGTATTAGGTACTTGGCAGTTGTTTACCACAAACATGTACTAGTTTCTACACAATTCTGATGAATACAGGCCACTTTCCTAAAGCAGCTTTACAGAATTATGTGTGTAATAACTCAGAGGTGCAATAATTTAAACTGTTTTATACAGTATGTTTTCACAGGCAATACAACTTTACTGTATTCATAAGAAATTATGTTTTTGTTTGAAATGATTGTATATTCTTTTATATTAATGGTTGCAACTGTAATACCGGCAATTTCCCTCTGGGATCAATAACGTATTTTGAACTGAATTGAATAAGATTAAACAGAGGCACATGGGTAATACAGAAAGAAAGATCTATGAGATAAACCAGTGATCCAATGTTAAAAGACACAGAATGTTAGATATGAGAACTCTGTAGGTAAGAAGACCAGTAGTGTAGTTTGCCACTTGGAAAATTAGTATTTTATAGTTTATCACCGTCAAAATGTGCTAGAACAACAAGTTCCTTAATATTTAAGTATAAATTATTTAAAGGCATTAAATTCTGATAGGGTTGCTCCGGGGCCAACATTACAAAAGCTGAAACTTTATTTCATCAGTGCAGGTTATACTCAATTATTAACAACATTACATCAGCTATGACTGTATATAGCTCCTAATGAAATAACCACCTTAATGTTTTTATTACATATGACCTTAAGACCCACACACTAGTGTTTTCCACTGATCTCAAAATTGTATTGTATGTATGCATCAGCAATTAGGGGATTGTGCTGAAAGTGGGGTGAAGCAGCTTAGTGCAGCCCTTAGTGCAGCCCTCTTATCAAAGTACTCTGCAACTCTGCGAGTTGCAATTTAGAGACCATCCTTCTATTTTTTCATTTTTCAAGTCAACAATTTTTCACACTCAGGAAAAAATGGAAAACATATTTATCAGAATGTTTGACAAACAAGTAAATATACAGTTCTGTGCAAAAGTTATATTTGCTCAGCAAAACACTTTTTTAAATATTTAAACTGTATTACTACAGCAAGTAGTGGTTTTACGTATGCCAGTGTTTATTTAACCACTTCCAATCTTTTTCTTGTGGAAACAAGCCAGTGTTATCATTGAATAGGTGCTTTGAATACTCAAATCAAGATTGCTGGTGAAGGTATTTAATACATTCATACAGTGTCTGGGGCGTCCAGGAGAAATCTGGAACTACACTTCGTTCTTCAAACTGGAGCTCAAGATATTATTTACTTCTTTCATAATAAGATATTTATATTATTTTGCATATTTATACAAAACTGCGTTCATTCCACAAAATACTTCTGCTTGTTTTGATAAATTACAGGTGATACATTATCAATATAGAACAAGTTTTTTTTACCAACATTGACAACTGCTCTCCTAAGGGTTGATATAGAAAGAATATCCAGTGATGATGTAGTGTAAAGTGATTGTGAACTGTGAATGAATTTCCAGTTTCCTGCAGTCTTTGATTTAGCCAGCTCTGATTAAAAGGATGGTTGGGGGGGGGAGCCATAGCCCTAAGAATAGGACTGGGTTGTCTAACTCCTTTACTGTCACTTGGGGGAATTACATGCCCCATTACTCACACAGTACCACTTATACAAGACAGGGACATCAGCTTGCATCTCCCATACAGAAAACATAGCAATCAGCAGGCTTCTCTAGTGTCTTTAGCCTCCTTTCTTATTCAGAACAGTAAGTCTGGCCACAGGCTGTAGTTTTAAGTGTGACAGCAATCATCCATCTCTAACCTGGGGTGACTTATGCGACACAAACGGTTATCCGTTCCTGGTTTTCTTTCTTCATTCAAAGCCCTTAAACGAACTCAGAGTGAGCGCCGTGGTAGAGGCCGGTATGAATCCCTGGGTCAATTTTATTAGACACTGATTGTTCCAGCACACTGCCATGCTGTTTGGTCTCAATGGCGCTCCTGCGCTCTACTTCCTTCTCCGTCACTTTCCTTTTCTCTAATGGTCTTCAATATAGCACGGCCCTGTCTACAAATGCAGCGGAAACATATTGCGTCTCAAAGCTCAGGGACAGTGAGTCCCAAAAATCCCCAAAAGTGAGTCCCAGGGAGATGCTGAAGTCTTCAGGGGATTTTCTGTATTCTTAGAAAGTGGAATCTAGTTGGAAGCAGAGGACAGTAGCACTGCAGCTCATGTCTCAATTCTTTAGAACTGAAGCCTAAAAGAGTCTGGCTGAACATATCTTCACATATATGATATGATTTGGTATATTGTATATATAGTCGCTGTCCAGAGAAAAACAAATATCTCCAAAAAGTATGTTTGCAGAAGATGGCAAAACATTAGTTACTATTTACATTATTTAAGGGGTTCTATTTCAAGTGATTCTTGAGTCTGTTCATCATGAAATTACTACAAAATGTAAATAACAGCTGCCATTTTCAAATAACAAACACTCAAAATTGAGAGAGGTGGAGTTACATTTTTTACAGTTCTTCTTTGGACAGGGATGATATATATGTTTACTGCTATCTACATGTGGATAGCCATTTCACACTCCTGGCATTTCCCAATTTCTCATCATCACTGCCCCCAAAATACAGTATTGAATTCTTGTTTTTGATGTCAAATTTATCATTTTCAAACATTGTCCTGGAATTTGATAATCATGTCTGAATCTGCTTGCTGTTATGTTATTTGGCAGTCATGTGTCAGTGTGGGATGGTCTCTGAAGTTACTGGCCATCAAGTCATGATAATAACAGTACACCAAAATAACATTATGGCATCACATGGCCAGTTATCTCAGCTTCTCTAGTTAAATTGAAAATTTATAGACATTATTGAGAATTTGATAATCATGTATGAATCTGCTTCCTGTTATGTTAGACGGCAGTCATGTGTCAGTGTGGGATGGTCTCTGAAGTTACTGGCTACCAAGTCATGATAATAACAGTACACCAAAATAACATTATGGCATCATACTGCCAGTTAGCTCAGCTTATCCAGTTAAATAAGGAATTTATATATCTTAAGATTGTTGATCTCAAATGGTTGTGAAGATGTTTGAGTTTAAACACAATACACTCGAGCAAGTTGTTGAACACTTTGGGTCTTAAATGCCTAATCATGTAACCATGTTTCCATTTGTTGTTGAATCTGTGCATTTACTGTATTCAAATAATATATGATCTTAGAAATAAAGGTCATGTGCCCCAATGTTAGACACTTGGTTCCCTGAGGAATTGTTTAATGGATGGTCCTTTAAACCAAAAAATAAATTAAAAAATGAATAAAGCCAAAACACTAATAAAAGTAAAGGGCCAGTGTGTTGGAGTAGTTCTACAAAGAACCTTACAGTGAATGTTTCTTTAGGAGAACAAAGTTAAAATCCTTCATGGCATCACTCCCAAACAACCGTTTGGCCTTTACCATTTGGATAATTTAAAAAGTGTGTGCTCCCCAATTCGGCATTGATTTTCCAGCCGTAACTTTGGTGAGAGTCTCTCTAAACAATGACAATAAATACAGCAGTCAGACTGAGACACAGGCCTTAAACACTTGCCAAAAGGCAATTTAGCATCAGAACAATGTTGTTTTAACTCCAAGGACCAGCTGTTCCTATGTAAGAAGACCTGGGGCACAGTATTGCACAATACTTTTCCTTTTTTTTTTTAAACGAGAGTGAAAAACACTTCTGTAGAATGCTACGGTGGGAACAAACGTCTCTTTATGAACACCACTATCTCTTCATGACTGAGCTTCCATTTTCTGTTTCGTCTCTGACGGCTCCATTCTTTCACTCTGCCTATTAAACCCTGTTCCTCACGAGTGAGCAGTTAGCGGGCGAGGCTACTCACACCATTCAGGCAAACTGTGGGCACAATTTGGAATGCGCTTGCATCCATCCTTACATCTGGCCAGACATATACAATACTACCCCTCCAAAACCAAACACCCCTAACTAAATACACTGCCCAACACAGAATAACATAGTAAATGTACATCTCGTGAGCAGCATGGTCATGCCTCAGAAGCTCAGGAGCAGCCATAAGCAGGCCCCTACAGTACTTTAGCCCGCAGTTTGAAGCTCAATTTTAAATACTGCCATAAAACTGCCAGGGCTGTGGTCTAAATTCAACTGGCATTGCATTGCGCTGCTTACAATCAACACATAAGCCATATGGTGCTATGTGTTCAGGCTGGAAGCTCACATCAAATGTTTACAGCTGCCCAATAGAACAAGACTGCCGTTAACTTTTACATTCCAACCGGTAGCAGTTTCATCAAAGCTAATAACAGAACGCAAGTACAGCAGGCTGCCTGCACTGCATCAATGCACTAGGCATACAGAAAGTCTGGCGTTTTCTTTTTTCCCTTCTTTTCTTTTTTTTTAGGGCACTTGTGCAAATGTTTGCATTGACACATAAAATTTTCCCTTAAAGCGGGAGTTTGCCTCGTGCAGCAGCGTCTGTCCTGAATCCTAATAAGCTCGAGCAGCCACGAGTCTGCAAATCCTACAAACTCTGCTTCAGATTACTGTTCATGAATATTCAAAGATAGCCTGCATACATAGGAAAAGGCTGTGAGCTATTTAAAGAGCACACTGTTAATTACTGGCCCCCCAATAAATGAGGATCATATGCCCGTTCCTCCATCTCACACCTTCTAGCATCTAATTAAGCCAAAGCTGCCATGGTTTCCTCATCGAAATTACTGCGAGGAGATCAATTAATTGCATTCTGAAATAGAGTTGGATGAATTAACATCTTGCGTGATGCAGCACTGCGTATCATTATAGAGCAAAAGAAAGCCATGGTGTTTCTCCTGATAGAGTGACAAAGAACCTTGCATTTATTCAGCCAAGGCTTCACCACGTAGCGTCGTGTGGAATTCGTAACGTGAGTCGCCTGAACAGTTTTTTTTGTGTGTGTTTGTCAGAAATGACTGTCTACAAAAAAAAGGTATGCACAAAGCAGCCCTTTTTTCCTCTCTCTCTCTCTCTCTCTCTCGCTCTCTCAGCACTTCATCACTATTCCAATCATCTCCTGAAATCAAATGTTTGCCTCAGCGCACAAATTCCTCTAATTATGTATTTATTCTCCCCAAGTAGCATAGTGATTGTTTGCCGCCTTTGTGTGCTGAAAAGATAAATGGCCATGAAAAGGCGCAAATAAATGCTGCCAGAATGTCAGAACCCAAACAGTAATCAGACGTTTTAATGTGAGAATAAGAACTTGTGGTGCTCTGGAGGCCTTTACCGTGAACTCGCAGGAGCCTTTGCAAGGGTTGAGGCTTTTTGCCAGATATTACGCAGCGTAGTAAAGGCCTAGACTAAAACAGTCACAGTTAAATCGTCCTGAAGAACAGCGGTGCTGTAAATCAGCCCCCCATGCACCCCATTTTCCGAGTATTGGTATAAGATGATGAATTTTTTGGATCCAGGGACTAAACATTTTCTCAAGTAAGATATTCCCCAATATCCTCCTTGCTCCAAATGCCTTTACTTCCCATGTTTTCTAGCACTATAGAAGGAAGCAGATCACCACGCTCACTCTTGTCAGATGGACACTCACCACCACCAAGACCCTGTTTCTGAGTGACCCTGTATTTATTTAAGATATGTTTTTGTATGTCCTATTAGAAGGTTGATCTTGTGAAAATATATACTGGTCATTGGAATTACTAGAGACATGTAAAAATAAATAAATAATTTATTTATTTTTAGGATAACCTAAAAGAAACACTAAGAAACACTACTTCTGTCTTTGACACTGAGTGAGCATGTAAAGCATATGGAATATGTAATAGAACTTATTTAATGTTTTCTTCTTTAGTGACCACAATTGTTTCAACCTTTTATTCCTTTTCCAGTACACAGTAATGTAAATCAGTGCATATGCTTTGGGGTAAAGGCTCTTTGTTTACTATAATGATATAAAAGTTATTACAGAAAAAATATATATATTTAAATTATATTTAAGATAAAGCAGAAGTCATATTTTTCATTTTCATAGTTTTCCATGCACCTTAGTCCAAATGTCTAGTATACTGAAACTGAATACCATATGTTTCCCAGTAAGAAATATAAATAGAACAAAAGAACAATAAAAACAATACAAGTAATATGTTATTTAGTGTGTAGCAGAGAACATGTTTCATAACAAAAACTTTCTTTAATTACTTTGTTTTTAAAGTGTTCAGTCTCTGGACGGGGGAGCATGTTGAGAGAAGAGTGGGCTTCAACACGCTTTAGTTCTGGCTGCATTTTTTGAGTGAGATTAATATCTTCACACAAGCAACCTGCACATCTGAGGTACAGATTAACACTGAAAGTAAACTTTTATTTTACAGCACCTACCGTTAAAGAACAATCTTACCCAAAGTAACACAAGTGCAAATGTTTAAATGTAATAAAAGAAATTACAGTTGACTTTGACTGTCTATACAGTTAGTGAAAAAATAGCTAGGAGTATTAATTTATTGTTTATGATTAATCAAATTAAGATGAATACAAAGAGAGAGGTAGTGTCTTCTGAGCCTGACTGTCTGATAAAATGTGGAATTGAGTTCCACAGTTTGGAGGCGTAATTACAGAAAGCGTCTCTCCGTGTTTTAGTAGTTTATAGAACGTATTTGCAGAAGGCCGGTATCTGCAGATCTAGGATCACGTGGTAAATGTTGTAGGAGATCTGCTGCAAATAACTAGCAAACAACTTAAAAATAAGTCCTATATTTACACAACAGTGCGTTTATATTAATATGTGACCTGTTAATTAGAAAAAAGTTTAAATGGTTTAAATTCTTTTAAATGGCGCAACCATCAGTAGAGTAGTTTAAGTAACACTGATGTGATTCTGTAACTTATACATGCAATATTTAAAGTGGATATATGGTCATTTTCAATGTCCAGAATTGTATTTAAAACTAGAATACATTTAGATGCTTACATTTTTTCTTAAACTGTGTATCTGTATTTAGCTTTTGTCTGAAATGTGATCTCATTGGTCAACTTGTCACCTCTGTTCTGATTGGTGAACAGCCAGGGCCCCTAAACAACCTCCAGTAGTGACTATGGGTCTGTCCAATATCGTGTACTTGCCTTCTTCTCGTTAGGCAAAATCAGGAGGCGAGCATAGCTAGTATGTCCGAATGCTCAGTAGTCATAATGAACCCCTACTGAATCGGGAGCCATTATTAAGTATGTGACCACATTGTGCTATCCCATGATTCAACTGGAGCTGTGGAAGGGAAAAAATGGCAGAAAGCAGTAAAGCAGTACGCCGGCTGTGTGTAGGTAGCTACCGCTGGAGAACCTCTGCTACAGAAGTTAGTGCTACCTCTGAGGTACAGAAATGATTAAATTCCTGGCTCATAGACTTCTCTGAGTTACAACTCGACACTGTCTGCGAGCATATTCAGACAAAATTGCAGGTCAGTGTCACAAAAGTATCTAAAATGATGCCTGTAAATGAATCTTTTAATGAATGGTGGGACTTTTACAGTGGTGGGCTGACGTCTTGAGTCACCGGAGGTTGGTAAGATGGCAGATGTAGTATGTCCGAGATTGCGTGGATATTAAACACTCATGCACTGAAAGAGCAGACTTCTTTACCCGCCCAGCAACACGTACTGCCTCCATTCCTATACCTACTGTCGTAGTAGGCAATTTCGGACACACCCTATGTGTTGCGTGGGGGCGTGCCAGGTGTGTCATTGTCATCTGGCGTGTACTTCAGCTTTGTCATTTTGCAGAATTTACAGGCCCCAAACACAACATACTACATAACACCCTAAAGAAGAGGGGAAAAAGAAAAACAGAATTGAAGATACAAAACCAACCTTAATGAGAATTTTCTGTCTGGTTGCTATAAAGAAATCACAGACAAGGACATTAATGGAATGTGGGAGGAGGACCAAAGCACATTCATCTTTTATCTGTACTGCAAAAAAATGTTCTGTTTAACTCCAAGTTACCTCAAATCTGGAATATTTCCAGAGCCGCTCAGCCATACAGGACCTTGTAGTCTTTCCTTTTCCATTGCTGTAATGTTACACATTTAATGTTGTAATGTCATACATATATGTTTGTAAACAAACAGTAGAACAAGTTTCAGCAAATTCCTATGAATCTGCGAACGATACACTATAACATAAGCAGTAGCTATGATGTAATGAATTTTGGGTTAAGAACATGGTGGCATCAAGCCCCTAAGGTTTCAACACAAAGGAACCTATTCTGGATATAAATGGTGGTACATGCATGGGTGCGCTTAACCACTGAAAAGGCTCATTTACTAATACCTTTTGAGTTTCATCAGTGATAGGTCTGATTGGAGTAGAATGGGCTGACTGTGCTGGCAAGCCATTTCACAAGGTCATGGGCAGCTGAATGGCCTCAAGGTTTTAGTGAAAGCATTTCGAGCAGCAGACTCTGTAAAACAATGCTTTGCCGTGCACAAGCCAAAGTCCATGTTTTAAATGTTAAAAACATATTAGTTGTCTACGACTTTATTAGTCAATTAGATGGTCATGTGATTTAAGGAGAGATTTTTTCTTTCAGGCTGTAGAAGCAAGTAAGAATGTTCTCAGATTCTCAGAAGGTGCCATAGATTGAAGATATGAATCAAAACAAATCAAATCAGTTTACTTGGCTCATACATAGTCATACCATTACAATTCAAAGTGAAATGCTTTGACAACTGCCCACTCACGTGAAACAATAAGATAATATAGAGTATCTGAAATAATAAGGAATGTGTATAAGAGCAAAATGAAATAAGCATGAAAAAATAAATAATATATGATAAGACATAAAAAATAAGATAAAATATGTTTTGGGATATTATTTTATATTAAATATATTGGCATATTTCAATATTTAAATAAATATATTTACATAAATATTGACATATTTAAATCTGTACATATAACTACCATACTGAGAACCTCAAGCACTGTTGTCTCCTCTTTCAAATACAAATTCTGCGTCTTGCACAAGAAAGTCTCAAAACGGGCTGATTCCAAAATCCTAAACTGTTGCCTAACAGATTTATTAATATTCACGTCCCTACTTGTACATGCACGAGCCAGTGTTCTAGCACAACAGTGAAAATGGTGGACTATGTGCAAAAATAAACTGTTCCAGGCTGTGAGGGGGAGTTTTCAGGGACCTAAACTGTCAGCAGGCATGGCTGGTGTTAGTATTCAAACCAGGTCAAAGTTGGCTTCCCCTTCACCGCGTCTTAATTAAATGTTCTGTTCCACCTTAAATGCTGAACCGTGTACATACATCAGAATGTGACTGAAACACCATTTAAGGTGGAATGCAAAATCTGCATAACAAATTGGCGAATAGGAAGCCAACTTCAACTCCCACTTCTTCAGTAAGATCCTGGACGACTTTTGGTAGTCTGTTGCACATTTCACTCAGGATAGTTTCTCAAACACTTGGACGATATCGCACAGCTTCACTTAGTGTTATTAGCATTACAACCAGTGCTTAATTTGTAAAACATCAGGTAATGGAACACTAAAGGTGGGGTGATCCAGCAAGTGGCAGTGATGGAAAAGATCCTGGAACGCATAGGCACAACAGTGCTTCAAGTGTCCATCAAACATAGTAGAATTCTATACAATAAAATACTCCTAGCTTTAATGAATGCAGTAAGGAGCTGCAACCATAAAATCTCAGAGATGCCACTAGATGAATAGTGTTTGGTGTCCTACCAAAAAAAAAAAAAAATCAAAGAGGCAGTGGATCCACATGAATAAGTTCTGGAACGCAGGTGCCTGAAATATGAGAGGTGCTGGATCTTGTTCCAGCAAGATCTGGCAAAAATTAATAACTGATTACAACCCCAACAGCAACCTGTAAGTAGCAGCCATGCTGTGTTTCCTGGTGAAATAAGATCTTAAACTGAAAGTTTCATAGTAAGTAATAACTTTAATTTACTTTGTGTTCAGATTAAAAGCAAGTAGATAGTAAATGTTAACTACTAGTAAGCTCCAACTGAAAATAGCTAAATCAAACTAAATACTCTGTCGACCTAGCTTATTACTTATTAAATGATATTCATTTCAGCATATTGCTCCTGTGTGATCATCACAATGTCTCACGGTAAACCGGCCAATCAGAGCAGAGCTCATCAAATGATTCCAAGAACTCAGCAAAAAAAGAGACCCCTTTCACAATAAGGCCAAATTCTAGGTTGTGAAAGTCAAACACTTTCTATATAGATATTAGAAAACAATTAAATTTAAAAGTAAATAATTAGATGGAACCTTTAAAAACCAGTGTGGAATGCTTCAGCAGAGCCTACTAGTTTCTGGTACATTTAAAACATGTCTGTTAACATATTTCAGATTTCCTTTAGATACAATTATTATGTTTGTTATATTTAACCTGTTAAAATTGTAGTACTAATTTTATTTCATTAATCAGTTTTGATTGGATACTATCTGGATTTTCTTGTGTTATCTTGGTAGATACAAACAAGTAACCTATTCTATTGGCTAAGCTTTTAGAAGCTAGACAGAAGGCTTAACATGTCTAGATCAAATATTAATCAATCACACTGTGATTTTCTGGAAGTCTTGTGAATACCAGCAGTTATCTTATCAGATTTCAATCAGTTGTCAAAAATTGAGAGCAGCAGTCGCTCTATGCAGGCCTCTTTTAGGAAAGAGTCACTCTAAAACTGCTAAGGTAAAATACATGTTAATATTTCTTTCACAAGCTTCAAATCAAATATAGAATATCCTTCACAAGCCTTAAATGATTCTGTATAAATGATATCCCAACCATCCAAAAACAATGTTTAATGCTTTGCCATTAGCTTAGCATTACCACAGTCCTAGAAACCCATAAGGGGTGCTAGCAGAAATCAGCCCCAGCTGAGAGCTTTTCCAGTTTTGACATTTAAGCCCTAAACTGAAGGCCTAGCTCTAGCCATGACTCGCAACTGAATGACCTTTACCAGGAATGCCTTCAAGACCAGTGCTTTGTGATACAGACAAGGCTGCTCACACGGAATTACAACAACATCCTAATTCATTCAGTCAGAGTTATAGAAACAGCATCATATGCACTTAAACAGCAACAGCCATAACACGTTATTCATTAAAAAAAAGAATTACTGTATAACATCCAGTGACCATAATGATGCATTCAGCCCGCTGGCAGAGGAGACAGAGGGACATAAACATGATTAGCATACTGCCCCAGCCACCTCCCATCAACTGCACCTAACCTCATTATGCCATATGATCTGTATCTCAGCCAGGTACATTAATTAAATCAATTAACCTAGCCTGGGTTTACAAGTGCACGTACTATAGATTTCAATTAACGATTTTTCAATTTTGATGCATTAGATTATGCAGCCGCAGGAGGTGTAACTACACACATATTGACAGATGAGAACTGTTATCTCTGTGCAGTCCCGAGTCCCCTTACTAACATAACGGAGCATGCTATTTAATACACAACCACACTGATTATCCAATAGGACCACTATACTTCATAAAATGATGCTAGATGATATTTCCGATGATTCGCCTACCAACAGATACTTACAAGTTCTTCATTGGAATTGAAATTGGCATTCCCATTTAACCCAGGGGTCAGACTTTCCAGGGTGCAGAACATTATGGTTGGGACCTTGATTACGTTCCACTATCCAATTACTTTCCACGTTATTATCATTACATCAGCCTACTTGAGATGTAAGACCCCATTTTCTTCATTATATTCCAGTCTTTATTAATATGAATGGAGCTATGAACAATGAACACAAATGAATTTGGCTGCTTTATTGGCAAAATATTAAACTTTAATAATTTTTTTTTCTTAAATCTGGTAATAAAGTTACAGAACTGAATGCTATCAGGAAATTCTTTGTGGGAAAAAAAAGATTAGTTAATTAACATTGACGTTTAATTTCATTTCTTTCACTGAATGAGTCTTTGTTGATCTGAGAGCTGAGATCATCACTATGAACTCTAAGCTACAAGCAGAACGTGACATTCGGCAGCATCAGCAGTAGCGTGTCTGCTTGTGGCCTTGAATTAAAGATTGTAATGAAACAGCCCCCAGTGTAGCAGAGCAGAATGGTAGGAACTGAGGCCATCCATCACTTCCTATTAACCTCTTCTTTTCCACAAAGAGTCAATGTGTCACTCCAGTTTAACTGCCTAGCATGAGCCAAATGACCAGTGTCATATTGACCAGGACCCAGACATGTTTCATTCTGAATGCACTAATGTGATTCACAATTGAAGCTACAGAAAGAATGGAAGTCATTCAGCCTTGAATATAATGAAACCGAGAATCAAAATAGCAGAGCTTCATACTGGATTTAATTATAGCGCAGTAAGTCATTTAGAGAAGGTGAACGGTTGCAGAGCAATGTGGACGACCCCTGATGTATGCAGTCATCTGGACTAAATTATAGACAAAATAGACACAGCTAGCCACTAATAAGCCTGCCTAAACATTAAATTTCAAATATATATTTTTTATATGGATTCAGTTCTTAGTGATACATAAAAAATTTATCTCACTTAACAGGATCCAGATCGTTCTAATTGTTGGGGAATGTGTTGTATATGTTTATATGTAGAATCTTTTTGAAAGTGGGTCCTATATGGTGGTGTAGTGGTTAGTATGGTGGTGTAGTGGTTAGTACGGTGGTGTAGTGGTTAGTATGGTGGTGTAGTGGTTAGTACGGTGGTGTAGTGGTTAGTATGGTGGTGTAGTGGTTAGTATGGTGGTGTAGTGGTTAGTATGGTGGTGTAGTGGTCAGTACGGTGGTGTAGTGGTTAGTATGGTGGTGTAGTGGTTAGTACGGTGGTGTAGTGGTTAGTATGGTGGTGTAGTGGTTAGTATGGTGGTGTAGTGGTTAGTACGGTGGTGTAGTGGTTAGTATGGTGGTGTAGTGGTTAGTATAGTGGTGTGGTGGTTAGTATGGTGGTGTAGTGGTTAGTATGGTGGTGTAGTGGTTAGTATGGTGGTGTAGTGGTTAGTATAGTGGTGTGGTGGTTAGTATGGTGGTGTAGTGGTTAGTATGGTGGTGTAGTGGTTAGTACGGTGGTGTAGTGGTTAGTATGGTGGTGTAGTGGTTAGTACGGTGGTGTAGTGGTTAGTATGGTGGTGTAGTGGTTAGTATAGTGGTGTGGTGGTTAGTATGGTGGTGTAGTGGTTAGTATGGTGGTGTAGTGGTTAGTATGGTGGTGTAGTGGTTAGCACTGTCGCCTCACAGCAAGACGATCAGGGTTGGATTAACGGTCCGGGCCGTTCTGTGTGTAGTTTGCATGTTCTCCCCGTGCTTGAGTGGGTTTCCTCCGGGTACTCCGGTTTCCTCCCACAGTCCAAACACATGCATGATAGGTTGATCGGTCACTCTAAATTGCCCGAAGGTGTGAGTGCGTGAGTGTTTGCCATGCGATGGACTGGCGAACTGTCCATGGTGTACCTCGTCTTCGCCTGATGACGCTGGGATTGGCTCCAGCGCCCCGTGACCCCGACTAGCGGGATAAAGTGTCAAATAATAGATGGATGGATGGTCCTATATGGCTTCATAACAATAAAAGAACTCTTTCAGGTGCTATACTAATGAAAGTTAACGTAAGAAGACACTTTTTTCAGGTAATGTTTCTATTGGTCTGCCAATCATGACAATTCGACACAATGCACAGGATTACTAAATTATGAAATCATGCAAAAATATAAATACAGCAAAAATGGAGGAAAATTGAGTATTTGTCCATACTGTTAATTGCTCAAGTGACTTCTAACTCACTCAGAGAAACACTGCTGTGTCTGATCCCCTCATACAAGTGCAACATACTAACACATGACCAGCACATCAGTGTCACTGCAGTGCTAAAAATGAACCACTATCCTAATGCTCTGTGGTGGTCCTGTGGGAGTCCTGACCTGATCGCAGAACAGGTTGAAAGCGGAATAACAAAGTATGCAGATAATCAGATGGACTACAGCCTATAACTGTAAACCTACAAAACCTGCTTCTATATGGTAAGCAGAGCTAATAAAATGGGGTGTAGATACAAGCAGGTGAGTGCATATCTGTGGTCAACATAAACATATTAATGTAAATAATTACTAACAGCAAAAAAAACTAAGCCTACACATGTGTTTTGTTGAGTGATGGAGATTTCTTCTGTGGACTGTAGGTTAATTGCTGACTGACTAACAGGTCTTTCGTATGTCTCTATTATGTAGATGATAAGGAGTGCTCTGTCCTCAGGGACATCTTATTTCCATTCTGAAGATGTCATAGAAAATATATCAGGTGGCAAGTGTGCCAGCAGGTTCGAATGCAAACTATTTCTCACCTAGTTTTCATCCAACTGTTAGAAGCAGTCACACACAAAGTGTGCCCCCGAAACACAACAAGAAAGCTCAACCTATCCATATCCACACTGTGGCGCTTATATGAGTCATGCATTATTCAACAGGCGCTCCTAAACTTCCTCGCCATCAAAAGCTCTATTGCCTCATATGAACTGACAAGGCATGAAGGGAGAGGATTGAAACTGAGCAGGCTGTTACCACCACTTTCTGCAGGGGGAATCACTGTTACATACGGTAGCAATAGAGGACGCTGAAGCGCTGGATGAGCTGTCAGAGGTCCTATATACGGTGCATACTGACGTCTGAAATTTGAAGACGTCAGGCGGTTGATCAATGTCATGTTGGGGTTTAGTAACTTGCACATCTTTAACAACAGCTGAAAAACTTTTATTATTAACATTTAGAGGCAATTTTCCATGCGTGAGTGTATTCAAATACACAGTGGATGCTTGTTTGTGCTGTAAATGCTTAAAAATGGATCTGGGTTTGGACAATTGGTGCATGGGAAATATTTGCAGTATGTTCTGGTAAAAAGGTTATTCACAAAAACGTAAAACCTTAAAGAACCAAAGATTCCATGGGGAAACAAAAGGAGTTCTTGTATTGCTCCAAAGAACTCTGGAACCTACTCTACAGTTAATACTTGCAGCTGAAGCCAATAACAGTTAATAGAATTCTTAATCACAAATCACTAGTCTATCACCAAAAACTGCATGATTATGTAAGCTAAAATGGTATGCTGATGTGTCTATTGTTAATTTTAGAATTATTTTGTAAACAGTTTGAAACCATCATCATATAATCCACAACAGGAACAAGGAGTGAGTTGCAGATTTATTAGATCAAACTTAAGAGTTTGTTAAAGACGAGGCGGAAATCAGGTTGTCTTTCAAAAGTCTATACTCAGAGTACAAAAACCTCGACCCAAACGCAGAAACCATAAACCATCACAAAGGATCTAAACCAGAGTAGCATGCCAATAATAAGAACGCTCCGTGTTGCCGAGCATGGCCAATACAATACTTCACCAAGACATTTAACACAACCAAAGTTTTATATACACAAAATGGCACAAAGTCTAGAATTCTGGCAAGACTGACCTCTGTGGGCGAGGAGGCATAACAGCTACAGCATACGTGACAAAAATGGTGACGTAATGTATTTAGAAAACTAATGCTAGCATACAGAGAACATGTGTTTTTAATTCTGTGCATGATGTAGAGTAATTGTAGGCATTTGTGTGAATTTGTGTTTGCAAAAAAACACAATTTGAGCACTTTCTCATTTCAGCATAACTAACTAGTCTAATTAGCCACCTTGCATTTACCAGTAAAATGTGCAAACCCCAAGTGTAAAATTAACTAGTACACATGTAATTAGCAATTCAACACAGGTACAGTTTGACCTGGAACACTCACAAACCATGCTCAATGCAGTTTCCACGACATGCTCAGAGTTACAGAAACCATTCAGTACGATGGACTCATGACGTACTTATTCATTGAGTGATTCTATTTTTGTACCAGTAGTGTGCCAGGATTTTAAAACAAGTTCAACAGTTAAAACAACAGCTCAGTTTGATTACCCAATCACTGAAAATATATAAGCACTGAATTATTTTCAGTTCATCATTCAGTGAAATTAAGCCATCAATCTAACATTTGGTAAATAATCAACAGTGTTGCTACCTAAGCTTGACATGATCACAGTTCTTTCAGAGACATAAAGGAAGAGAGTGGATTGTTTGAAGGATGAATGGGAAAGCTTATAATGGTCAACATGGCGAGCAGGGAATGGTCAGTGATGCTGTGGCACATACTAGCTGGGAAGGCCCTGTTTTTGTTGTGGAGATCTGTGTTAGCGCAGTAGCCAAAACAACTGCATTATTGAGCCACAATATGCTACAAACTACTTGTTTAGTTTTTGCCTGATTTTATTAGTGATTTCAAATATGTTTCTCAAACTTTTGTTTGATCTTTAGTTTTAAGTGTTTTGGTCTATGCCCATTGGAGTCTTGTCTTAAAGGGCCAGCAGCATTGCAAAGATGGAGTGAACAGACTTTCTTAAGGACCCAATATATCATGCTGGTTTAGATTCGGCACTGCTGACCCTTAGTTGACACTGGCAAAATGCATGTGAACCGAAAGTGGCCCACATGTCCTAACACAGATCTGGGCCACTTCCGGCAAAGACGGCCAGTGTCGACTTGAAATGCATAACAATCAGTTATATTTTGAACAAGAATTAGAGTTGAAAAGTTTGAATACCGGTACATATGGTGTAGTGTAAAAGTCAAATCTTAAAAAATTTAAGCTATGTGACATATTGTTTGTTATTTGTTATTCTTTGTTTTAATTTAAACAAGTGCAACACTATCTGCCTCAGAACCTCATCAGTAGATCATGAGTTCAAACCCACCCCAGTGCCACCACCATTTGCAGCTGGTCGTCAAAGAGGGGGAAGCACATGCTAGGTTCCACTCCCTGAGCCTGGGGGTACTATGCAACAGTGGATGTCCCACCCAACAGGGAGATTTTTTCTTTTGTACTAATTAGATTTGTTCGGTGGGCCAGTTTTGGCAGTGGTGGTTTAAAGGTGGCTAAGATGCGGCCCTCTAATGACAGCCAACACCCAGCTTGTTTACTATGACATCTGGCCCTCCTCTGTGTCATCATTCTACGTGGGCTGCAAGTAAATGCCAGATGTGGTCCAGGTTTGGGTCTGTGACTTTGCCTTTGTTCACCACAGTAGAAGAGATCTACAGACCTATGAATGTGAGCTGCTGGTGCTGCTGGCGTGATAGCTTCTTTCTCCTATTTATCAGCTCTCTTATAGCACACAGGTTTAATTCGGACCAGCTGGTGCTCTGTTGGTTCCTGATTGGGTGGGTTCTTGTTTTTGAGTGTGGAATGGAAAAAAGCCTTGGGCTTTTGTGTGTATTGACAAATCTGGAGGACTGAAAGCATACTGAAATTATTTTCGACTTGCCTTGGTCCAGCAAATTGGTCATTTAGCAAAGCATGTAGGAATTAGAAGAAGTTGTGTGGCCTTTTTTAACAGTGCTGTGGATCTACAAGGTATACTAAGCAAAATCTCACATCCTATGTATATATAGTGGCATGAGCTGGATTTCTATCACTGTGGCACACCTAATGTTGTTTTGATGTGAACTGTGCTTGACATATCTAGTAAGCTGAAGCAGACGTTCCAATGACTAATTGAGTTTCTCTTCATTAATCATTGCTGGCCTGCAAATGGTCTTTTTATAGTGCCGTTGAGTAACACATGCAAGACATACCACATCTGTCAGAGAGATTGGCAGGTTTACCCTCTCTGAGAGCATGCTGTTCCAGTCACATCGAGAATAAATCCCAGGATTGATCAGGGAACCAGGCAGCGCCTGAATCTTTCAGGGAAATGTTTAAGGAGACAATTTTCCACTTTTCTCTCAGCAGGCTTGCTGCTTCTGCTATCGTCTTTGCCTCATGTAATTAAGGTGCAGTGGGGATGGAGACAGGCAGGATCTATTTCAGCTTGACAGAAGGTGGAGAAGGCTGGTGGATGGACGATTGTGTCCTGAATGCAAAGGTTCTCGGTCCAGTGAAATGCAGCACTAACAGCTGCCTTATCAGCCCACTCGCACCTCTTCTAAATCTCTGTGTCTGCTTAGGGAAGTGCAACACAAACAGAAGTTCTGTTTTATGTAATTTGCTTTTCATTTATTTAGGTATATAATTAAAAAACCCATTTCGTGTTGCTTGAGTAAGTAAAAATGGGATGAATCGATGTGGTACAAAGACATAATACATAGTCCAATATGGTTTACCAGAAAACAGCATCAGATATGCTTATTGGGTTCATGCTACTTTATATATAGGCAAGTCAGAAATAATCTTAATGTGCTGTCTAATTAACAGACCAGATAAGCAAGTTCTTCATAATGTCTGTGTAATTCAGTCACTGAGATTCAAACATTAGTCTACTGATTAGTTTATAGATATAGATAGATATAAATGAGTTTATCTTTCTATTAGGATTTTTATCGTGTTTGTTTTAATTCGATTATTTTTATTAGTACTTACATTTTTTTATTATCTTATTTGTATGTATTTTATGTTTATTTTATATTTTTTATTAAATGTTTCTAATTTTATTTACATTATATTTTATGCATCTATATTAAATGTTTATTAAAATTTGTATTTATTATTATTATTTTTGCTCATTTTGCTTTCAATCCCTTAAAATGTAAATACTCGGCTGCATTGAAAATGAGGGTCACCCCTCAATGTATTTCCAAGAAAAAATAAAGGTTGATTGATTGATTACTTTACAATGGTGGTGATAGGAACCAGGGGTCACAATGTCTCACAAGTGTAAATATAGTTATTTTATTCAGAATCCAACACAACCAGTGACACTATATGTGTATTCTGAGTTTTTATTTGCAGCATCATAAAAGCAAAATACTTTATTTCTCCTAACATCCTGCATTTAGACCAAACTTTAAGTCTCATGGCTATTGCAATCTCAAGACTGTCTCAGGCAATGTATTCATAATCTTTTCATGTCACAATTTTGTGAGAGGCATTAAATGCTTTGGATTGTCACTATTATAGATATTTCTCTCTTGACAAGTTTCCCTAAAATGAAACATTTTAAAACAAGTCACTTTTAATGACATTTGATAAATATTTTAGGTATTTAGGTATGATTTAATACAGCTTTAAGAAAATAAACCAGCTTATTTGTGTAGATTGGAAGAGGATGTGCTATGCAAGATCCAAGTTCCAATATGAAACATGGGATACAGGCTAGGAATGTAGGAAAAGTATGATTATATTTGTTTGATGCTGAGTGAGCCAGTGAGTAAAAAAAAGTGCACATAGAGGGATATATTAACTTAAAGAAGATTTGTAGACTACCCTGAACGAGTGCACACATATTTTAGAGCAAACATTTGGCTTAAGTGAATACAGTAATCAGTGCTGTGGGATCGACCAAGGGTACATAAGACCACCTTGGCTTTTCCATGTACCATTTATTCTTAAATCTGTCATCTGTGATCCTACACACTTCACACTGATGCAGATTTGGATGCTACCCTACCCACATAGAGAAAGCCACTGGTGTAGAATATTGTGGCGTTGGCGTAAAGTAAGAAGGAAGCATAGCGCTTTAAGCAAATGCTCTTTTTTAAACACAGCAGCAGAAAAGAACCCCCCGCCAGCACCACTGAACAGCCAAGATAGCAGGCAGGCCACGTCAAGTCATACACTTCCACTTGAGGGTAGTATGCAATAACACTGTCCTAATAACCCCAAAGTCAAGCACAGAATAGCACATATATCACATTCCACACACCATTAAGCTCACAACAACAACTTATTACATGACAAAGTCTCAAAGTCTGCAAATCTGGCTCTCCCTTGCATCCATGGATGTATGAGCCAATAGCAGGACCCTATATAATGATAGGTTCATACAGTATAACATACAGTATACTGTTAAACCTAAAAAATGAATGTGGTATTGAACTACTTTGACTTAATGCAGTCAAATCCTTTGACTGACAAACCTGTGAAAAGTATTTACAATAAATAAAACTAGTTCATTTACTTGTTACCATGTGAAGTATTTTAGGTTATATTTACAAACCACTCTTTACTGTATACTGCGCAACAGATAGATAGATAGATAGATAGATAGATAGATAGATAGATAGATAGATAGATAGATAGACAGATAGATAGATAGATAGATAGATAGATAGATAGATAGATAGATAGATAGATAGATTTTAAATTAGCAATCAGTCAAACAGTCATAGATCAATCCAATCAAAAACAGTTTTACGTATAAATGATTAATTCGGAAATATCTCCTAATAAATAAATTAATAACAATAGGGGGCAACATATCACCAGGAAACTGTGGTGTCCACCCCTATCAAAAGAACGAAGGAAAAGCACAGTCCCTCCTCCTACCTCTTCAATCCTTAGAAGAAAGGTTGAGAGTTCAGCTTCACACTTCATCCAATTACTCACCAAGCAGCACCAGTGTTAACCTTTGTTTTGCTTCTATTTCTATCACTTTTTTTTCTTTGTAGATGAATGTGGTTTCTTGTTACCCTGGTGATAATTGTCACTTGCCAAGAATTTTAGCCATCATTACTTTTCCTTTCATTGGTTATCTGTCCTAAAATGATCTAACTGGGAGAAGGACCTTCACCATCGTTGATAAGAGTTCAACACTCAACCCTACAGTGACTCATTATCAACTCTTAAGTGGTATTACGAGACAGGAGGGGCCAGAGCTAGCTGGTCGGTAACTTCAGTAGATATCTCTGCAACGCATAAACAAATCATAACAATCTGCTGGGATTTATAGTTCATTTTGTAATGTTTTAAACTAAAATACAGCTTGTGGTATGAGATGACATCACCTTGTAACAGAGAAAAGGGCCAACATAGCATTTCAGGCAGCTGAGAAAAGTGTTTTCTGTGGAAGAGAGTTTCCACAGAGTCATGTACAGTGATGTCAGCAACGCGTTACTCTAATCTGAGCACTTTCTTTTAGTAACAAGTAATCTAACCAGATAACTATATCCAATTCAGTAATCCGATTTAAGTTACTTATCCAAGTCACTATCCAAGATTTATTTATTTGCTTTCTTCTTGCATCTCGGGGGGTGGCGTCTGGCCTGCTCGACAATTAAGTCACGTTTTTAGCATGCGGGCAACTTACGTGTAATACCACGCAGCAACACAAATGTAAACAATGCAGGGAGGAGAAAGATGTGAGTTTTCTAGCTGGAAATACAGGCACTGTTTTGAGTTTGTGTCAGCTAAAGATGACAATATTAAGGTTCGTTGTACACTCTGTGCTGGCGACAAAGTGCTATCTACCTTCAAAAACACTATGTCAAATTTGAAGTCGCAGCAAGGCACGATCAAACTTACAGAGCAAGTTCCACCAGGTGGTGCAAATCAGAGAGCTGCAACTAATGCAGGAGGTCCCCACCACCCAAACAACAAAAGCTTGGGTGTAAAACCAGTAAGTGGGGGAGAGTTGAAGAGGTTGGTCGGGCAGTAAAGGGAGTACTGGCAAAACTGGTTGTCATTTTTATGTTGAGGTGGCGGGGGGTGTTGTCGGCAGCTGCTGAATCTAACTAATAAAATAAATGAAAGCATTAGCGATGGTTCTGCCAGGAAGACTCCAATGCTACAAGATTCAAGAGTTTTATTGTCATGTGTACAGCAGAACAGACAGTTACACTGTACAATGAAATTCTTACTTTGCTGTTCCTCCATTCACAAATAGATAACAAAAAAAATAAAACATATATACAAAATATAATAGGTATAATAATATAAGTTAAAGTAAATAAAAGTATTTTTGATATAGTTCAAAAATATAAAAAAAAAAGTTGCGTGCTTTTATGTGCAGGTATGAAGAGCAGCAGCCATAAAGTGCAAGTTGTAAGTAACAAATGTAAACAATGTTTGAGTAGTGAATGTAAACAGTATTGTATGTAAACAGCAGTACAGTGAGTGTAAGGTTCAGTTAAAATCAGACCAGTTAAAACCAGTTCAGATAGAAGAGGTTAGAAAGGTTGTGCGTGAGGTGTTTACAAGCCTGACAGCCTGTGAGTAGAAACTGTTTGTCACTCTCTCATCTATTACTCCAACCAATCGCAGGCTGCCACCTGTCTTTAAAGGGATTTAACTCATGCTCCCCCTTTGCTGCCTTCAGGTGCAGACGTTTCTATGCGCTCCCCCCTCCTCCATACCACTACCAGTTGAGTCCCAGTCCTGCCATCCTAGAAGGTAGCTTTGCCCCTGCTGTCTATATCCAACAGGATCTGCAAGGGTCTGCGTGCTTAAAAACCTGGGCCTAGGACTGGGCTTATGCCAAACACTGTTTCTTTATGTTCTACAATAACTAACCTTCCAACTGTAGACCTTATTAAAGATTAAACGTTGTTTTATATTACACTACTCCTGGAGTTTTTTTGGCAGAACTTTTAATCTAACATAGTTACTTTTAAAATCAAGCAATCAATTAAGTAAGTAAATTACTTTTTTAAGGATTCATCAGTAATCAGAAATCAGATTACTTTTTCAAGGTAACTGTGCCATCACTGGTCATGTACTTTGAGTTTTGTAACTTCGCAGACTGTTTACGTGTACAATATTTCTAAAACTCAGTAAAGGAGAGGAAAAGAAACAGAAAAGAATAATAGATTCCTGATCCCCTATAATAACAGATCCCCTTGCCACAACCAAATATGCATCTCATTTAAACACAGTGTCTGGCAAACTGATACATCAACATCAGTTCAGATGTCTCACTGAACTGGTGCTGTTAAAGCCAGGGTGATTATCAGGACTGCAAATAAACTCACAGCATATGGATATTAAGTGTTTTGAGCTTATTTCAAAAAGTCATGATATTGAACTTCTTTGTGTTGTTTATGTGATTCCTGTTTGTTTTTCAAAAACCTACCCAAGCTTATCATAGAAAGCTATTTTGTGTTGTCGTTCGGATTTAAAACTGCCCATGCCTTAGTAAACACCTATATTACAACTAGCTCATGTCCAAACTTCCATACAGCTTGTCTAATCGGCTTCTGATTACTAAAAAATAAGATTTCTTAAAAAAACTAAATCAGTCTAATAAAAGTTATTCAACTTGCTTCAGTTTCTTTGACTGCAAACTAGCTTTACCTTTAACTCTCAAATATGGTGCTTCATTTCCAGCCATAGAAGTTGTGTCTCCTGATAATAACTAAGCATCATCTGCAATATTGATTTGACCAGGGTAGAATGGAAAGAGAATCAACTACATTTTTTAAGTCCTGCTTATCTACCTCCCTGAGGATGGGCAATTGGAAATGACATTCCAAACACAGTGCTACAGAGTGAAAAGAAAGCACAATCTGTTTCTGTTTATTTGTTGTTGATAATGAGCTGTGCATGTTTGTATTGACTATAAAAACAGATTAGAGAATGCAAAGTCAGCTCAAAAGACTAGAGAGGAATGCTGATGAAACTTATCATTAAATTAATGCACAAAGTGAGACCAAACAGTCATTAACGGAATTCTGGAGAGCATTAGCGACCAAATTCTAATTAGCTCTGCAAAACCACAGAAACCGGCAACAGAGAGACTTTGGAAAGGGGTTGGACCTTTTTGTCTTTCAGATTAACCCTCTGACATGCCTTATAAATTTAACATGCTTTCATAGGCTTTGAAACCAGACAAAGGTTCCTCTGTGAAGCGAGGGCATTTTGCGCAGGCTTCGGGAACTTCTTGCAGACCTCCTGCTGAGGCAGCCCATTTGAACTTGGCTGCGGGAAAGACGTCGGATGGGGCTTCTTACTACAAGGACCCCCGTATCTTTCATATTCATGCATTGCCTTTGGAAGCTGATGCTCCAGTGCCAGCCACTACGGCGTCCCCAGCAGACTTGCTCGGCTCTGTTTGATGTCTGACGCGCAGGCCTGTGACCCGGGGCATAGAGGGTGATCCTCCTTTAACCAGGCCAGTATTGTTGTCTTTATTTCAGTCCCACAAGCCAAAATCCTCAATTCTGTGAACTATAAAACCAGGCTATTCAGACTCGCTGGATAAGGGCTTACACAGATACACTGTAGATACAGTGGATGCTATTTATAACATATTTGAACACGTGATCTGTTAGTATAAAATACAAAGCAACAAGAGAAGAAATAGTAATACTCCTAATAAGAAGAATTTGGGAGTTTATTTCATTGAATTTCATTGTTTTGGTTGTTGATAGATATTAGCCGATCAGGGTTTTTGAGGCCGATTCCGATCGCCAATCACCATTTAGCACGATCGGCTGATAGCCGATACCAATCGAGGGCAAGGCTATATGTAGTTATTAGCGCAAGCAAGTCATGAAAGATGGTCTAGACTGGTTTATTACCATTTTTAATAAGCTCACGTGAAACAGCATAATATGTTTAACAAAATTAACAATAAATAAACAAAGTAAATCAAACAAATATCGCCAATACTGCAATCATTCTATTTAGACCCTTAATTTAAAGCTAATTAAATAAATGAAGTCAAAACTGCAGTCATTAAATGCAGACTCTGGGTTATTTTAAACAAAAAACCTGCAATCATTAAATTGAAAAATGATCTGGAATTGTTGCTGCTGTGCTGTTCATACCGGTCTGCAAGGTTCTCTAGATTATTTGTCTTGTGCTAGCTGCGCATGCTAGCTCTGCTGTTTGCTGATACTCAGTGTAGTTTTAAAATGTTTTTGGTTCCCCCAGGAGACACGTTGATTTTACAAATTTTACAGAACGCCCTACATGAGTTTCCACAGAGTCATGTACAGTGATGTCAGCAACGCGTTACTCTAATCTGAGCACTTTCTTTTAGTAACAAGTAATCTAACCAGATAACTATATCCAATTCAGTAATCCGATTTAAGTTACTTATCCAAGTCACTATCCAAGATTTATTTATTTGCTTTCTTCTTGCATCTCGGGGGGTGGCGTCTGGCCTGCTCGACAATTAAGTCACGTTTTTAGCATGCGGGCAACTTACGTGTAATACCACGCAGCAACACAAATGTAAACAATGCAGGGAGGAGAAAGATGTGAGTTTTCTAGCTGGAAATACAGGCACTGTTTTGAGTTTGTGTCAGCTAAAGATGACAATATTAAGGTTCGTTGTACACTCTGTGCTGGCGACAAAGTGCTATCTACCTTCAAAAACACTATGTCAAATTTGAAGTCGCAGCAAGGCACGATCAAACTTACAGAGCAAGTTCCACCAGGTGGTGCAAATCTGCTGTTTGCTGATACTCAGTGTAGTTTTAAAATGTTTTTGGTTCCCCCAGGAGACACGTTGATTTTACAAATTTTACAGAACGCCCTACATGAGTCTGCATCACATACGGTAAATAGCTGCCAGACGGACGACATGTTTTATGTCAGCACATGCCGTGAACAGCTTATGGCGTTCACTGCTTTATTCAGTCTGTCGAAAATGAAAGGGTATGTATTTCAATCTAGCGGTTTAAATAGGAATTGCAGGGACCTGGCCGGAGGGGGTTTCACAGAGGGCTATGTGAAACGCTAGGGCTGTGAAACGGTAGCTGGAAATACAAAACTTAGGCTCGTTTGTTTAACGCCAACGATCGGCTCTCAGGATCAGCTAAATTGGAGAAATATCGGCCGATTGCATATTTTGATTAAAAATCAGCCAATACCAATATATAACCGATTGATCCTTCCATCTCTAGTTGTTGACATTCACATCTCTGACTTTGAACTTTTAGTGTTTTATTTTAGATTTAAAAAGAAAAGAAAAATCGTCTTGATCAAGTCATACATACCTCAGTTCCTGTGCTGGTAGATCCTTGATTTGCTAATTTCTTTCATAAAAAGGTGCTTTAATTTTACTAGCATCAGTATTTTACCCAACTATCATGACTTTTACTTGAGTTTTGATTTGGACTACTCTACCCACCTCTGGTGAGTAGAACGGAACATGCAATGAGCAAGATACGAAAAAGAGGGAGGACACAATGCGGAACATTAATGAGGAGAGAGGCCAAAAAGAGACAGATGGAAGGAAAAGCAAGTTATCTCACTAGGACAGAGCCATGGTCCTCCACCTTGAGGATCTTCTTCCATATCCATCAAAGCATGCTTGCGTTCCTGAGGGCCTCTGCCTGTTATCTTGGTAAATGAGCAGGACTGGTGAAGAGGGCGATGTTGTAATCGTCTTACCCCAGTCCAAACCTCATTTTCCAGAGAGGCATGAGAGAATGTTATTCCATTTGATTGAAAACAGCATGCCAAAGTTAATGAACATCAATAACACTATGGGAAATGACCATTCAGCTTCAGCTCTCCAAGACACAACACGCATATTTGTATTTTAACAATGTGGGAGGTTATTTGAATTACTGTCAGGGTGGGAACAAAATCTCTGTTTGTCATTTAGACTATTTTACTCAATTTAAAGTTTGGTACCTGTGGGCTCAAACATTAGCTAGTTAGTTAATCTAACTAATGTTAGCACCCAGTGGTAAGAGCCAAACTGAGAAAACTGATGATATAGGGTGCTTCTTCATACTTTAATTGTATTTTTGGGCAGAAAAGGACTAATGAACACAGCTAGCTAGCCTTAGCTAAAACTGTTAACAACAACCAAAGCATACGTTCACATCAAGAAACATCCTGTAAAACTCACAGCCTGCAACAAGAGTATCCAGGCCTCTGCCAGTGGGTGCAAATGTTAAGTTGCTGCTTCCGCTACTGCAAGAAAAGCAGTTGAAAGACAACTGAAAGACAAATATATTCAAATAACATGGGACACAGCAATGTAGCGTGTTGATAAGAGCCTCAGCCAACACTGAAGGATAACTTAACAAGTGCATTGGAGTTTAGAATTTAGATCCCTTTAACTCTCAATGGTTCCTTATTAAAGAAAAAATCAGTAATGAAAAGGTTCCACCACTGTCGTTTGCTTTTGGGCTCTGAAGAAGTGTTTGGACCTGGCTTTGGAAATGGCTATTATGTCACGCATGGCGTCAGACTTAACAAGCAACAGGACAAGTCAATACAGCTGAGGGTAGCATCGCAGAGGCTGAATTTAGTCTCAAGGGGCCAATTGAGATCCCGTAATAAGAAATTGTGGACTTCTTAGGGTGGGTAACTCCAATGCCTCCTGAAAGGGTTAACAACATCTGAGACTGATGCCAGTCAGCAAATGCTACCCAGACCTAGTTATGGCCTAATTAAAACTTGACATTAAGGCAGAATCACAAATGTAGTTGAAGGACTTCCTGGAAGACTACGCAAACAAAAGCTAGCCTGTCGTCATTTCACGAATCCAAGCCTCAGTATAATTACAAGCTAATTGAACCAAAAGGAAACTCTGTCAGTTGCGCAAAAAAGCCATAAATAAGGCCGCCTACTTTATGACCACTACACGCTGCCTCTTTGTCTTTTCAAGATAATTTTCACCCCCTTCGTCTTTTAAGCATCAGAGCTTTTTAATCACACTGCCACCGCACCCAGTGCTTATCGGAGCTGTGTTTTTTTATGACTGTGTGATTTACACACACTTCTGGCACATTAATGATGTGGGCGAGACTCAAGCGCCATCCATTTCTGTGTTTCCAGCTTTCGGACATGAAAGGGTGAAGAGAAGGTCAAGGACCATTCTCAATATTTTCTACCAAAATATCCCAAATACAGCTAAAGCCTGCCTCCTGAGAGTCAAAGGGCACTGGCTTTAGAAACAGATAGAAGATGAACAAAATTGACAGCAGATAGAAGTCAATGGGCACGGTTTGGGCCAGTGCAGTGCTTCTCTAAGCAAATGCCTCATGCATCGATGCCCAGATATTCATATGCGCAGGAGCTGTGGTTATGTGTCAGTACAATACATCTGAATACTCTTCCATGTTCTCTTGGACTTGCACTTTATATCCAAGCATCAAGACACCTCTTCAAATTAATGAACCTTTTAATGAACTACTTTAAGCTGTACACATCCACATCCAATTGCATGCAAACAGTATTGTGAACAGAATGTAAGCCTAAGGTCATCACTCCCAATGCCAAGCATCAACAAGAAGCCCCCCAGGATTGGGCTGTGGAGCAGTGGAACAGTGTTTTCAGGAATAATAGTGCTCCTTCCAATATCTTTAAAATGAGATTAGGCTGTTACTACAGCAAAGTTGGGACCAACTCCTTGTTAATACCCTGCATTTCAGAAGAAGCTTTGAAGGAACAGGGGTCTACATGACCAACATGATAATCTAGCTCCAGAGTTTGTTTATTTTGTCATTTTTCTCTTAGATGTGGGTAAAGTAGGCTAAATCAACACCCAAGTAAAAATACTGACACATGGATAAAAAACTGACACCATCGTTTCAAGCAACCTGAGTAAGAGTATAAAAGTATCAGTATCAGCACTAAGTAACTGCATTCAGAACTGCACTGGAACGTCTTAGTAAATCCAGCATCCATCAGCACTGGAACTGAAGTTTGTGTGATTTGATACTGTTGCTGTCCATTCATCATGAAATGTTTATTCAGTGCAAACGACAGTTGCTACATTCAGATGATGTTGAAAAATAAAAAAAAAAAATTTTTAGAACTAAATATAAATGGCTGAGGGGGAAAAGGTAGTATATCACTACTAATAAAGGTAGCATCACTAATATATTTGAGTAGAATTCTAAGTATTATTACTATTATTATTAGGAAATACTCAAAAAGTACAAAATCCATCAATATTTTAAGTAAATGTAACTAGTTACTGCCCACCTCGGCTGCCGTCTCTGGATATAGAGGAATGTTTCATTAAGCTTAGTTTTAGTACAATATTTATTTATATTTAAACTCGTCTGCTACATGAATAATTTTTCATGCCCTGTACAGACAGAATAAAGAAAGGGAATAGTAAAGCATTTACTTGTTGCTTTCTGTTACGTCAGTGCTGTCGCTACAGTGAGGAATTGTGTAACGACTGTCAGACAGTTTTGGGGTCGGCCACCAAATCAGATAATGACTAATTGACTGTTCCTTTCACGCTGGACAGGTGAGAAAGTTTAATTAAGACTGGGAATTGGTGCTGATGCTCCATCTTTGTGGGGGTGAGAATAGATTTGCTGCAGGCTGCGTGAATACACGCTAATTTGCTTTCAAATTAGTCAATAAAAACCATTTCAGCTGCGCAAACAGCAACAGAAAGAGAGAAAGTCTGCTCTGTTATGAAAGTGATGATTCAAATTGTAAAAATTTATTATAGATGCTGATATAGAGGCAGTTCCTGTCCCAGCACCACTGATTACAGGAGTTCCTTTACTTCTTTTCCTGTTCCTGACCATCCTTCCTTATTTTCTTTCCTTCCTTCTGTGCTTCCTGACTTTCTTTCTCCTTGCTTCTTTCTTTTCTTCCTTCCTTTGTCTTTCTTTTTTGCTTGCTCCCATCCACCCTTAACACTAGTTAATTCCTTCTTTCAATCAACCTTTCCTTCTTTTTCACTTTTCTTTACTAATTTCTTTGCTCTTTCCTTCTTTCATTCTACCTTTGCTTTGTTCCTTCATTCTTTTCTTTAATTGTTCTTCTTTTCCTTGCTCTAATGCTTCTTTTACTCCAACTTTCATTCTCTCTTTCTTTGTCTTTCATTCCTTTATTTTTTTTCTTAGTCATTATTTTATTCTTTAGTCCTTCCTTCTTTCATTCTTTCTTCTTTTCCTCCTTCTTTCATTCTACCTTTGCTTTGTTCCTTCATTCTTTTCTTACTTAATTTCTTTCTTCTTTTCCTTGCTCTAATCCTTCTTTTATTCCAACTTTCATTGTCTCCTTTTTCTTTCTTTTATTCCTTCATTTCTTTTCCTTTATTACTTTTTTCTTAATCATTATTTTATTCTGTAGTCCTTCCTTCTATCTTTCCTCCTTCCTTCTTACTTTATCTCCTTCTTTACGTCCTTCTTTACCTCTTTTCTTCATTCCTTCCTTTCTTTCTTTAAATTTTTTTTTCCTTTTCAGCATTTTTTTTGTTTCTTTCCTACCTCCCTGTGTATTCTCCTTCCTTCCTTTGTTACTTGCTTCCCTCTACAAATGCTTGGAGTGCTGTGTAAAAACCACCTCCTATAAAATGAACATCACCTGACAGGAAGTGTCAGAGAAGGGCTGTTGTGCAGCTGATGCCTCAGTAGGTTCCACTCGTCTTCAGCCGTCACTGAACAATGACAGGAGCAAACAAAAACACATCAAGGCTCCTATTATTCAAAAAAACCCGGCTACATGCAACTCAGGGCTATTCTGTCTGCAAACGAAGGGAACCACAGCAACGGTTGCCATGACGCTGCATTTGATGGGCACTTGCCGCCTCTGATGGGATTAATGTGTTAGGCGTGACAGGCGGCACATGGATCCCCCTCAACAAGAACCAATTAACCCCATCACTGTCTGCCCCTCCACTTCAGCGCTCCGGCAAAAGAAAGCAGCATGTCCTGTCACGGCTACGTGCCAATCACAGCATAATCTCCACAAGACTCGGAGACGTATGCAGCATTTGGATTGTCACTCCGAGGAAATGTACCTTTGCTCACCACAAATGACTTCCCATTGTCTGGGCTCCTGCTTTCTATCCTTAATCAAGGATTCAAGAGAGCAGAAAAGAGGAGGAAGAGTACACATTCAGAATTGATAACTAGATGCACTGGTTTTGTATGGCTGTTCTAATGCCCACACTTGTAAGAACTCTATAATTCTGTCAGTTTGTTTTGTAAAACTCATCATTGGTAGGAAAGATGGTAATAAAATTATATATGTATATGTGTGTGTATATGTTTCAATGCGGCAGACAGAAGACAGCTTCCTATTATCCTGTCTAAAATAACAATTTTCTACTGTGTAATAGTATGTCAGAAAATTGTCCCATTAAAAATATCAAAATTAATAAATTTTTGTGCCCTACTGGAAAAATAAGCACATATAGAAATGTCTTCATACAATAAAAAACACTTCTAACATTGAAGTACAAAAGGGTGACATGTTAATGGAAAAACAACCAAATGTCTTTGGATCACCAAGAGCTGCAAGAACAGCTTCATAGCACCACAATATAGATTCTAAGCATTTCTGAAACTGTACTAAAAGGATACTGAACACAAGTTGTTCATTCAGTTAGTGGTTTGATAATCGTTGTTGATGGTCAGGATCATAGGGTTAAAGTGATCAGTCAAAATAACTTTAAATTGATTTGCAGTAAACATTCCCTCTTACAGGACCAATGGACTCCAATCATGCCAGCATATTTCCTTCCCCATCAAAACATACACTAGACACCCTTGCAGTAAGGGTCAAGCGTTCAAGCTTGTATCATTCTCCACTTACCCACTTGTGAAGAATATGGTCAAATGTGACTTGCTGTTTCTTGCTTCTCTGTAGACTAGTTGGGGTCACGGGTGGCTGGCGCCGATCCCAGCTTCATCAGGCAAAGGCGGGGTACACTGTGGACAGGTCGCCAGTTCATTGCATGGCCAACACACACTCACACCTACGGGCAATTTAGAGTGACCGATCAACCTATCATGCATGTATTTGGGCGTGTGGGAGGAAACCCACTCAAACACAGGGAGAACATGCAAATTACACAGAGTGGCCCAGACCGGGACATCTTTTAACCACAGTTTCAAATTCAAGCACTGGCAAACTGAAGACTCGAAGCAATGGTGGCAGCAGTTACTCTGCAGTGGCTGGAAGGCTGTGACTGAGTAGGCCTGGGGTCAGCTTGGCTAGGCCTAACTGTGGCCACGCTCATGTCCTCAAATGTGCACTTGTCTTTGTAACGTGGGGTTTCTGCACCACACCCCAACTTTAATACCCCTCTCTATGTAGTTGCTGACAGGGTTGCTCACATCCTGCATTCACATTCTTAGTCACCATATATTTTTCCTTAACGTACTAACACGTGAGCATCCCAGTCACTGAACGTGCACTGCTGATTCCTATTTCCAGCCCAATTTACTGATGACTTTTTCACTTGATTTAATTAAACATCAAACTATATCAAACTATAACTGAGAGAAAAGACACACACCAAATGACAAAACACTTTTTCAGGTATTTTTTTTTTGTCTGATAGATCCCACTGTGGGGATTTTTATGTAATATTGAATAGAAAATGTATACTTATTATAAACCAAAAAGAAAATAAACAAACAAAATAATTCACTGGCCTCTTACACACACTGAGCCTCAAATGCAAAACAAAAGAAAATAATAATAAAGAATATCAACACTTCCACAGCTCAACTACACACAGTCTTTATGTTCTGTGCCCATCAAATATCTGTGATAATTGACCAAAAATGAGTCCCAGTGCCCAACACCGCAATACTAATCTTAGACTTGCAGTGTAGGACTCCTAGCAGAGCTGAATGTAACTTCACTATAAAAAAAATACAATGTGTAACCACTTAGAATACAGCACAGTTAATGGTATTGCCACTATTAAGAAAACATGGGAAAAAAAAACATTAATGACGTTTCACCATCTTATTACCACTAACAGAACTTTGTGTATGAGCTCACCTCGATTTACAAATCATTACTCATCAAGATTCAAGCATCTTATTATGTGAACTTGGACTAAACAGCTTCTGTAAACTACGAATGCAGGCCTTGAACATGGCAAACACACTACCCCACTGATACACTACTGTTTGCCCTATCCTGCAGTAGCCATTCCCCACAGCTATATGACACACAGACCTCATATTGTTCAGTACTGTTGCATTTTTACCTCACATTCCATAAGGATGGCTCTGAATGTTTGACAATTTCATTAAAATGGAGAACCACCATTCTCTGAGCATTCGCTACCGCGCTCTTAGCTCCACCCTTTCCTCGTAAAGGTATATACATAGTCCACTACAACCATTTCTACATAAAAGGCTCCTAAAGTTAAAGAAATTATGAAAAAAAACAAAAACCCTTTGGGCATGAACTGCACTGAGATTACTTTTTTATTGGCACATTACAATACATGCATCTTCCCTGTAACTGCAGGCCAAGGTCACTTTCCCTTAGGCATTGTAGTGATAATGTAAATGAACTATTAGAGAGAGTGTTTAAAGTGATTCTCGCTCCACCATTATGCAGTGGTCTTGTACTGTGAAACCCACTCCTGGTAATTTTAGCATCCATTTACTTCAGTTGTTTCATTACAGAGCACACTCCCAGTAAATACAAGCGTGGGCTGAATAGAGGAATGCAAACTCAGCCATATACTGCAAAATCAGCCACTATATATATATATATATACAAAACAAACACTCGGCAAGCACACCTGCATGTGGTGGAGGGGTATTTTTTATACTTAAAAAAGTTTTTTATTCTGGTATATGTTCTACTCTCTGAATATGTATGTGTACACACAAAGAAGTGGTGACTGGATGTAGGACATCATTGACATCCCGCAGAAATATATAGGGCACTGGGAGAGCTTCTATAAATACTCTGTTTGTGCTAAAGCATCCAGATGTGCATTTTAATTGAGATTTCTACTTTAATGTGCACATATTGCTATTCAAATGCACACACATTTAAGACTGTATAATCTCAGCTGTACATGAACCTAAGATCGACATGCCCTACAACCAAACAATAAATGCTAAAAACAGTTATAATAGACTTGATAATCATAGACTATAATCATAGACTAATTTCTATAGTTACCTGATTATTTAAGCAGTCATGAATATAGAATACTCCAATTTGCAGGATTTCAATTTAAAAATAGTGATATTAGTCTATGGGATAACAGCCCATAGGACCAGAAATAATCAAGCACTGTTTAACACAGCAACCACAAACTGGCAACAAAACACTTTTGGAGCGACACTGAAACCAAATACATGGTTGGATATTTTTTAATTTTCGAGATGACTGAAGTTTATATTTTTAGATACATTTTGTTTTAATTTTAATTTTAGATTATTATTATTATTATTATTATTATTATTATTATTATTATTATTATTATTTTGGAATATATTTTGTGATATTTTATGTTCATATAATCCTGCTCTCACATTTATATCTTAATATATCAGATATTCTATCTATATTTGCTTATCGTTTCATGTGAACTGTCACATCGCCAGCCAATGCTGCAGCAAGAGAGTCTGTAGCTCAGAACCCTCAGCAGGACTTGGGGAGTCACATGACTCCGGACACTCGGTCAGCTGACCGCCACAGATCATGTTCACCTGAGTTCTGATGACTACTGGGACTATTTAGTCATGGGTTCTATATTCTCTCAGTGCGTAGTATTGTGCCTTGTGCCTTACGCCTTACTAAGCGTTCTCGGTTTGTTTGAGCTCATGTGTATGACCCGTTTATGTTTTTCGATCTTTGACTTCAGCCTTGCCCCTTTGTATTGGTTGCCGTGTTTTCCGTGTATCGACTTTTTGCTTTCATCTTGGTCATGTCTCTGGTTCGTCCCTCTCGGCTTGGTTGTTATTTGGATTTTGGTTTTGACCCTCGCAAGTCTCTAACGTTCCTCTCTCGCTTAAGCCCTGTATTGTTCATTGCTTTGTTGCTCTGTGCTGAGTGTCTACCTAAACTATTTCAGAACAAGGTCAGTTGCTTGGTCAGCATCAGACTTTAGCCACGGTATCACAAACTGTTTCGGATCTCGCTCAGCAACAACTTAGTAATCACGCTGGCTTTAACACCCAGTTCCACTAACTTCAGTGGCAGTGGAGTTAATGAAGCCACCGCTATAGTGTTACCTGTGAGTAAGCCTCCAAATACTCTGGTGATCCGGAAGAATGTGACAGTTTTTTGTTGCAATGTGCTCTGTACTTGAATTCCTATCCTAGTGGCTCTGATCAGGCTAGGGTATCATTCTTTTATCGAGGTTGGAGGATAAGGCTCTTAAATGGGCTATGGCTGCATGGCCTACGTTACAGCATCTAACTTCTGCTCAAGTGTTAACAAGATTTAATGCTGTTATTGATCATCCTTTTGAAAGTAGAGCTTCAGGTGAACTGTTGTCTAGAGTCCGCCAGGGTTCACGTACTGCTACTGATTATGCTCTGGAGTTTCGCACGTTAGCTGCTGGTAGTGGATGGAACGAACCTGCTCTTTTGGTAGCTTTTCATAATGGACGAACTGGCCTGTAGGGACGAGGAACTGTCACTGGATGAACTGATAGACATTTCTATTCGTTTGGATCATCTGCTAAAGAGAAAACCTTCACGAAGAGCTACACCGGCCCTTGGTGGTTCTCTCTGCTCACCTGGACCATGCCCCTGACTTTGTGAGCATTCCCTAGAGGTAATGCAATGTGATTCCTCCGTAGACAACCGGGAGAAATGACAACACAGACGAGACCATCAGCTCTGTCTGTACTGTGGCAAGGCTGGGCATTACCTCCGTGAGTGCCCCGGGAGTCTAGGGACTTCAGGTTTGGGGAGGGGTGCAGAAAACTTACGCCAAAGTATCTTGGTCCATTCAAAGTAATCAAGCGTATTAATGAAGTAAGCTAAAAACTAGATTTGCCACCTCAATATAAGATTTCTAGTTCGTTTCATGTTTCCCTCCTCAAACCTGGAAATCAAAGGGGCCCCGGTATACGCTGTACGTCAGGTGCTGGATTCACGGCGCAGAGGCGGATGACTGACACTGAAACTGCTGTATGAAATTTGAGTTTTATGCTACATTTAGGTCACTTATTACTCTTGAGTTTATTGACTGATTGCAAAGCAGAAATCCAATTACTGCCTGATGCATGTAGACCCAGAGTCTGATTACTTGAGTGCATGTAAATGTGATGAACAAATAATTGAATAAAATACATTTTTGGCAGTTATTGGATTACACTCATTGACTTAGAGATGTGAATATGACTGGTGAGAGTGTTTGGGGAGTGTGCACAAATGTTTTAAGTGGTGTTAGAAACTAACAACTTCGCCCACTTGTAAATTGCACTTGAACAGACAATGATGTGAGATTTTAAAGTGGGAAACTTGGTGGTGAATCTGAAAAAAAAAGATGCTTGATTACTTGAAGTTAAACTGTCTGGTATATATGACTATCTGATATGCACACCATTAGGGGTATGAGAATTAATGAATCCTGGAACTGGCTGCAGATGTTGGGGATTCTGAGTTGGCGGGTCAAAGACGGTGGAACAGGTTGACTACCATACAGTATTTAAAACTTACAGTATTGTGAGCTTATGAATGTGTCAATGTTTGTTTTATATATTGTCACCATCTGGGGAAAAAACATTAATTGTTGTCGAGTTTTATTTTATCTATTACTTGGTGTATGAACTGATAAGTGGACCAGTAGAAATGCCCCCAAAAAAATTCTAGTAATTTGAATAAAACCTCTTTACATTATTTGCACAAACCTTTAAAAAGAATGTATTTGCCTTCACTTGCAATGTTACTATATTGGAGATACTTGTTTTCCTTTGGACAGTGATGTTATGTAAAGTCCTTACCTTGTGTACTATGCCATATGTTTTTAATTATGTTTTAATCAAATTGCTCTAGAAATAAGAGTAAAGGTTTACTCCCATCTGGTTTTGAGGTAGTGAGCTGTGACTTCAGTAGCCACAGTATACCCCAGTGATTGAATTGCCCTTTCCTGCGTAACCCTGAAGTGCTTAAGTCTGCAGAAAATTTGTTGATGCGGTTGTATGTGAATATTGTCCTGGCTCATTTTGCAAGACTATTCACACATTCTGTTGAGAATTTCACACTTTTTCTGCCTTCACTGTCCGCCTGTGCATCAGAGTTAGACACAGTATTCACAGATTCTGTCAGAGGTCAGAAATGAAATGCTGTGGTGCCCTCTTCCATTTTGTCCATTGTGCCACATATTCAGAGAGGGAGAACTCAATCACATTCGCAGCCTGAGGGGCGGACTGTTTCCTTTTGAACCTGCCCTCCCCCATCCATGAATGAGAGTCAATGAGAGCGAGAGAGGGGAACATGCTGCTTGGGATCATCATTAACAGCAGGCTGGAGTGTATTTTGTTTCAGTGTTGCTTGAACACAATGTAATTTCAGCTATTTTTGCTGCAATTCCAGAAATAGTGTTGACAAGCTGGTCATGATTCATTTTTAGAATTTAGTAAAACAATACATCTTTTTTTTAGTAAAACAAGACCATCTTTTCTGATGGTGGATCAACACAGTAGGTGTGTCTAATAGACTGGACCAACAAGCTATCACCCCATCAGTGTCACTGCAGTGCGGATAATGATCCACCACCTAAATAATTCCTGCTCTGTGGTGGTCCTGAGGGGATCCTGATCATTGAAGCACAGGGTAAAAGTGGGATAACACAGTATACAGAAAAAACGTTGGACTATAGTCTGTAATCGTAGAACTACAAAACAAACCTGTATGGTAAGTGGAGCTGATTTTGGGAGGTGAGCACTATTTATATTTCAAGAACGCCACAGTGATACTGCCTTTCTATAGATGTTCTTTCAGCAGCACTCCCATTTCACGACTCATTACTCATTAGCAGCCCAACACACAGTCACAACATTTCATCCACAGATTGCCAACAGCTCAGTTAATCTAACAACAGAGACATGATTAATGTACTTGTTTCATTATATTAATCAAAACTATTCAAGTTTAGTAGGTCCTCCTGTCTTGTATCTACACTGACATCTTCTATATAAAGTAGGTATATATACAGTATGTATGTAGCCGTTAGTTCTACCATATACATTAAGTATATATACAGCCCCTAGATCTACCATATACAGTAGGTATATTTACAGTATATATGCAGCCCTTAGTTCGACCATACACAGTAGGTATATATACAGTTGTTTATAGACCTTAGTTCTACCATATACAGTAGGTTTATATACAGTATATATGCAGCCCTTAGTTCTACCATGTACAGTTGGTTTATATACAGTATATATGCAGCCCTTAGTTCTACCATATACAGTAGGTTTATATACAGTATATATGCAGCCCTTAGTTCTACCATGTACAGTTGGTTTATATACAGTATATATGCAGCCCTTAGTTCTACCATATACAGTAGGTATATATACAGTATGTATGCAGCACTTAGTTCTACCATGTACAGTAGGTATATATACAGTATATATTTAGCCCCTAGTTTTACCATATACAGTTGTTTTATATACAGTATATATGCAGCCCTTGGGTCTACCATATACAGTAGGTATATATACAGTATGTATGCAGCTCTTAGTTATACCATATACAGTAGGTATATATAAAGTATGTTATGCAGCCCTTAGTTCTACCATATACAGTAGGTTTATATACAGTATATATGCAGCCCTTAGTTCTACCATGTACAGTTGGTTTATATACAGTATATATGCAGCCCTTAGTTCTACCATATACAGTAGGTATATATACAGTATGTATGCAGCACTTAGTTCTACCATGTACAGTAGGTATATATACAGTATATATTTAGCCCCTAGTTCTACCATATACAGTTGTTTTATATACAGTATATATGCAGCCCTTAGGTCTACTATATACAGTAGGTATATATACAGTATGTTATGCAGCCCTTAGTTCTACCATATACAGTTGATTTATATACAGTATATTTATAGCCTTTAGTTCTACCATATGCAGTACATATATATACTGTATATTATACCCCTTAGTTATAATATATATAGTAGGTATTAGATCACAAGGTGCTGGCTCACTGTTACGGCCTATAATAAATAAATGTTACATCAGGGGGTAGATCCTTTTCATACACAGCCCCCCAGCTTTGGAATAACCTTCCAGTCAGTTTAGGACTTAGACACAGTCTCATTTTTTAAGTCTGGGCCAAAACCTACTTGATCAGTCAAGCATTTGGTAATTAGTTAGTTTGTTAGATAAAAGGTGCAGATCTGGGGTCACTGACAGAGAGTCAGAGAGTATTATGGTAAACTGAGAATGTTGGTGCTGTCGTCCTGCTGCGCTCACATAGTCACTCAAGTTTGTTGATGGTGGAGTGGAGAGGCGCTGACATCTCAGGAATCCTTTGTTACCTTTTGGCTCTCCTTTTAGTTATGCTATATAGCCAGACCTGCCAGAGTCACAGTCACACTATAACATTATACATTAACCTCAGCCTCCCCTAACAGAATCTGTGTGTTTCTTTGTTGAGCTCAACAACTGCTCATCCCGTGCAGTCTGATGCTGAAAACTACCCATCCTGTGTGGTCTTAGGCTAAACCACTGCCCATCCTGTGTGGTCTTACGCTAAACCTGTCCTTTGCGGTCTGATACTCCTGCTCCATCTGCCTTGACCAAGTACCCCTGTTTGGATGCATTCTGGACCAGTTTACCCACCATGGAGCTTCCTGATGTCCAGTTCTTTGGGGAAAGCTTCGCCTGCATGGCCCTGGCCCTCCAGAAGATCCTTACTTACTTAATGCTTACTTAATCGCAGACGGTTTCTTCTTCTGCTTTCACAAACTAATCAACCATTGCTTCACAAAACTCTGAGCTGGTTCTCACTGCTACTCTGAAGGGACTTTTTTCTTACTCATTCTCTACATTTTGTCATGCATATAATTGTAAATCTTATGTTTCTTTTATTGCTTTTGTGCTTGTTTTGCCATCCGGTTTCAACTAGAGGCGGATGGGTTCCCCTTTTTTAGAGTCTGCTTCCTCTCAACATATTTGTATTTGCTTTCAGGGAGTTTTTCTTGCCACTGTCACCTCTGCCTTGCTCACTGGGGGCTTAGACCTAGATTTTCTGTAAAGCTATGTAAATAAACCTTGACTTGACTTGTTTACAGTTACTGACTGTAGCCTGTTGCTGTATTTCAACCCCTCTCAACCCTGTGCAATAACATACCTACACAGATCTTATAAAATGATCAATGGACAGATAGATATATACAGATAGGTATATAGTGGCTTCAATGTTAGGGGAACCCTGAAAAGTTGAATTGAATTGCATTGACCTGAACAGAGAAGTAGTTTTACACCTGTTAAGAAACCATGCAAGAGTGTACACAGGTATATAAATAAAAGCCAATGGGTCCCCTCCTGGAAGAACCAGATACATTAATTGAGCAGATATCTGATATGAGTGAATAGCTGTCTTCTGACTAAAGACTAATTAAAATGGCTCTCTCTATTTCACGAAGCCATCTGCTGAGGAGAAGGAGACCAGGTGGGGCATGGCGCTAGCGGATACACTCATAAACAGAGGTCCCCCAGTAGATCTATAAACCTCTCCGGGTTCTTCTTTGTGGCTAATGATATTTTTTATAGCCACAGCACTCAAGAGTATAATTGAATAACTTAATCCAAGTGCCGTCTTTTATTGACCCACAAGCTTGAAGGAGATGAATCCATAGTGTAATTAAATTCTCAACTTTGTGTCAGTTCCGGCAGCCCATGTGGTAGGATCTCCTCACCAGTCCGCCATTTCCGAGAACACATTAACAGCCCTACAATGAGCGATTGGTGAGATTTTATGCTGTCGTTAGTTTACACAAACCTGTTCCCTGAGCAGTTCAAATCTTCAGTGAGCAATTGGGTCTTAAAGTCTACATCTGTGTGAGGCTTGGCAAGTGTTTCTTGGGCTTTATGTGTTCTTTTTTTTCTCCATCTACACCCTACTCCTCTTAATCTTACACATGTTGGGTCTTATATGAGGGTAAGGCACATGACATGCTGACATTTTTTGACAAAGTAGCCATATTTTAGCGTTTTATAGTGATGAGAATTTAATCAAGCTATTCCAAATCACACCTGGTACACCTGTTTGTGTCAAGTATTTGGGTCAGTGCCTGTGAGTGGGTTGTGTGCCTGGTGTGAGAATGCTGTTAGCATTTTAACAGCTGCTTTATATTGGGATTTGTTTTGTTTTGCTTTTTTGTGTAACTAGAATTTGCTTCATTTTGAATTTTAGCTGCTGACTCAGAAGGTTTCCATCGTGAACTGAGCCCAGAGACTTTGCATTGCAGAGGAGGAGTTTGCTTGGGCTGGGAGTTGGGACACTTCTCAAAGCAATGGCAGAGTTTAACAAGGCCACGAGCCAAGAGATTTCTTTCCAGTGTAGCAGAATTTGACTAGTGGCCAAACTCCACAGTAGTGGAGTTTGACTAGACTGTGAGCCAGGGACTTTGTGCAATGAGAGTTGCGTTCGATAGAGTCATGAGCCAGAAACGTTGGATAGTGATGGCAGAGTTTCACTGTATCGTGAACTGAGGACTTCACACCAATATAGTGGAGTGTGATTGGGCGTTATAGCCACACTTTATAACATTGAATGGGCCACATTATTGCTTCACAATATAAAACAATCATCCCATCAGCTGAGACAGTAGTATTTCTCAAACTTCCATCAATCTTTTGTCTTGCTGCCAAAATGTATCTCCTTCACACTACGGCAGTGAGGGGGCGCTATATCTGCAGTGGAAAACAAAGTATGTGGTACCAAAAGTCAGTAAAATGGAATGGATTTTAATGACAGCTTTTGGAAAAGCCCTGGTTGGAAGATGTTGGAATATGTGTGTGAGTGGTTGGTTTAATGAAGTTAATGTGGCAGTGGGTGCACTAGTTACTAATAGATTTTATATTTTTAGCATTGGAAGTATTGCATGTCTGTTTTGACTGGAAATTGCATAAAGGACAGCGAGGTCTCTGGCTTTTGAACAATACTCTATGTGCAGAGCATTGTATTTCTCAAAAATGTCTTTAAACATAACAAAAATAAATAAAGAAATACATGTAATAAATTACATTCTTCCAGTGAACTATAAAGAGGAAAATCATTTTTATTCATAAGCATGTGCTGATGCAAACTGAAGAGTCTGTACATGGTTTTAAAAAGCATTAGAAAACTATACAATATAAAGCTGACAGAAAATGCATATTTGTACTTGTACAAAACTCTTAAATAATTGGCAAAAAGTAAATAAATCTGTAAAAATCATAATAAAAATCTTAAACATAATTAGTTTGCTTGGACGAGGAACTCATGCACCAGTGTTAGAAAGCCTGAGTCTCTTCTTTAGGAGAAATACAGGATTGTGGTGTCACAAGTTGTTGGTTTATTTTTTATTGTATTAAACATTTGCAAATCCAATTTGAAGGTTTATCTTTCCTTTATGAAGGATGGCAGCCACGTCGCACTCCTTTTTTCAATCACAAGCTGAACTGATTTTGTTTCTGCCACTGTTTGAGCTCCACCATTCAAAGCCGAAGAAGCCCCTCTGATCTGAGTGAGACTGCTAAGACTAATGTGTATTGTAGACAGGAGTTACGCTCCGCTACACTGCCCCGGTGCTGAAAAGCAATCTGTTATGAGTTGATGAATTTGTTTGTGTGAAACACATTAATAAAGATCACCACTAATGCTATTGAGTACAGGCACCAGTGTATCTTTGAAGCAGTGCATGATTTGCCTGGTCCTCAGCGATGCAACCTGGAGTGATGGATGCGATGAAGTACATACGGCCTATTTTTATGTAGCGCTGCCATCACAGGTTTATCATTTTTACATCGCCAGAGGGGGCGCAGAAAAAATTCAGCACTTATCTGTGATAAAACAAAATTGTTGCATGATTTAGAGAAGGAAACCCACACATACCCACACTCATGCACACGCACACACGGTATGTGTCCTGAGAAGTGTTTGAGAGAGGCTCTGATTTATGATTTATTTCTGTCTGCCTTCTGTAGTATTATACTACTCAGTACTGGCCCAGGACTGCAGAGCTTGCATGTTTAAAGCACTGCATAGTTCAGGGCTTCTCAGTCTAATCTCTATCTGCCACATCCCTATTATACCATCGACTACCACAGAGAATAGTTTCAGTGTGTTTCCCTGCACTGAGAGAATAACTGAAAGCCAGTTGAATGAAATTCACCTATAGTGGAAACCAGTGGGCAGATGCTGGAATTTGTGCATAAACATTTGAAATATGTGACTGTTATCTTACTCTGTTTTTTCACTCAGGTGGAGCAAAAATGAAGAAATCATGGACAGTACTGATGTTGGAATGTGTAGTTCGGTGAATAGCTAAATACGGGAGACCATAGCTTCTCTCTTCTTTCCAATTGACTTAAGACTCCAAGATTTATAATTTCATGAGATTGAAGGTTACCTAACTGCTACATGACCTTTTGATCAGACTATCCACGTTCATCATAATAGCGACAGACAAATATGCCCCATGTTGTGGAACAACTTTTGTTGTCGGTGTAGTGTTTAGTATAAAAAGCATTGCTAAAATTGTAAAACATGACTGCTGGATTGGGCAGTCAATCAGAAAAAAGCGTATTTACAAAGTTCCACCCTAAAGACACAGTAATAAAAACTGTTAAACTGTCTGTTTAATTCTATGGGATAAAGAAAGTTTGTTAAAATTCCAATGCAAAATAAATCATGACTATTTTATGGTAAGACAAATACAAACTACTAAGATACATGTAGGTTATGAGCACTTTAATATGATGTCTTATGAAAACTGCACCAACATTTATTTGGTCGTACTATTTAAAGGCTACCTACATAAGAAATCATAATACATGTATAAGCATTGAATAACATACTTATGAAGCAATACTTGAGGATTTATGAACAGCTTATGCTATAAATCACAAGCTAAAGTAAATGACATTGTACTTTCATTATTGTTGAACTACATAGAACAGAGATAACCATCTAAACTAGTTCTAATACTTCATAATTCAATGTACTTCAAAAATAATGCTTCATAATTTTGTTAGGAATAGCCCTTACAGAAAATAAGCATACTTAAAGTGCATTTTCTTAAGTAAACTTAAGTTGAAGTATATTTCCCAAGTATACTTAATGTAGTTACAATAAAAATATCATTGTACGAGCAGTACACTTGTATATGTACTATTTTAATACTTCTTGGGACTAAATTGGCTCAATTACTAGTTTATTAAAGTATACTTTTAAGTAGTGTACTTCAAGTACATGACCAGTTTACACCTGTTGTACTGCAGCTACACTCAAAAGCATACGTGAATGTTTTCTTTAAGTGAACTTAACATAATACTTCTGCTTCTTTAACGTATGTGACTAGGTTAAGAAACATATCTGTATCTTTATATATCTTTATGAATCAAACTTACCAAACAAACATTGTACTGCATGTGTTTTTGTGCAGGACAAGAATATTTACTTACACTGCTCTTAAGTATAGCTCAATTCAAAGATGCAGTACAAGTAAAGGTCAAATATACTTAGACTGTTCTATATGCTTGTCAGTATAACCCAAGTATACCCATATAGTATAAGTATAGCTGTGTTTAGTATATCACTGCGAAGTACATAAAAAGTAAACTGAAAGCATACTCACTTGTTTTTTAGTTTAAAGAAAGAATAATAATAGCACATTTTAATAAACTTCTTTTTTGTAAGGGAGAACAACTGCTCTTTGCTTCAGGTGAAGGCTCCTTATGTTACTGCAATGGCATTTACTTCATGGAGTATCTTGATATGTATGTTGATATGATATGCTATACATGTTATGTAGTTAGTATGTAGGTAGCATTCAAATAAAGAGTAAAAAGTAGTTCCTATTACTTTTGCATTTTCATGTTTTATGGAATGTGTTCATGGACTGATAACGCATTAAGGTGCTCTTCTCAAGTTCCCATCTCTGAAAGTATAAAGTGCACTGACTTACAGCTTAATTTACTTTTGAGTGAAGGACTGATTTAAAGCATGAAAGCGTTTTGTAGTAATAGTTAATGTTTATTCATGTTCAGCAAAAGCCCAGTGGCTTCTGTTCTAAGTGTGCTTTGGACTCAGTGGGAGTCGTGTGCAGTAACTGAGTGTATGCTACAGATGCGGCAGACAGAGAATAGGTTGCAAAACGCTGGAGAATTCCTTTAAAAGCCAGTGGGTGTGCTTGTTTCATCCTCTAGCTTGTACTGTTCCGTGAGTGGCAAGCAGACGTATCAGATATTCTGTTCTTCAGATTGCATAAAATAACACAAAGTACATCCCAACAGCAGATCTTCTCACATCAAGCCACGTGAACATGGTTACATCTGGTCAGTCGCTCATACAATACATACAGGCAGCTTGCTAAAACACAGGTATGCCGCTTATAGATGGATCCGTGGTTCAGGTTTTGCTCAGCAAGTACAAGTTTTGCCGAAGGCTGGCGGGTATATCGAACAAGCTCAGTTGATTAATACAGGAGGTTCTTGCATGATGTTGGAGAACTTAAGAAAGGATAAGAAAGGCGAGCAGCTCCACAGGAGGTCTTTAAAAAATAATCATTTAAAAAGGCAAACATTTTTTTTTTTGGAATGGCAATAATTTACCTTATTGCTTTTTTTTCTAAACGTTTTGACTTTTATTATCTAAAATGTTATTTATTTTACATACTGTGAAATCATATAAATACAGTGTTCACTACATTACAATGCAAAATACTTTTTGTGTATATTGTTTTCCAAAAGGAACAGGGTAAGGGGTTTGCTCAGGTTCGGTGGGCTTAACACTAGCACCAGTCAGAAAACACAGATACTCCTTGGGTTTGCTCAGATCAAGGCACTTTCTGGTGACATAAATGAGTCTCTCTCTCCCTCGTTTTCCTGTCGTCTTTACCTCTCGGCACTCTGCAGAGTCAATAACCTTGCTGTGGAGATCAGAGCAGCATCCAGTCCAGACTCCCCAAAGAACCAACTATCTCCGCCACAGGACGATACGCTGCATGACCTGTTTGGTCCAGTCCCAGGTTCCTCTCTCTACATCAGCAGCAAAAAGGAACCAGTATGCTGTTCTTCTCCTCTCCTCTTCCACTCACACTTCCATCTCCTGTCCTGGGGATGTTGGGGCCATTATGTCGAAGCATGTCTCCATCATGACGCGAGACTTGCACAGGTTTACGCAAAACTCCAGCTCTCCAGTGGCCTGAGCCAGAGCCTCTAGGTAGTCCTGGGAGTCCTGGTCCAGATCCGGGTCCACGTCGACTGAAGAGAAGGGAGAACAATTAAAGATGTGAGATAAAAAATATTTACAGACAGAGTATCTAAGCTATATACATGTATTCCTGTAGCACTATTGTATAGCCTTAATATTCAGGGAGCACAGCAGCTTCCATATAATCCTCCTTGTTCTGCTAAATGCTTTAGCTGTTCCCAACACACCTGATGTAAGTAATAAGCTAATTAACAAGCCTTCCTGTAGTGAACTGGATGGTCTCTCGCAGGAAAAATACTCCGACATGCAGGGATGTTAAACTCCAGGACCAGATTTAAGAACCACTGGCTGCAATAGCCTAAAAGTATCTCCTTAATAAATATATGTTAATCTTTAAACCCAAGGTGAAGGCTTTCTGTGGCTCTACATTTAAACCCTCACTCTTATAGCTACATAATAGTTGGCAAACAATTCATAGTCATTTCTAAACAATACATCTCAAGACTGATAACTGAGCTCAGGGTATAAGGGTTTAAATTTGAAACACTATCATCCATGTGTATTATATAAAATGTCTGGTCAGTTGCTCATACAATACATACAGGCAGCTTGCTAAAACACAGGTATGCCCCTTATAGATAGTTCAGTGGTTCAGTTTTAGCTCAGCAAGTACAAGTTTTGGGGAAGGCTGGCCTGTAAATCGAACAAGCTCAGTCGATTAATACAGGAGGTTCTTGCATGATGTTGGAGAAATTAAGAAAGGATAAAAAAGGAGAGTGGCTCCACAGGAGGTAAAATGTAAGTGTTTGGTTTATGTAGTTGAGCAGGTTCACATTCTCTAACTGTATTTCACATTTTTACAGTAACTGAACAGACAGACCCTACTGACAACTGCAGCACCATTTTGAAGCATTTAAACAACTACACTGAAGTCAAAGTTTCAGTTATATACAACAGAAACACATGGTGCATGGTGTAGATTTACAATCAGGAACACTAGAGGCAAATCTAAGTTAAGACTAAGACTTTGTAGTAAACAAGTCAGGGATGATGCAGAGTTAGAATCAAGACTGTGATTGGCGGGGAATCCAAAGCAAATACAGAGAATTTACTGTAGTCAAGTCAAAGACAAGATGGAGACTTTATTGTAGTTGAGTCAGAGTCAAGGCAGACACTTTGTTGTAGTTAAGTCAGAGTCAAGACTGAGACTTTGTTGTAGTCCAGTCTGAGTCAAGACTGATACTTTGTTGTAGTTAAGTCAGAGTCAAGACCAAGACTTTGCCATGGTCGAGTCAGAGTCAAGACTGAGACTGTGTTGTAGTCGATTCAGAGTCAAGACTGAGACTTTGTTGTAGCCAAGTAAAAGTCAAGACTGAGACTTTGTTGTAGCCGAGTCAGAATCAAGAATGAGACTTTGTTGTAGCCGAGTCAGAATCAAGACTGAAATTTTCTTGTTGTTGAGTCAGAGTCAAGACATTGTTGTAATTAAGTGAGAGTCAAGGCCAAGAGTTGTAGTCAAGTCAAAATTAAGCTGGAGACTTTGTGGTATAGACTCAAGATTCCAAGAGTCCAAGTCAAGATTTTGTTGTAGATGAGTCAGAGTGAAAACTTAGACTATGAAGTAGTTAATGTCATGACTGGGAGTCGATTCACACCAGACTAGTTAAGACCAGAATGTTGTTATGTCAAATCTTAGTCAAGACCAAGACTAAGACTTTGTAGTAACGAGTTAGAGTCAAGGCTGTGACCAGGGGTGGTGAGACTGAGATGTATTATTACATAAAAACACAGTAATAATAACATTCTACTCTGCTCACAGAGGATGTTGGAGCCAATTAACATCAACAGTAGGAGCAATTCAATCCTCAGCCAACAGATTTTATTTAAACAAGTAGCAACATGACTGTTTAGTCTGTTTGAAGATCGGTGGATATTCACTAAAGCCAGATAAGAAGTTCTGTTCCCAATGACCTCAGATTGATGAAGTGTACTCGGCTGGTCTCAAGATCAATGTCTGAATCTAAATGATGTGGAGACTAAGACCGCCCTCGAGTACTACAACAACAGTATGTTTTAATAATCAGAACACGAGCACACAATTTATCTTTGTATCTAGGCAGAGTACGCCCACCCCCTATATCAACCCCCAGCCTCAGCGTGAAAGCCCCAGCCCTGATAGACAGATTGATAGGTAAGAGACACTGATATTAAGTGGATAGTGAGGAGGTGATGGCCAGGGCTGGAGAAAAGGCTTACAAACACACACCACCCTCATTTCAGCCAGCGCTCAAGAGGGGCTTGATTTATAAAGCATGACTGGCCCAATCATGACTTTACCCAAGACAGCAGTCACAGATGAATGGTAAACACCTCCTGGCCAGAGGGACAGGGCTGATTGCAGGAGGGAAAATAATGCCTTATTGATTCAAGGACACACAGCGTTTTTACAGAACGAACACTCACACACACACGCACACACAAACACACCATATTTCAGTCTCGTTCTCACACTCGCTTTCTCTCTCTCCACTTTCTCCAAGAGCAATTTCAATGCTGCTTTATTAAATAACATTCCATCTTTCTTTGTGTTCTCTGCTTGTTCCTCTGTTCCTCTGTTCTGATGGAATGCTGTGGAATAAGGGGCAGTTACTCCACCCACAGAGCTCTTCAGCCCCAAAGGCTGTTGGTTATCTTAAAACAAAGCATGTAACACTAATCTCATTTTCCTGCAATATTTCTATCCTCAGTTTGAAAATAACCTAGAGGCTCCAAATTTGTCAGTAAGCATTCAGAAATCGAGTGACCCGTGCAGCTGAATGCACTACTGTGGAGAGTTCTCAGGAAAAAGCTAGCGGCCGGAGGCGCCACTGTCCGCATATATCCCCTGATTTTACAGCTGTGGCATTAATGCTAAGACGACTCAACCTCTTATTACCGCGTCAGACTGCAGTCTATGTGGGGTGCATTTCCAGACCACTATATCACAGATGGCTGTTCCAAGCAGAAGGATCTTCAGAATGTAGCGGAGAACTGCAGCCTACATTCTGACAACTCACATGGCACTTTTCCACTGTATGGCACTCAACTCGTGTACCAGCTACTACCCCCTCAGCATAGCTGGTCATCATAATGATACATGAATTGATGCTGCGATGTGAAGGAAGCACATTTTATTCCTAAGACTGCTTAAACTTTTGGTATCAGCTCAGCTCGCTTGGAACCGAGTAAAAGTCAAGACTGAGACTTTCTTGTAGTTAAGTCACAGTCAAGACTGAGACTTTGTTGTAGCCGAGTCAGAATCAAGACTGAGATTTTGTTGTAGTTGAGTCAGAGTCAGGACAAAGACATTGTTATAATTAAGTGAGAGTCAAGGCCAAATCAAGCTGGAGACTTTGTGATATAGACTCAAGATTCCAAGAGTCCAAGTCAAGATTTTGTTGTAGATGAGTCAGCGTGAAAACTATGAAGACTATGAAGTAGTCAATGTCATGACTGGTAGTCGATTCAGAGCAGACTAGTTTAGACCAGAATGTTGTTATGTCAAATCTCAGTCAAGAACAAGACTTAAGACTTTGTAGTAGACGAGGCAGAGTCAAGGCTGTGACCAGGGGTGGTGAGACTGAGATGTATTATTACATAAAAACACAGCAATAATAGTTTAGCTGTTTAGTCTGTTTTGAAGATTGGTGGATATTCACTAAAGCCAGATAAAAAGTTCTGTTCCCAATGACCTCAGATGGATGAAGTGTACTCGGCTGGTCTCAAGAACAATGTCAGAACCTTGATGGAGGTGATGGCTGAAATAACACTGGGTACCAGGTTTGGCTTGTGGAAAAGCATATAAGCATAGTGCAGTATGATCTAGTATTAGGAACATTCAGACATAGATGAGCATAAAGCAGGAAAGAGCCTGAGATGAGTTTACTTTATTACCAGCTTTAAGCAATATGCTGTGAGCACACTAAACTACTATACATCCTGCTCAGCAATTCTTCTTTTTCCTCATGATTTGTTTTGCGATAAACTATTCAAGACTGAACAAAGGGAAAAGAAAATGAAAAACAGAAACAAGGTATTTTACAAAATGTCAAGAGGATCAAGCTTCTTATTCAAATTTCTCTGTTACATTCTAGTGCCTATGTACCATTACCCATTTTACTCTAAATCATAAGTCAGGAAAGCATTAACCATCAAACACAATACATAGGTATCATTTCTGTAAGTTCTCTTTCCTGACTTATAAAGCTTGGAGCCATGCAAACTCCCTACAAGGTGCAGGCTTAGGGTTCTATGGTTTAAGGGCATTTTCACATTAGAGAATTTTCAGATCCAGGACTGTTTACTGTCTGAATGTGAAAGCTGTTTTTTCAAAAGGAGAGTGGACCTCCTGGGCCTCCTGTCATCGGTGGTCTGGGTTTTTTTTGGTCTACTGTCTGGAGCCTATGTCACTCTTGGGCTGTGTGTGGAGTTAGGTGATTGGTTTAATTTGTAACGAAGGAGTAGAAAGGATTGCTGTGAACAAAAAGCTGTCTTCTTTTCTGTTTGAGTCTTTCTATCCAAGGAAAATACTAAAAAAATAGCAAACAGAAGAGCACAGGAGCCCTCACAAGAGCAAGCTGCTAACTAAAAACTTTAGTTAAATCTTACCTATGCCTTGTAAGCAGTTTGCATGGCACTATACTACGTTTCATCAGTCAGGAAAGAGTTAACTCAAAGACATGGTACCTATTTATTGTGTTTGTAGGTTAATCCTTTCCTGACTTATGAGGCATATAATATGAGTCCATGCAAACTGCCAACAAGGCAGGTTTAGGGATCTAAGGGTTAAATGCTGTTCTTGCTGTGACTAGCTTATTACATCAGCACATGAAACCCAAATTCAATTGAATGTCCTAAATAGGATTATTAGTGTACGCAGCACTAAAGGATATGCTACGGTGTCAGTTATACAGGCTTAAAGCCATTTCTGCTGTCTTTAATGCTTGTTAGCATTTTGCCTAATCAACACTGCAACCTACATAATGAGATACTAATACACCTTTTACACTATACATACAAACACGTCCTCGGTGACAACTGAATCTTCTCAAGAGCTATCATGCTAATAAGTATCACATTACTTCTCCAACAGGAGCTCAATATCAGTAACAGAAGCATCACGTCTTTGCACGTAGACAACAGCATGCACACTAAACATTGGTAAAGCACTCATGAGACTCATATTATCAGCTCCATCATTCGAAAACATCAGTTTCTCTTTCCATTGTGTGAACATTAGTTGTAATACTATCTTTGCTGCATGTCCCTACAATACAAACTAAGAATGTTTTTCCTTCTCCTTCAAGTTTGCCTCTAATTTTTGGAGCACACTGATGATATAGATGATATAACAATTACTGCCACCAAGTATTTAAAATGAAAATCTATATTCTGTTGATAGAAGTAGACATTTGAATCAAGAACTATTCCATAAAAAAGAGTGCCAATGTTGGAATGAACATAGATCAGCCAATAATTGTTTATTATATTACATTATTATATTATTTCACACCTTATGCTTCACAATTTCAGTATAATGGGTTTGGACCTCTCAGTGTTATAAGTCACAGAAGTTTTAAGACACTTACTGAGCTGGGTAAATCAGTTTTTTGCAGTAACAGCAATATATGTAATTAAAACTATAGAAGAATAAAACATTTTGAATTTGATTGCTCATTTGAGCCCTGACCTGTGGTGTGATGCTTGAGTCTATTCTAAGTAGAAGATTATGCAAATACTGAAGCAAAGACCAAAAGTAAGGAAACTCACACTCTCCCATCCACTTGGCGGGGTCCAGCATAAGCCGAGTCTTCGCGTCCTCCAGCTCCCTCTTTAGCCTCTCGTGCTTGGCCCGCAGCTCCCTGATCTGCTGCTGCCGCTTCTCCAGCATCCTGAGGCGAGCGTTGAAGTACTGCAAGCCCTGCAGGGAGGCACAGCGACAGGACAGCAGCTGAGTGATGACTGAGCCGTGCTTAGTGAACCGTACAACTCAGCATGTGCGCTGCTGAGAAACTGCCAGGTAAAGCCCGCGGACCTGCGCCAGGCACCTGCTCGCTACTGAGGGCTCCGCTGTGGGTGCGGGTTTCTAACACCGGGACTTAAATTGAGTCACGAGTAACCTGTGAGAGGTGCCAGTCCATCGGCCGGATTAATTAAGGCAGAGCTGGATATAAAATTAGCCTAAGCTCTCGCTAGCCCTAAATCTCCTGAAGGGACGTTCGCTTAAGGGATTAAAAGGAGGCAACCATGAACACGAGGAACAGGTTACTGAAAAGCAGTAACAATACAGATTACCCAAACCGCTGCCCTTTGTGTTCCATCACTGGAGCAGATGTTGGAAGTGTACTGTGTTTTGAATGCTAAGTCCTTTTTTATAGTGTATTATTGATGAATGCATTTTCACCTTGTGATACCACAGTATTGTGAAAAAGTCAAAGACCACTCTTTATTTGTTTCATTTCCTGTCTAAGCAGCTAATGCAAGTTATTCATTTTTATATTTCTAAGAAGACTAGATATAAAATAATTCAGAGTTAAAAAATTAATTAAAATACAAAGAAAACCCTAATAATTAATCAAGATCTATAGACCGGTCCACTCTTGCTTCAGATCTGAAAACATCCACAGGTCCACCCTTCTAATGTAAAAAGACAACTCAGCTCTATGGGTCTGTAAGAATGCATAGCCATCAAGAAGCCCTCATGTTTATATGTTATTGATTTATTTTAGGAGCACTTTGTAGTTCTACACTTATAGACTGTTGTCCATCTGTTTCTCTCCCACCCTGTTCTTCAATGATCAGGACCCCCACAGTGTTGGATCATTCTCGGCACTGCAGCGACACTGAAATGGTGATGGTGTGTTTGTATGTGTTGTGCCGGTATATGTCGATCAGACACAGCAGTGCTGCTGACTTGAGAGAGTCCTGTGGGCAGCAGCCTGTGACCACTGATGAAGGACTAAAGGATGACCAACACAAACTGTTCAGCAAGAGGTGAGCTACTGTCTCTGACCTTACTTTCTACAAGGTGGACCAACAAGGTGGGAGTGTCTAATAGAGTCTGATCCACCCTACCAACACAACACATGCTAGCCCACCACCACCAGGTCAGTGTCACTGCAGTGCTGAGAATGATCCATCACCCAAGGAATACATACCCTGTGGTGGTCCTGTAAGCGTCCTGACCATTAAAGAATATTTTAAGTGTAGCTCAGTGAGTGTATGTTTACTCTTTAATCCACTGATGCTGAATACAGCTACTGCTTGGATTAGATATTAAATAATTCAAGGATGGTCTCTGACATTTATACAATACTGTATGTGTGAACATCCTGGCCTCGCAAACTTTGAATTGCTTTGCTAACTTTGTGCATTCGGGCTACATCCATCCATTCCAATAAACATCCCTTTTCAACATCCTGAAATGGCAGACAGGAATAGGAGGGAGGAAAGAGAGAGATGTTTGAGTATGCTAATGCAAATGTAATAGACACACAGAGATGAAGGCACTATCGCTCTGTCTCAGGCACTCAAATAACATAAATGAGAATATCCTGCTAGTCATAAAACCTCCCCCACACACACATACCCTCAAACTCAAACACATACGCACTGTGAAAAAAGGCCAATTTTTTGGCTGTGAGCTGCCAAGCTCCCAAAGATGAATTAGAGGTTGTCTTTTCTTAATAGAAAATAAATCAAGGCACCTTTCGATGGAGTCAATGTCTTCTCCACACAATTGGCAGGGCATGGAGAGTCGGGCTTGTGAGAACGGTTAATGACCCGTAGCTGCGCAGCACAGAACGGGCCATAAAAAGCCATCAGGCAGGCCGCAGATTGGGAAGCCACACCTCATTCATCAAGGGACCCCTCCCCTCACTCTGAGTTTTGGTACCAGCCCACCCAAGCTCCAGCTATCAGTCATATCCAAATCAATTAGGAGCCATCAGTAATTGCTCCTGAGATAACCTCCCCTCTTGACGAATGCAAAGGCTGCATAAATGAGGACGGAGAGAGAAATAGTAGATGCCACCGCTGATGCTTGCCATTTTTAATTAATGCCACGCTCAATTAGGAACGCTGAGCTGCCTTGTCCTCTTCAGGGCATCACACTGTGACCGCACTGTGTGCAGCGTACAGAAATTAACTTTTGGCTGCACACTCATAACCATGTCCAACGTTGCATGGGTCAAACTAATCTGTTTACAAATTTTACTGGAACCATGCTTCAAATTAAAGGGTCCAAAGATAAAAATGTAACAGTGTTTAAATGCATTATTTAGTACGTTCAATTGCGATCGATCATATTTGTTTTTTTTTATTAATAAATACAATTTAATAATTTTAAAAGTCAATAAAGCCGGTTATTTTGGGCAAAAGGGGGAAAATTCGCCTTATTCTGAATGCATTTATTTCATTCGTAAGTACAACATCTAGTGTGAGCATGCTCTAGCCAATGAGCGCATATATCATACACATGCATACAAATGTTTGAACACTCCCAGCTAAAACACAGTGAAAATAAACTAACACACTTATGTATAATTGCTGTTAGAACAAAAACCCCCATTGTTCAGTTTTTGACACAATAAGAAAATGCCTCTTGCCCAAAGTATGTATATACTGTGTATTGGCAAGAACCTGGCGATACAATGCGTATCATGATGGAGCGGTCACGATTCAATATATCGCGATATATTGCGATACTGCAAACAGTAGTTAGTGATATACTGCGATTTTTCAAATCCTATATTAAAATACATCACTATATGAACAGGTTTGCCAATGCTTACAATAGCACTGCACCCTTGTGCTGCTTGTTAATGTTGGAGTGGAGCTGAAAATGGATTCCAACACTGCCATCTAGTGTACAGAGGTTTAAACACAACACACAATGATTCACTGTCTGCCAGAATCTGTTTATCAATACTGTATTTTTGAGAATCGATACAGTATCACTAAATATAATAACCTGATACTCGATATTTTTGCTATTTTCTTACACCTCTAATATATATATATATATATATATATATATATATATATATATATATATATATATATATATATATATATATATATATATATATGGCTTCTTCTACTTGGATTGAGCACAGCTGAGACTGATCAAGGAGAGGAGCAGGGCAACATTTAAAAACTGACTTGCTCTCTAGTGAGAGAGAGAGAGAGAGAGAGAGAGAGAGAGAGAGAGAGAGAGAGAGAAAGAGAAAGAGTACACATGCACAATACAAATGCCAGAGACAGCAATCTCTTCATGGGTTTTCCAGTCAGTGTGCTCAGCTTGTTCTCTAGCTGAGCCACAATCAATACATAGCTGCCTGACAAGTGTAACCCTCTTGCTCTTATTCTTATACACCTTGTGGTTTCTTGTTACAGTGTAGTACACGTAAACAGTATAACTATATTAAATTGTTAGTGTAATACATTTTGTTATTGCATTAAGAGTATGTTATGGGTATACTGTCAGTTCACTGACCAGCTGCATGTTAAATTCAAAAGAGAACACAGTTATTCCTGTTTCATTTGATCTTAACTTTATTTTCGTAGTGCAGTACAGTAAGTAAAAACAATTCTACTTATAGTTAAAATGCTAGTTGTAAATGGGCATTGTGCATGTATGCATGTTGTGAAAATTAAGTATTTTTATATGATATTTTTGACGACTGCGTATGGCCTACCCAAACACTGTAGGAGGAGAACTGTTTTGTTAGTTTGCAGCTATGCTCCAGCTTGCACTATTACCAATGGATCATAAATAATGTGTAAATGCATTAACACGTTATAATGTTATTTTTACAAATCTACTTTTTAATATAAAAAATACAAACAAAGTCAACAACACTGCAGAATCAAAACACTTTGTCCCCATGCTCTTAAGCTTCTCATAGTTTTTAATGACCCATCTTCTGGCAGACATTCATCAAGGGTTGCACGCCCATTACCATGCCCACCATTAACCATGCAGATTCGGTAAAGGACAGAGCGTTCTCACCTCCGTGACCATGCCCTCCTTGCGTCTCTGAAGCCGCTCCACATCGTCTATCTCGTACACCTTAATCTCAAAGGCCTCCTTCAGGGTGCCCCCCAGTGGAGGCAGGTCCACCCACTGGCCCGCAGCGCCAGCCTTCCTGCCTAGTGAAGAAGTGTCCGGCAGGGGAGCGGGGATCAGCCGTCTCCGCTGCAGCCCTGGAAGGGTCAGACAGGGCAATGCTCTACATCTGGGCCCAAGATGCACACCAGGAATATCCAAGGGGTTTGTAGGCATGCTTCTAAATATGTATGAGGCTTTAATGCTGTTACAGCATTTAACAGTAGAAGCGATTTCAAAATAGCAGGCGACTCCAGCATGAGGCTGATAATGTATGCGTTAAGGCCGAGACTGTATCTTCTGCATTTTACTCCAAAAATGAGTTACAGAGTGCACAAATCCCAGGCAAGTGAATGCCCCATTCAGGTACAAAGATACATCAGTTAATGTCACAATGCCATAGCGCCTGTGTTATACAAGGATTTGTGATAAGAGTATGAACAGCAGGAAAAAGTCCACATGCAAACCATGGAGTCATTCATAGGAATTGGATTTTCCCTGATTAAAGTTCAGGCATGCACCAGTATCTTGTGAGCTGCTCAATGAACACAGGCATGGTGTCAAAGCACGCATGGAATAAAGGATTGATGTCACATTTCAAGGAAGTAATTCTGCAGAGAAACATGTAAGTAAGATGGGTTATCAGCAGTACTGTAGCTATCACACTGTTAGATGAAGCAATCTAGACGTAAGAAATTGATATGTCCTTGAAAGCAGTAAGAAAAGTGCCAGGCTCCTAATCTCACTCTAAAATCAAATAAAATAACCCACTGAAAGAAAGCACATCAGCATCAAGCAATGGCTGAACATTCTTGGTATCTATGGCAGACATCATTTCTTTGGAAAGTTCAGTTTAAAATGCATTAGCTCCTGGCTGCCCTGGAAATGAAACCTACCATTGGCTCTCTTTTTGGGAGACTTTGAGACCTTGGCTCGGCTGGAAGTAGACACTCCACTCTCGCTCATGGAGTCATGGGCTGATGATGCACTGCCTGTGGTTTCACTGTCCCTGATCATGCTTTCATAGCCACTGCTGCCTCCGCTGTGGTAGAAGAGTGCTGTGCGACCCATGGCTGGAGGAAGCTCTCCGCTGAGGACACTACTGTTGTCGCTGCCGTGGCCACTGCTGTAGCGCTGAGGCCGCCGAGGAGCAGTGATCTTACTGTAGGGTGAGGGCAATGCAGCAGGGAGTGAATGATCACTGGGAGTTGGGCCAAAATCACTTGCCTGATCACCAGATCCCTTTATGTGTTTCTTGGAGCTGCCTGATGCTAGCTCGCTGACACGGCTGTTAGCTGCACGAACAGCTTGCTTCGTGCCCATTATGGTACCCTTGCCTGGTTTACCATTGGCACCAAGAACAGAACGACTTGGGGTTTTCCCAGTTGGAGGTAGACTTGCGTTCCGTGCAGAAATTGATTTGGTGGAACTCAAAGCTTTGGAGCCATTAGCAGACAAGGACTTCGTTTTGTTTCCATTGCCAGTAATGACTCTAGGGCTTATACTGGCTTTGATTTGCCCCAGCTTACTGACTCCAGGGGAAGTGGTTGATGGAGGAGAAATGGGCAAAGATGTGGAACTGGTTACCCCAAGTCTGGGCACTGTCCTGCTAGACTTGCCATTGCTGCCCAAGGTGGCACTACTGCTCTCTCTCAGTGTTGCTTGTTTAGATCTAACTGATGCTAAGCTGTCACATCTTTCAAGAGACAAAAGGCTGCCAAAGTATCTTCCAGTGTCTCCTTTTGTTCCTCGTGTCTGAAGATTAGACCCTGACTTTAAGCTGGATGATTTGAAGCTAAATGATTCCCCTCTGAACTGAACATCAAAATCCTCCTCAGAGACTGATGCTTTGGATGAGAAGGTTCTGGTTGCATCATTGCCCATTGATCTTAAGGCACTAGGGGACAGCAGAACCCGGGTCCTCTGGTCCAGGCTTGATTTTCTGAGTGGTGGGGCAGGAGGAGACATGCTGCCAGACTTTGGGAGCATGCTCCCCTTCTGCCCATTTGCTCTCTTCCCTAAAGATGCAAATTTCAAACTAGCACTGGTCTGGATGGCATCATGACCCCACTTGGACTCTGTACAACTTTGGGGCACTGAGACCATGCCAAGCGTTGTGGCACCTCGTCTGAGCTGAGGCATTTTGCTGAGGCTCTCTCCCTTCTTAACACTGGCTTTCTCACAACCATCCACCACCCTCTGTGATGAGGAGGATATGGGTATTTTGGGAGATCTTGGTACACTGTTGCTATTCCCACCCATCTTTCTGGAAGGAATTCCACTCAAGCCGCTTTTAGGTGGCTTGCCTGCAGAGATGAGCTCTGTGCTTCTTGAGTCTAACTGCCCACTAGAATGCATCCATTGTTCATCTGCCCTGTTTCCTTGCTGCTGCAACTCATGGCTGCAGCTGCTGGTCGAAGAAACAGATGAGGTAGGTTTGTTTTTTCTAGGGAGAGTAGAATGGGAAATGCATGGAATCTGGACAGATTGTGATGTACTCAGGGTATTACATTTTACAGGCTTTTGACCTCTTAGAGATGTTTTGGCAGTGTCGTGAAGAGGAGGGCACTTAGACATTTTCTCAGAGGTTACAGATTCATAGTCCAACTCTGAGAAACATATTGCACTTTCACTGAAGGAGCTCTTTGTGCCTTGCTGGGAGAACGACTCCAAACGTAAAACACCAGGTATATCCACTGTTGATGTATTTTCAAGTCTTATACTCATTCCCCTTGATGAAAGGCCTCTTGTTGAATGTGTGCCATCAGTACCAACACTTGTTTTGCTAGGCCAAGAGCCTTTGGAAGATTGCACTGTGCAGTGTCCAGAAGAGAGCTCATCTTTTGACCTTGCATGGCTTATCCGTGCACAGTCCATTTGGGCCGTGTATGCATCAAACTCATCATTGATGCTGCTGATTATACTGACTGGACGAGAGCCAGAGGCGATAGCCTGTAAGGAACAGTCGCTGTTAAAGCTGATGATGCTAGAGGGTCGACCATTGTCTGGAACGAGACCAGTAGGCAGCTCCTCTACCACAGTGAACACCAGTTCATCCTCTCCGTTCAGCTCCACAGGCTGCTGAAGGGTGACAGTAGTTCTTAAAACATCTCTGTCTAGACATCTGCTCCTCAGAGCTGCTCGGAGGTGGCTCACCTCCATAGGACTCCTACTTAGATGATGAGCTCGGTCAAGGACTGGAGAACCAGCATGCTCTCCTTGCCTGAGTGCTTGCTGGCTCATACCCACTGGAGGTGTTCTTGTGGCTAATCCACTATCAGTGGCCACATTTGAAGTTCTGTGCAGTGAAAGGGAGGCATGGGGTTTTTGTAAAGGCCCTTTGCTGAGGTAGACCTTCTCTCTTACAACAGGCTCAGAGTCTTGAGCTGAAGTTCTACTAGACTCAGATACAGCTTGATCTGAGAGCAATTTGAAATGTTCCATGTGAGCAGGCTTTTGGAGAGATGATTTAAGGGTCTTAGGAGATGCAGGAGTCCCCTCTGTTACTTTTACAGCACTTTGAGCCTTCGGGGCTGTCTGGGGCGTTTTACCTTCAACGGTAAAAGTAGATGTGCTCTCACTTCCATCAATGCACTCTAGACGCTCCTGTAACTCCGCAAAAGTGTTACATTTCAAATGGTCTCCGTCTGATTTGGGGGCCTCTTTTGCTCGTTTTTTATTCAGTGAGGGAATGATGGGAACAAAAGCAGGAGGGCCTTCATTATCGCTGAGCTCCCGGTCAGAAATAGGGGCACCTCCAGGTCCCACATAGATAACCGTATCACAGGAGTGCTCGCTGCTTGAGGAGTAGTCCGGGTCACTGGACAGAAGTGTGGGGTGGTCTGGGTCTAGAGCCACTGTTCTTGGGTGGAAGGGTCTTAAATGAGCAGGTCGTCGGATTTGTCCCTCCTCACACGAGCTCTCTCCTCCTGAAGAACTGGAGGTATACTGTGTGACACAAAAAAGATGAGGCCATTAAAAGGGGTTAAGTAGCTCTTCCTCTATGCACAATCAATTTATTAGCTGTATAATTGCTTGTCAATGTCAGGAAAGGTCAAAAGCCGAGGCAAGTATTAATGTCAACACGATATATTAAACATATTGGCTTGTACGTTACACTCCCAAATGACCTAACACTGTTTATGAAATATTAATAAAAGCTGTCAAAGGCTTTAAATATGTATATGCAATCCAAACGCCTGAATTCGAATCTCTCAGGAATAGCAACATTGATTACCATGTCATGGAGAGATTCTCTTCACAAATTAATGTTTTAACACTTGGTCTTTTGAAAAAGTAAGGAAACAAATGACACCATTAACCTGAAGAAGCAAGAGATTTGATAATGAACCGTTTGTGGACCCACATATAAAAAAATGAACTTGAAAATATGAAAAAAAGCTTGAAACAGTTTTCTTGTCTGACTATGATTTTTGCCCTGTAGTGTATGTATGTATGTATGTAAATAAAATCAGCCGAAATACAAAACAGAGCAGGGAAATATTCATACCTTGGATTTCTTCTTCCTCATGCGGTGAATGCGGGAGGCTAGCTGAACAGTGGAGAGCGACTCTGTATAATTGGCCGGCGAATCAGAGATGTGGGCGATCATGGTGGTTCTGCAGTTGATGTTGCCCAGTGACTCCCTGAGCAGCATGGTGAGCTTGCTGTCTCTGAATTAAACATCAAAAAAAAAATCCTTTCATTAGCCAAAAAAGATACCAGTCTGAGTGGAACCCCATCCTTTTTTTCCCTGAGATCACAGAAAGCAGATACTGGCCATGGATAGAGCAGTGTTCCCCATTTTCCCCTTTAACTCCCCTTAGCACTCACGCTCCTCCAGTTGGAAAAAACGAAACTGCTTGACCTTGACTGCTTTGTTCACCAGCCCAGAAACTCTCATCTTTTCCATTCAATACATATCCAGCAACCCAAATTTCTGTCAATACCATTCCACCTCCATCCATTTTCTTCTCCTACAGACCCTCTCGCTTCTCTGAGAGGGCTAATTGGATTCATTAATCTGAGGAACATGAGAACGGAATTCCTGTATGCAAATCATGGTGCTCCATAGCTGCTCTCAGATACATCATCACATCTTATTAAACTTATGTTGTGCAGGGCATACCTGTATGGAACATGCTTGGCACCATTGGCCAAAGCAAGAATGACATTCCCCAGGGCAGCTAGTGAAAGACACTGCCCGCCTCCTCCATCCCTCGTCCGGCTGAGGTCAGATTCACAGCTGCCCAGGTCCAGGAGATGCAGACGACTCCGACACCCGGACACTACAAGGGGACAGATTGAAGGAGGCTTTCATTTGTAGGTATTTACTGTTATTATCATTGTGTTGTGCTAACTATGCAGTTACTTCATAGTAAAATTACATGGAAGTACATAGAAAATTATATTTACATTAAATTTCATCTTCTGTATCAACAGGTTTTGATCTGCAATGACTGTTTTCTATGAATATAAAATATAAATATAGTGCCACTTGCAAGAAACATGTCAATGCTGCAGTCTTGGCGCTTCATTAATAAGGAAACAAGTGCACAGCAAACTAACCACTGTTAAATGAACACCTCAAGGCAGAAGTGTGGCAGTCTCAAACGTACCATGTGGAGAAGCTATTCGTTGAACTCTGGTGTCTTTAACAGTAAAGGTATATTATATTCCCGTGTAGGCCACTAGCCTAAAACCCAGTCAATATCATTAAGGGATAGAGATGATGCATTTATTTCACACAGAGGAGGAGACCATTAACCTTGCGTCAGCAAGATTTAGATAGTCAGGCAGCCACACCAACAAGCCTCCGTGGAGTGGGGAATGCAAACTAGCCTCTCACTCATGCCAAGCACTATAAACATCCCAGAAGAAGAGGCTTTAACCTCATTACATATTGAAATTTATTCTGGCAGCGGCCAACGCCTGGCCTGCACCCCAGCGACGGGAGCGAAATTCTAATGATAAGGGGAGCGTTGATAGACGAGCGTTATGCGTAGGCTGTGCCTATAAATAAAACTCAACTAGCTCTATTTGTTTACATTCTTGTACATTATCATTATAAGCAAGGTCGAATTTAATTAATGAACGTGCAAACGGAGGAAAAAGTCTTTGGATACCTGTTATATGTAACGTCAAGGCTTCTTTTTGTTTAATGGTACTAATGCATTAGGCTGGGGCACACACTCCGTGTATTTATGTTCTGATTGATTATTAATATTGTGCAGTTCTGTACAAAAAGTCAGAGACCATTTATTACACTTCCAGTCAAAACAGCCATCAAAGGAAAGTTTCTAATTTTTCAGCATCCAAAAACTTTTTCAGTATTTAATGTGTCAGCACTTTTCACTTACAATGAAATAAATGGTGGTAGGAACTAGTTGAAGTTAAAATGTGTCTAAAAAGGCCGCTAAACTGTGCCAAGTGTAGCACACGAATAAACTGTATTACATAAACACATTAAACAATATTAATGAATGAAATATTTATTTATTTATTTACTTATTTTTGCAACCACTTTTCCACACCACCATAGTTCAATCTTAGGAATTAGTTTAAGGAACCACATCTTTAAACACACTGCTTCTCAGGATCCTAGTAATCTTAAACACATTCACCGATGTAGATGTCTGGACTGTGATCAGTCCCTGTTCCGAGAACACCAGCAGCCTCATTGTTTGGTTTGCTTATTTGCTTATTGATCTCATTAAGGGTGGTCTATTCTTGGTGAGGAGCATCTTGACAGCAACACATCCTTACAGAGCCACAGGGCTGAATTGCCTTCTCACAGTGGAAAGATAAAAAGAAACACCTGTGGATGCTTTCATCTCTGAAACAAGGGTGGAGCTGCTGTGCTTAATGGTCATTTTGACTGGAAAATAAATAAATTACTGGATAAATTAAATCAATTATATTATTATTATTATTATTGTTATCCATCCATTTTCTGCGGCTTAATCCCGCTAGTTGGGGTCACGGGGGGCTGGAGCCAATCCCAGCGTCATTGGGTGAAGGCAGGGTACACCATGGACAGTCCATCGCATGGCCAACACTCACTCACGCACATACTCCTACGGGCAATATGGACTGTGGGAGGAAACCTGAGTACCCGGAGGAAACTCATTTAAGCTTGGGGAGAACATGCACACTCCAATTATTATTATTATTATTGTTATTATTATTACTTCCGCCTTTGGCGCTCTTCTCCATGCGGTACTGGGTGACGTGTAGGGTGAAGAGCATGTGGGAGTTACACCGCTGCTCTTCTTCGCACTCAGGCTTGCTAGTGCTCCTCGCTGCCAACGCTGCGTCCAGGAAAAAAGCTGCCCGCTCTGCAGAGCACGCCCGCAGCTCACTCTGATTCTGAAGCTGCACACAAGGAATGATCAACAAGGTAAAGCATGCACACTCAAAAGAAAAAGTGAGGCACTTTCTCATTGTAAATAAAGGCTGATAAACACGTAAGCAGTACCTGGGATCCAGAAACAGGGTCCTCTCTTAGGTAGACCCCCGCCCTCTGGGTGTCCTGTGACGTGCCTGGAGAGAAGTCTGCTAGAAGATCTGTCAGAACCTCCTCCCTGCCGCTGATCTCCACAGCTGAAACACGCACAGAGAATCGCACCCCAGCCTTCTCCTTCCGCTCCTCGATCAGCTTAAAAAGCCAGGAGATTGCACAGGGGGCCACGCCCAGGCTCTGGGTAGTGCTGTCTCTGCCAATCATGGTGTAGGTTTTGCCTGCGGACAACACAGCAGAGATGAAGCCAAAGGCTCTACTACAGAGAAGCAAGATGCCTGCAGAAATCAATACCTCATACCAGACATCTAATAACAGGCTGTCCACGGAATAGATTTTAAAAATACCCTCAAAAAAACAAATCTAGGTGGATGGGTAACACACAAACCGTATTAGGCTTCAAGTATCTGGATGCTTATTACTACTTTATTATACAATAACATGAGAAAAAAATTCTAATATTTTTCTTTATATTCATAGCAATTTAGGCATCTCATTATAATGCCCTTAAATTGCCCTTAAGGTAATAGCTGGTAACTAACTTATCAAGTCAATAGCTGGTAACTAACTGATCAAGTCAATAGCTGGTAACTAACTGATCAAGTCAATAGCTGCTAACTAACTTATCAAGTCAATAGCTGGTAACTTACTTATCAAGTCAAAAGCTGCTAACTAACTTACCAAGTCAATAGCTGCTAACTAACTTATCAAATCAATAGTTGGTAACTAACTTACCAGGTCAATAGCTGGTAACAAACTTATCAAATTAATAGATGGTACTTAACTTATCAAGTCAATAGCTGGTAACTAACTTACCAGGTCAATAGCTGGTAACTAACTTATCAAATCAATAGATGGTAACTAACTTACCAAGTCAATTGCTGGTAACTAACTTATCAAGTCAATAGCTGCTAACTAACTTATCAAGTCAATAGCTGGTAACTAACTCATCAAGTCAATAGCTGGTAACTAACTTACCAGGTCAATAGCTGGTAACTAACTTACCAGGTCAATAGCTGGTAACTAACTTATCAAATCAATAGATGGTAACTAACTTATCAAGTCAATAGCTGCTAACTAACTAATCAAGTCAATAGCTGGTAACTAACTTACCAGGTCATAAGGGGCTAACTAACTTATCAAGTCAATAGCTGCTAACTAATTCATCAAGTCAATAGCTGGTAACTAACTTATCAAGTCAATAGCTGCTAACTAACTCATCAAGTCAATAGCTGGTAACTAACTTACCAGGTCAATAGCTGCTAACTAACTTATCAAGTCAATAGCTGCTAATTAACTGGCTACTCATTTTATAAAGCAATGACTTGGGTCATTTAACCATTTTGCAGAGCTCTTTTATCTGTATTGTCTTAGCAAGGTGATCTAACAGGCTGGGAGCTGTTACATTCCCCTAGTTCATCTGATCACCCAGTTTCAGATTCTCTAACTCCCATATACTCCAATTCCCAGAATACACCTACCAGTCATATGACTCACACAACCAATTAAAACTCTTGCATTTGCTCACAAGCACCTGAGTACTGATTCTTTGCAGCTGTTTTACCTTGTACATAAGCTGATCTGTTCTGTTCTCTTGTTGCAAAGCAGTGCCTTTGTCTAGTGCATACAGTCTATATCATTGAAGTCCTAAGCAAAACACGTATCTTCATCTTGATTTTCATTGTTCTACATCATCAGCTGCCGTTTATATTGTGTAAAAATTCCATGATGTAAGGGGAAAAAAAATCTGGATCCTTTGACTTATATATAGAAAGTTGAGACTGTCCTTTATAGTTACTATGTTGGACTGGGGATGTATATTAATAAAATATTAGTAATAATAAACACACTACAGACACGATTACCAGAGACACAAATAGAAGGACTCTGGGTCAAATGTTCAATTCAAACTAGCTGTTGCTTAATAACTTTGCAATGGGAAGCTTGTTAATTACTGAATTAAAAAGACTTAATTAAAGCTTTATAAGTGCAAGAGAATATTGCATTGTTTTTATTTTTCAGTATGAGGGCTGAGGTACTATTGTATTCCAATGGTTCTAGTGGACTGCTAGCTCTCACATTCTAAGAAATGTTAAGTTAACTGCACTCTACCAAAAAGGATTTGGGCAAACATAGTTATCTTACATCTAGATGATATGTCTATTATAGTACATCGTCGCTGCCCAAAGGAAAAACAAGCATCTCCAAAAAAGTATCTTTATAGAAGAGGCCAAACACATACTTTACTTTTTATGTAAGTCAATGGAACCAGATTTTTCCTCAAGTGACTTTGGAGCATTTCTATTGGTCCAGTCATCATGAAACTTGTACAGGACATAAAAAGTAGCTGTTTAGTTCAAATGACATAGAAAAATGAAAATCAACAAAAATTAAGATACATGTTGTTCTTTGGATATTCAACAATATTCCATAATGTAGTCTTATTAAATGAGGGGGGATGGGGGATGACACTGACGTGGTGGTGGCGTGTTAGTGTTGGTACAAGTACAGAACAGACACGGCAGTGCTGATATCGTTCATACAATTTAACTATATTTGTATGGCAATGCTAAAGAAACAGAGGATCGCTACATCACTCAGAAACAATGCTCTGTTGAAACAGAACGTAAGAAGGAGTAAGAAAGCACAGCATGTGCTAACACATATGAAATATGCAGCAATACATATTACACTAATTAGCAGAAAAATGTAATAGGGATGTAATCGGATTGGTGATAATTAAATAGATATAAAACGACACTGTGACAAAGCACGCAAAATAAGCAGGCACACTGACTGCAGAGGATTGGTGCTGCGCAGCAGGAGGCAGACAGCCTCGCAGTCAGGGAGTAAACAAAAGTGACAAGAAAGAGAGAGAAAGAGCAGCGTTTTCCTCACAACGAGCACAAAACTTCACGCTCAACTATCAGCATTACTAATTAAACGAATCGTTAAATACGCCCAGCTCGTCTCATCTGATTGTGACTCTTTCTGAAAAGAAGACGTCGACCATGTGCTAATCTTACGAAGTAAAGCTTTCAGTGTAAAACAACTGAAGACCTTATTCTTCAAGCATATTTTCAGTGGTTGTTTTAAATATCTTTTTCTTTACTATCTACTGTTTTTGTGATCATTTTTATTTTATTTTCTGTTGATTAAACAGCCCTTAATTAAAAACATTTAAAAATTGAAACAATCCAAAAAACAACCCCCATTCCACACCAGTGCATCCATCCCCCCATTTGTACATTTGATAAATAAAGAGATTATATATATACACTACTGCTCAAAAGTTTGGGATCACAGTGAAATGTTCTTGTTTTAATGGAGTATCTTCCTTCCTTAACACAACAATGGACTGACGGGTCTCTAAAGAAAGTTGTTTCTTTCTGGTCATTTTGAGTCGGTCAGCAAGCCATCAACTGCTGATACTTCAGATACTAAACTAACCTAGAATGTTGTTCCCTTTTATACTCATTTATTAGTAGAATGTTTTTCAGCTGTGCATCACAATTGAGCAAGAGTGTCATAACAACCAATTAGTCCAATAACATCCTTAACTTGGATTGGCGGCTGTACCAGGAGATTTAGACAGAGGACTGAGAATTGCTGATAAGAGGACTATATGCAAAATTAGCCTCTATACAAAAATAGGCTTTAATACAAACATTTATATTCTTTAAAAATCTTATCTTATAATCTTATACACTTAAATTAATTGTGAAATGGACAATATTGTTTGTGAATTACATGAAAATTGCATGAATATATATATCGTCGAGTTTGAAAACACCAATGGTCGTTAACATTATTTGAACATTTCATGACGAGTGGACCAATAGAAATGCTCCAAAATAGCTTGGAAAAAATGCTGGTTCCATTGACTTCCATTGAAAGCAAAGTATGTTTTTGGTCTCTTATGTAAAGTAGCAATTTTGGACATACTTGTTTTTCATTGGACAGTGACGATATATATATTTTGTTCAAATCAAAACAAATCTGTCTTCATGTCTCAAGAACAAATGCTCATTGATTCTATTTGTTCCCAATATGGAAACTGTTAACCTTGGAAAATGGCAGGTCTGTTACATCCTAGGGGTTATTATACAGTGATTATACAGAAAGACAATGATGCAAGCAGAACCTGGTAATGTAAAAGATTAACATTATTAAACTGAGTTTACACTGCACCAGCTTTTCCCAACACTGTGCATGGAGGTTCACTGCCCTGGACACCTTGTGCTGCCACTTTATCTCAGTAATGATTGGTTAGATCAGGTGTGTTGGAGGGGTGGGGCAGTAAAAAGTGCAGGGCAGTGGGCCTCCAGGACCATTGTTGAACTTTGTGTCAGAATTTACAGAATTCCTCCTATTTTTGTCATGACACTAAGCAATGTGATTAAGAACTACAGATATCCTTTTAAAACACTGTAGGCTGTAACGTCCCTTGATGTTTGTAATAATAACATAATAAAAGGCTCTTATTTGTCTTTGTTCAGCAAACAGCTCCTCTATATTAGTCTTGCTTTTTCTGAGCTTTCTCATTACTTGGGATGTCGTAAAAATCAAACATGTTGGAAAATATCTGAAGGTCTGCAATCACTTCAGAGCTCAATCAGAAGGCCAGGGATTGATTGATTTCCCTTCTTACACCACCGGATCTTTTGTGCCATCAATCAATCTCCCCACTAAATGACTGAATGTTATGAAAATCTATCAGAAAAGGGCAAACCGACAGTAAGATGGGGCTACAAATCTAGTAGTGTATGTCCAGCTTTGAGATATATTAAAATAGGTCAAACTGTAGATATTCAGACACCAGAAATGGTAAATTAGATTATTCCGGTTAACAACAATGAGTAAGAAGTTACCTGCACTGAAAACCCTGACATTACGTGTTAAGTTATTTTATTTACTTATTATCTTTCAATTAGTTTCCACTCCCTTAATCCAGGCAAGTTGTTTCTACCGTCCAGTAGAACAACAGAATTACCCAGAATTCCTATCTTAGCTCTGTTTATTAGCTTTAATATTTTATCCAGATGTTGTTATTTATGGGTTAAATGGAACTATGGATGCGATTTACATGTTTTAGGTGTCGTAATCAAGTTTAATGTCTCTGCTAAGTAGTCAGTTTGGTTGTAACATAAAAACTTATTAGATTAGTGTCAATTCCAACTTCTACCCTAAACTGGTGTTAGAATATGTGACCCTGAAGACTCTTTATGAAAGCGCTTTCTTTTATAATTATTGAGTGATCATTACAACTATGCCGTTGTTGTGAAAGTGTTAAAAATATACTGCTGTAGTTACTTTAATTTAAAAGCTGCAACAGTATAGTTTGTGTGATGCACACTTGTAGTTTGTTAAATTAAAAATGTTTGAGTGTATTTAACTTCATGTATAATTTCAGTGAAGTTGAGCTTCAAAACTGTATTTATTGGAAGTAACAAGTTACCTCTAATAATTTTGAGTATATTCAAAATAACTTTTCAGGGTTTACAGTGTCAACCCTCTAATAGGTCCTTAGAGTTAAACTGGTTAACACAACTCATCTGCAAGTAAGTCAGACTTAGAGAGAAGCGAGAAGAGGTGGGTGCTCACCCAGGTTGGCATGTCCGAAACAGAAGATGCAGCCATCTGCCCCGTTCACTACAGATTGTATGACCTCAGCCACGGTCCCTGAACACACCTCTGCCTGCAGAGAGAAAGAGAGTATTCAAACGACACAGTCCAGTACTATTAACTCTGTCTCAGCTTTACATAACATATTCTAGCTTATGATGTGTGAACGAAAGACCTGCATTGATTCAGTATTGATCCAGCCATAACTTTGTACTAGTTACTTATTTTTCAGGAGCTATTCATGAGGTGGTATGATATGAGACTATCGTCCCACATACAGAGGGGTATAGGATTGTTTAAAACTGTAGTTCAAAACATTATGCACTCCTAACAGCTGCACAAGACCTGGTAGACCACCAAAACTGTCCCCATCACATAAACAGTAGGTAAGCTGTCATCTTTGAGAGAGAGAGGAAAAAAATCAAGCTCCACTCTTGCTTCAGATCTGTACTTTGATACTAAAAGAATGTATAGATGAATGTTGGAGGTCTGGAAAAAAAAATCATTAACAAAACTCAAAGCAAAACTCTTCAATAGACTAAAAGTAAAAGAATGACAGGCTAAATATTGAAAATACAATAGTATATTTAGTTGTTGAGACTTCTGTTTAATTGTCTAATTAACTGGTATTTATGGGCCTCTTTGGAAACTGAAAAATTAAATATGTATGAAGGGTGGTCCCTGTTGAAGTTTACCAGTGACTGTAGAGCTTCGAATGCATTCCGCAATGTAATGGCTAATGTTTTTGAGCAAGTGATCTAATTCCTTCATGAAACTATCAAAGGCTAAAGTACAAAGATATGGAAAATAAATAGAGTTTAGGAGGGGGGTTAGCACTAGATCACAAGTTGAACGGCATTACTATGTGTTGCATCATAGGTCCTCTGGGTAGTGGGCTTCTAGTAACCACTTGCTCTATTCCTAAAAAGCAACCACTAGTCTGGGGAGCCTCTAGTGTTTCTAATTCTAATGACCACATGCCACCCTATTAGAACAGATACACCGAGACTGGTTTCTGTTACATAACAGCTTTTTTTTAACCAAGTGATACGCAGCTTCACTCTTAGGGAGAGAGAGTAATGCAGATGTAAGAGATATGAAGGCTCACCAATGAAGTTTTCAACTTTATCGGAATCGTGCGCGTGTCTGTCTGAGTAAAGCTTTGACAGGGCGCTCGTACAAACTGCCTCTGATCTCAGCTTCTTCAAAGCGTTCTCTCCTTTGAACGATGTGGGATGGCCATTGATCATCAGAACTGATGTTGCTGAGACAGGAAACCCTGAAACTCTTGGCAACCCGCGGTAACGTGCGGGAGGATGCAGAAGGGAGAAGTTGCTGTTGGTCATGTCTTTCTCCAGCAGTGCACAGGAATAAGCCTACAGCTCGGGATGATAACCTTCTCGCACACAGAGGAACTCTGTATTTCCTCCACACTAACTGAACTTTCTACCTCACAGTCTTCTTTGAGATCACTGCTTTGATTTTTATTTTGGTATCCTCCTGAAACACATCATGTTCTTGTACAGAATGACATATCAGTCCCTCATGGCCAACTTCTCCTGGCTTCAAAATCATTTTGGTTATTTGTGTCGGTTCTTTAGAAGAACTACTTTGGGTTCCTTAAAAGACTTTTCAACAAATGATTCTTTGAAGAAGAGACTATAAGAACAGCATAAGCTATTTGAGGTCACTCTTAAAAATATTGAGTTCAATGGATGTGATACAAAAGTGTGTTTCTTGGTTCCACAAGGACGCTTTCAGGGGATGGTTCCTTAAAAAACATTATTAAATGAGATGTGCGAGTGTAAAGAACCTCCATAAAATAGCAGAGAACCTTAGCACAATATACACAATCAGCAACTCAACTGAAATTTCTTCAAGCCAAGAACCTTCTAGGAACCTCAATGTAGAACTGATCAAAGAGTGCCACTGTTTTAAATGTCAAGGTTCCTGACAACCTGGTGGTCTGGTGCCAAATAAAGTTCTTTGATGACCAATTTGGCCAATGTGGAACGGGTTTATTTCCAGATCATTCACAAAATGTTGAACTATAAGTTGTATTTCCATAAAAAATAAACAGGTTATTTTCCAGCTGGAACCAAAGAATAGTACGTTCTTCTGCATGACCCGCAGCAACATCTGAGGGCATGCCAGTTGTTAAGTAAAGAGAAGACAACAATGGTGACACCCTTTAAGAGCGTGTAGTGGTCTGCTGAAGACCTACGTCTTCTAAACAGTTGATCTGTCCTTGCTTTTAGGACAAACACAAATACTCGCTGGTAATATATACGCTCTGCCCTCTCATTACTACTGCTTACTGCCATTGTGCAGCGCCCTCTATTGATGACATATGCTTTGACGTTCTCTGGTTTCAATAAAAACTGTTGCAAGTGCAGTGTGGCTCGGAAGCACAGAAGATCTAAGACTCCTAAATGGAACCAGTTAAAAAAACAGGGTTGTTATGAATGATCACCATATCTGCAAATAAGGTGTGCAAGTGTGAAGAACTGTACAAAAAGATACTTTTGTTATGCTAGAACTTTTACTTTTACTCATAATTTTAAAATGGTCTTTTCAAAAAATATATAAAATAAATAAAAGTGGGTCAAAAAGTGTTCTTTGATCCCCCATTTTGGCCAAAGCAGAATGGTTTCTGCTCTGGTTTGGGAACCGTTAGGCTCATTTATGTGTTCTTTCTACATCATGTTGAGGAGGAGGTTATTTATACACATAGCTAGTTTATAAAAACTATGGTTATTTTATGCCATCTCAAAGAGAATCTTTTTGGCATATCTATTTTTAAGAGTGTAAATGTTCTAACAATGTTATGAAGATTCTTTACATTTACAAACATTAAACTTTACAGGTCATCCAATTTCAAGGGGTTTTAAGAGCTCCCCAGATGGTCCCAACTCTGAACTATTCAAAAAAGAGAAAAAACATGGACGGCAGGGGATTCTGGTCCTGGACTTAAACACACCTGAATCAATCAGATTTCCAGCTTTGGCTGTTGTGTCAGAGAAGGTTAACCAAAGTGGGCTGAACTCTGGCCCTCAATTCCCACCTCCATTCTAAGGCATCACTCAAAAGAAGCCTTTATTTTTTAGAATGTAGCAAGAACGCAAAGAGCTTACCCTGTTCCTACACTGTTCATAAATATAGTAAAAACAAAATTAAATAAATGAAAGAATAAACAATAAAACAAACAACCAAAACTTACTTGTGAGGAATCTTGGGCGAAGACTGCATCAAAGTTGAATGTCTTTGGGGCAGAGGTGGATAAAAAGCGCTTCTGACCACCATTGGAGTGAGTATTGGCGGGCGGCTCGCAGAAGGTCAGCTGCTTCTTATGGACATCTACCTTCAGGAAAGACATGGACTCAGAAGTGTCCCATGCTCCTTTGGCAGGACATATGCGCACCATTACTTTGACCTGTGGGGGACACAAATAGATAACAATAAATCTGCAGGAATATTCAAAAAAATCTAAATAAAAGTCTTCAAAGTCATGCAAACACCATTCGGAAATCAAATAAGTTAAACACAATCATACTGTTTCCATCTCTTTGATGCTCAGCATAACGTGAAGCAACAGTTTTGAACATGGCACGCCACGCTAATGTGCTTCAGCTGCTTTGCCAGGGATTACCCTCACATTACCAGCACTTGGAAACTCTGCAACCTGGCAGCAGCCCGGTGCAAAACCAAACTGTTCATAGTTCCAGGATATCGTGCTCCAAGTTATATGAGCAACAGGATCCTTCACACAGTCTTCTCAAGCTTTGGCTAGACTTTGGCTGACATTACAGTTTTCAGTGATGGAGGATTTTTTCCAAAAGCTATAAACGCCTCTTCACCAACATAAAATAAATTCTTGTTGGAGTGGGGGACGCATATCTTACCGTTCAAATATGAATATGAGTTCCATACATTTTCAGAGGAGTTACATTATAGGCTGAAATGCCATTATATTCCAGACATTCTCTCTAGAACAGAGCAGCTCATGCATTTTGTGACCTATGTGTTTCAGGACACCGCCCACCTTAACTCCTATATCAGTAACACTTCCTATGAGTCCTCAATTCATAATGCTTTATAAATGCATTCTTGAGCCATTATATAGAATACATAACACATTATAATCCCTGGCATTAGTTTGTATAATATCTCTTAGGTAGTTATAATGACATGCATAATATGTGATTTCATATCGACACTGTCCAATGAAAAACAAGTATCTCAAAAATGGCAACTTCACAGAAGAGACTAAAAACCTACGTTACTTTCCATGTAAGTAAAGGGAACCAGAATTTTTTCCAAGCTATTTTAGAGCACTTCTATTGGTTCATTTATCATGAAATGTTCACACAATGTAAACGACCATTGCAAAATTTGCAAAAATGGAGCTACATGTTTTTTTATTGGACAGCGACGATCTTTTAATGTATCATAACACATTTTAAGAGTTTTATTTAGGCCATTACAGACTTTAAGTTAAGTGATTTTTGTTGTTTAAGAAATTTCATTTCAGTGTTATGCATGTTATTATAATTAGTTTGAAGTAATTATACAACATTAATTACCCGAAATTCTAAGTTATTATCTCTGCCATATACAACCTTATCAATGCATTAATAAAGCATTATAAATACAGGATTCAGAGGAAGTGTGACCCATACATCTATATATGTTGTGTTTGTTGGTGAAACTGTGTTGTAAAAAAAAAACTAGCTGACATTGTTAAACATTTCTGCTTCTCAGCCACCAATCAAACAGTAGCAGATTCAGCATTTCACTGCCTTGAAGGTGAAGGTGATATTAATGTCTCAGAAGCAACTACAGTTTCTGTCCTTGAGGAAAACTGACCAGTTGTGCTCATAACTCATCTCTTAAGAAATAGCAATACATACTTTTTACACAATTATATGAAGGCCACATTCAATTACAAGGCATTTTCAACCTCTCCAATCTCTGCAGACCAACAGTCCCTCAAAGAAATGTGGGCAACTTGTGAGTTTTAATCATGTTACATGTGTAATTGAAGCTCTTGCAGTGTGGCATACTTGTCCAAGCAGATGATTGAACCACAGTCACCACAACCAGGCTGCTGGCGTATATAGAAAAATGTAAATAAGAATTATTTACCCAATATTTAAATTAAAATAGCACAAAGACAGCATATCAAATGTTACAAATAAGAAGATCTGTTATTTTTTAAAACCATATATGCCTATTTTGATTTTTTTAAAACATTTTAAAAAGTCATAGTATACTGTTTTTATTTACATTATTTATACACTACTCCAACATTTTTGGAAACAGCACTGTAGTATTGCCATTGTCTTTTCTATATAATGGAGTTTTTAAACTCCATTAGGCAAATGGTTAAGTGCTATGTAATGTTAATGCCTAGTATGTCCTATTTTACCTAGACAAGGAATTTTCTGGTGTTTTTTTCCCATAAAAAAATATTGAATATGTCCATATCAACGCTGACCAATAGAAATGATCCAAAATAGCTTTGAACAAAATCTATTCCCATTAACTTATACTGAAAGTAAATAACCTTTTTTGTACCCTCAGGTAATTTTATCATTTAAGATACCTTTTATACATACATTATATTTCTTCGCAGCCAAAATATATGTGCAATATACGTCTTAGCACCAAAATGCCAAATGTAAAACAATATATGAATGTAAATTTCTTCACATACTGAGACATGTCAGTATATTTCAATATATGCAGAAGTATTTAAATTCCAATGTCAAAAAAATACAAGTACATGTTTCCTCATATACAAACTATAATGAACATATTTGTGTCTCAAGTCTGTCTCAGTGACAAAGAAGTAGTAATTTATTTTATCAGAGACATTAAGGTAGTGTTTTTACTGCCACCTTCATCTAGGTTAATTGAAATTATTATCACTATTAATCAGCACTTAAGTTATTAATATTTGCTAAGTGACTTCATTAGCACATCTCTTTATATAAATGCTTTTTAATTGTAACAGCACTCACAGGTACACAGTTCCTTATGTAGGTCTCACTTCAGATAAGACCTTTTATATGCCATATAAGTAAATATTTAAAAAATATTTGCACATACATGTAAATTAAATACATGTAATGCCATTAATGTAATATAACTTTATTTAATTTAATATCATTTAATATATTTATTTGTATTTGGCTTAAAATAAAGAAACTGATAAACAATATCCATCCAGTTTATTACATGTTCTGTTGATATAATCTAATAATACAACATCATCACCATACATTGATAAGTTAGTAGAGGAATTTTGAATACACTTAAATATTGTTAATATCTAAAATAAGATATTGTTTAACACAATTCTTTATTTTAACAAAACAAACATTGTATAGGTTTAGGAATCTTAGTGTTCCTCTGACTTTTTCAGGGCACCAAGACTTTTTTTTATCAACAAACTTGATAATAGTCAAACTATCTTATATTTTATAGCTAATATGCTATAGATAAATCTATAACGAAACCAAACACTGTAATTTAAAAACACACACAGTCCAGCTGGAGAAACAATACGGGAACAGAGGGTTCAGCTGTGGCCAAGCTTGGAGAATGGCTCCTGTAGCCCTGCACTTCCAGCAAGAACAACACAGATCTGTCCTCTCCCGAAAATGACCTGTTTATCTCTGGCCACTCTTTGCTAGGCTCAGGTGTGGATTTGTCCACACATCCATCCACTCTCTTTGTCATGCAAAGCTCTAAACAGTCCCTACATGACAGTCATAATGGATTATTATAATGGAAATTTTCATCATTAAAAGACAAACAATAGCTTTACAATCTGATCCTTAAATACTTAAGGTTAACTTAGATGCAGCAGATGGGTCTTCTAACGATCTTGCATAAATAATCAATAAAATCACTGTAAAACGGCATAGAGCTGACAATATGACTTTCTGGGCAGTTATAGGAAACCAAGCTCTGGGGTGTTGAAAAAAGTCCATTAGCATAGAATTCAAGCCTTGACTTGACTAACTGGTAAAAGTTAAGCTAAGGTATCCTCATGCAGTGCACTAAACCCTAATCGTCATTAATTCAGGGTTCCCAGCTTGTTCGTGGCAACAGCCTCCTTTCAACATCAGTAGATATAATGCATGTCATTTGTCACCTGACTGGTTATAGAGAGAAGTTAAGCTAATTTAAATTTCATATGTATTTATTGCATTTACTTTAATATTTATTTACTGACTTATTACTTACTTTTATTTACGTTTTCATGACAGAGCAAGACAAACCAACAAACCAATTCTGGTCTGCTAGGAAAATAATTGTTTCTGCACCAAATCCAGCCAAGATATACCCAATTTGCCTGGAAGCTGCTCATTGTATTGGCAACCCTACTATATTCTGGGGAGGGCCCCAACTATGTATAGTCACATACATTCAATTATATATAAAATAAATAAAGAAATATGTACTATTAGGTAAAAGTGAACATGTCTTAATTTCTTTTGCTTTTTTTCCCCCACTAACTCTGTTAACAGGTAATCTGAATACAGCAGTTTTACTCATAACCTTGAGGTAGGAATTCAGAAAACTGTTCCAACCCATATACATAAAACAAACTGTTAAAAAAACATCTCTCCTTCTTCTGATCAAACGATTTGTTAATGTTCCTCGGTTTACGTGTACCGGTTTATCTTCATTTCGCCAGACAGGGTCACTAACCTGAGAGGCTAAATGCCAGAACAGACTTCACACTTCCTCCAGTCGGAATGTAGATTTACACCTTAATCTTCTGCCTCGAAACACTTGGCAGACAGTTCTCTGCAGTAACAGGTCATGTTCATGCTTCTGGCACTCAAACATGCATGTACTGGGTGCATCAACATAATAAGTTGAGTATGAAAGTGAAAGCTGCCCTGGTTTAGTTAAGAATTCATTCAGCACTGGAGCTACAAGCCTAGTGTTGCTACCAAACACTAGAAGTCAATAGTCACCCAAATGTTTTCCATAAATACATCCCCAAAACTCTTCTCAACCAGCTCACACTGCTTCTGGGTCTTCATTAAGGTCATGCAGACTTGCAGATGTGGTTTAGGGCATAATTTACTGTGATCTTTAGAAGTGTACAAACTTAGTCAGAAATTGGAAATCTAATCTAGTATCTATGTGTCTGTGTAATGCACATGCACAATATATCTAGGTTAAATATGTAAATCTATTTTTTCAGTTCTTTTAAGGAGTTTCATTATAAGTTATTCTGCTGCTATAAGGTAGAAAAGTATCATGATGACCCTTTGTCTTTGCTCTAGTGTACTATGATACTCTCATTCTCAAGGCCTACTAAACTAAAGGCTTCTGTTTCCACCATTTAAAGCTTCCACTCCGAACAATATGCATGCTCATCCTCTAACAGGAATCAGACTCTTATACCTATAAATAAGTACTTACCTACCACACAACCACTCCTCTGCATTTCAGCCTGCTCTGCAATTCATTGTGCCTCAGTGGCTTCTGCTAATGTACCTCAACTCAGTGGACCTCATTAGGACTCACACCACTCTTCCTCCTTGATGTAAATCTCATTAAAAATTTGCAGCTGCTCACCTGTAATGTTTAATGTGCATTTTCAAGACAGTGCTTGTACGAGTGTTCCTTTGTCAAGCTTCTAAGCAGGCAGATGCCATAATAAGCTGCCCTAGCTGCATGGACCAGGCTTTAAAGGGGAAATAAGGACACACCTGGCACCTGATCTAGGGATTTAGGGGGTCCTTAGAGGTCTCCTCAGTGGAGTAAGTCAAAGGTGGCTGATGTCATTGCCCTTTGCGCATGACGGTGGTCTCCCAGTGGGTTTCAGTGCACAATAGACTTGCACCATCTGGTAGTGTTTATGAGACAACTGGTCTGTTACACCACACTCTTCAGGGGGGGATGACGCCAGGAACACACACTGCATCTTAATCTGCCCGAAGAGAATACACCTCAACAACCAACCTTGGAGATAAGTCCCCATGAATTTACATGGGACATTTCAGGTGTACAATTACAGGGTCATTCCAGGGTCAGCATAGAACATATCAACTCCCATCGAGCAAACCTAACCCCCAGGGGATCTGGAGTGAATTGGTACCCCAACACAGAGGAGCCAAGCTTGGATATGAATGTGTAATCCAGCCTGTAAGTGAAAGTCGATGCAAGATGTTTGGAGCTATGGCAAAGTGAACGGGTAACCATACATGCAGAGCAAAGCCAGCTCTTCAGGGCATTAGCTGTGATGTTACTATTATAAATAGACAAACAGATGTCTTGTTGATGTCATCCACACATCTTGCCACAGGCTGTGAGACTGGTATGGAGTAAAGGAGATGGCTGGCAGTGCTATATTAGGACCGTGTCTAATCCACTTCAGTGTAATCTCTCAGCACTTATTTAATGTGTGACGGACACGAACACTACTTCACCCCAGGATTCAGTACCAGGGATGGCCTACATGGGATTGACCTACAATCAAAGAAGAGTCTGCAGTATCACTTAGCCAGGCATATAATACATATAATAATTATACAGCAAACTTCACTACTTCACTAAAATTTATTGACATTATGTTACTATTTGCAAACTACAGTGCAAAGCACTCACATGTAAAACCTTACATGGGAACTACAGATGCACCAATACCACTTTTTCTCTTCTGATAACAATACCAGATCCTTCAGTACCTGTCAATACCGAGTACTAAATCTAACCCTACACACCACAGTACTCACAAACCATGACTGTTGGAGACAAGCCTTCAGTTCAGGCTATCAGTGGCAAAAAAAAAACTTTGTGATAAGCTAATTTATTTGTTTTTGGCTGTTGGCTGTTTTAGATATTTGAAGCTTAAAATATATATTAATTTTGTTCCTATCCAAAAAAAAGTTTTCTAAAATAGTAGGCCAAAATTCTCTTCACTTTAAATGTAAGCTAATGCAAAGAGGTTTTATTCCAGCTGATTTTGGAGCATTTCTATTGGTCTATTCAGCATATATCACAGAATAAAACAGCTGTCTTGTTCAAATAGTATAGAAAAATTTAAATCAACAAAAAATACACACAAGTTTTTTCTGACACCTGTAACAGCCATTGGCTAATTTTTTACCTTCTGTGTTGCTGTATTCATTACAACTAACTAAAACCTGTTTAGACTGCTGCATGTATTTACACTCAGAAGCCCAGAGTTAATGTATAAGACCTGACCAATAGAACAGCTAGCTTGCCTGTGTCTGCCTACATCCTGTTAGAAGATCCTATCAAAAGACTATTAAATCCATTTTCCTTGTTTTTTCAAGTTTTGAATCTCTGTGTGTGTGTCTGAATAATTTATAGCTGTTTCTAAATAATACATTTATTATTTACTACAACCTTGATAGCTGAGCAACAAGCCGGATGTTTACATGGTTAAAATGTGCACTTGTAGTGTCCAAGAACAGAAAACAACACCAACATAATGGCATGGATTTGAGCGGATGTGTTCTTAAAAGAGATCATGATAATTCATCAGTAATTCAGAAACACGTCTGTTACGTTCCCACAAAAGGCTCCCACAGAAGGGGCGAGAGTGGGGACAGTAACGTGCTGTGTGAGTGGGTGGAAATGGCCAACCAGTGAGGAAACAAGTCTTCTGGCTCGCTCGTTTGGCTGTGTTTATGCTGCTCTGCTCACTTAGAAAACGCTGACCTGTTCTGTTACTTTGTTTGTCTTACAGATTAGCCTTTTGCCTTGTTATCACGTTAGTTGATCGCTGACTTGTATTACTGTTGCTGTAGTCGCGATTGTGAACTGTTTGTTTACTGGCTGTTGTTAACATGTCCCATTTTCTCCACTGTTTGCGCTGGTTTTCCCTCTGGAGGAGGAAAAGATTACACTTACACTGCCACACGCAAGTAGTTTGACTGTCTGGATTCACTAGTTTAGTGACGGGTACCACCCCCTGTATGTTTGGCATAGCTTAGATTGGAATAGCAGTTAGTTCTTTTATTTCTGCTAGTTATATTACATACTAAATACAGGTCAGTGCAGTCAGTTTCCATCCATTATCTTCCGCTTAATCCCGCTAGTCTGGGTCACGGGGGGCTGGAGCCAATCCCAGCGTCATAAGGCGAAGGCGGGGTACACCATGGAGAGTTCGCCAGTCCATCGCATGGCCAACACTCACTCACGCACTCACACCTACTGACACTTTAGAGTGACCAATCAACCTATCATGCATGTCTTTGGACGTGTGGGAGGAAACCGGAGTACCCGGAGAAAACCCACTCAAGCACGGGAAGAACATACACACTCCACACAGAACGGCCCAGACCGGGAATCCAACCCGGATCATCTTACTTTGAGACGACAATTCTAGTTCTTTTTGTTATTTTCTTTTTATTTTGTGTTGTCTGCCTTCTCTCCCAGGCTGGTCCAGTTACTCCACATCCTAGTGATAACTGAATAACACGACTGAAGCTTAGGTTAAAACGTGCACTGAAAGAACAGTAAACAACACCAGCATATTGGCACTGATTTGACAAGCTGTGTTCTCCAAACAGGCATGATAATTCATCAGTGGTTCAGAAACATGTCAGAGGAATTTTGATGAGAAACCCTGTGATATGATGTCATGCCAGAGCATGTCAACTATGCTGTTGCATATCTGCGTGTGTCTATGAGTCATACTTATCAGACAATGTGCTTTCATTGTTATTATCGGATTTTTCCCTCTGATCATTCCAAGACAACGCTCCCAGCAACTCCCAACCCAGCCTCCATATGTTCCAGCACTCATACAGATGCCCATTCTGAGAGTAAACTTCCTCTTTCATCCACAGGCCCTCTGATATGACCTTCTGACCAGAGAGTTTATTCCCACTCCCACTGGCTGTCAAAGACCCAGAGATAGAAATGTGTCTGGTATTCCAAAGGAGCTTCTTGGAATTCCAGCAGCCTGGGAATGAGGACAACTGGTCTGTCCCGAGCTGTCACACACTGTCTGCTTTGATGCCAATTTTGACAACTGGCCAAATTTCGACTTTCTTTTCAGAGCATTCGGGAGCTGAAAGAATGAGACAAAGCGATGCACTGTTTCTGCCCAAAGAAAATGTTAACGTAAGCTTCCTGACATATGACAGTGCATTACTATGTCCTAAATGTCACAGAAGAACCACACAGTCCAAATGATTAGCTTTGAAATATGACCATACCTTTCCCATCCCGGGGCTGTCTTTGACCTTTGAGCCGGCCCTGAGCAGGCATGGTGGGACAGGTGGCGGGGACACCTGCAGGGTGGCGCTGAAACCCTCAGTGTAGAAGAACGGCTCGTCCGGGTCAGGTGGGGAGGGGGGAGGAGGGGGGTGAGGCTTCTTTCGTTTAGAGAGGTTCAGCTTCTGAGCAGCCCTGCAGGAAGAAACACACAGGACAGAATTGACTTGCGGTTGTAGTTCACCTGCTTCATGAAACTCATAATGATAAGGATTAATGATTTGCTTAATTATGATCATTTCATATCAGACTAAAGTGTCTAATCTGGCTAATTAGCCAGTCATTTGACCTTTTCGGCTGCCCTGAAGCAATATGCTGCATTGTCCTGTGTACAATCACAAAAATGTCCACCCTCACAAAGATTCATGTGTAGACAAGCAAAGAGTTCATTTCTTCCTCTTGAAGAATTACACAAGCTTAATACTGCCTGTACTAGAGACTCAACATTTACACAGAATCATGTATAGTAACATGTTAAACATGTTATAGTAACATATTATTCTATTTCAAGTAAAAACAAATGTTCTATTGCTGCTACACTGTAAAAAGAAAAATGGTGGTTTACAAAAATAGGCTGCCTTAAAATGCACTTAGT